>CM077091.1:109528899-110106406 GCA_039513925.1 Platanthera zijinensis
GGAGAATCGTATCAAAGGCTCAGCCATATGTCAGGGGGTCACGGGAGCCAGTGCTGAAATTTCTGAGCAAAAATCTATCTACCCCTTTATTGACAATTTATCGTCGCAAAATGGGACGCCTTGGTCAGGGCGTGAGGGTCGAACTAGGCACCAATTCACTCGAAAAGGTAAGGCCCTAGTTTAGTGTTCTGTTATACAAAACCAGTCTAGGGGTCTAGGTGGTGATGGGATGTTACAGGTGTGTGTGTAGAGACTACGGATGGGCAGGTGTGAGTTTGGAGGGTTGGAGGATTGGGCAAGGTTCTTTTTTTCTGTGCGGGTAGTGTGATAGGGTCAAGAGATTAGCTTGAAAAGAAGAAGAAAGAGTGGATCATAGGGTTGAGAAGCTGGCGACTTGAAGCAGGGAGTCAAACAGGGGATAATATATAGGATAAAGACTGGAGATGCAGTGGGTTTGAGGAAAGCCAAATGGGAGGAGAGCGGGGGTGCTGGCGTGCTGCTTGGGGATCAGCTATTGCGGGAGAGGAGGGATGGTGTGATGAGCAGGGATGGCGGGATGAACTTTTTGCGGAAAGCATGCTGCTTCTGCAGGTACAGCTTTTTCGGAAGGGGTAGGAGAAATGGAGGAACAGCCTTTGCGTGAGTGCTAGGAGCATGTGATGCCAGCAATGTGTAATGACCAAAAAACCATTAAATGAATAGGTTAATTAGTTAAAATGAAGGGTATTTTGGTATTAAAAAGTTACACCAAACCCTCAAAACCTCTTCCCTTATCCTAATTTTCTCTAATTAATGCTAATGCTCTCTCTCTCTAAATGTGGTTTATAAACGCACCTTTAAATCTCTTATATATCACAGCAGATATATCTTTAACTTTGAATAGAGTAATTGCTCAGAAGAGTAAGGTACCTAAATGAGTCACTGAAGCCTTGGGTGGGGAAAGTGTCGGACATGGACGATCAGTGCAAGAACTCTTTAGAGATCTGTGAAAGAGGAAAGTGAATCAGCATGAGTGTATAGCAAAACTAAAATGCTCATTTTCAGATGTAGAACATATAGAAGAGGAATAAAGAGGTAAAGTAATAAGGTACCAAAGAAGGACGTCATCGAAAAGGATCTGGAAGAGCAGGGCAACAGGAGAAAATCCATGAAGGAATGAAGATAGAACTTGCGACTTACGACCGATACACTGATGGAACTTGCGAGCAGCGAGCAGAACTGGGGAGCGCTGGCGATGGGTGAGGTGGATGCGTGCAAAGACTAGCGGAGGAGCGGGTCAGGTGATTAGGGTTGGGGGAGGGAAGAATGTTGAGGGGTTTTTTCTTTTTTTTTGCGGGGTAGTGTGATTAGGGTCGGGAGATTACGCTTGAGGAAGAAGAAGAAAGAGGAAGGATATTAGATAGAGGGCGAGGAAGCGGCGACAAATTGAAGCAAGGGAGGAGAAAGCAGGGGTTATAGCAGAGGAGAAAGCCAACAATGGCGTGATGCAGTGTCGTGTAGCAGAGGAGAAAGCCAGAATGTCTGGCGGGAGAGCATGGGGGCGCGGGAAAGCGTGCTGCTTTCAGGATCAGCTATTGCAGGAGAGGAGGGATAGTGTGATGAGCAGGGATGGCGGGATGAACTTTTGCGGGAAAGTGTGCTGCTTCTGCAGGTACAACTTTTGCGGAAGGGGTAGGAGAAATGGAGGAATAGCTTTTGTGTGAGTGCTAGGAGCATGTGATGCCAGCAATGTGTAATGACCAAAAAACCATGAAAATGAATAGGTGAATTAGATAAAATGAAGGATATTTTGGTATTAAAAAGTTACACCAAACCCTCAAAACCTCTTCCCTTATATAATAAGATATATATATATATACATATACCTATATATATATATATATACATATACCTATATATATACATATATATATACATATATAATCTATATATATATATATACATATATATATATATATATATGTTTATGTATATGTATGTATGTACATATACATATATATATACATACGTATATATATATATATATATATCTATACATACGTATACATATATATATACATATGTATACATATATATATACATACGTATACATATATATATACATACGTATACATATATATACATACGTATACATATATATGTTTACATACGTATACATATATATACATACATATATATACATATATATATATATATGTATGTATATATATATGTATTTGTATATATGTAAATTACATTACATATATACAGGGTATATATATATATCATTTTTCATTGTGATGCTTTCAACCTCATCGTGAAGCTCATGAGCACTTAGTCAAGCTTCGTCATGATGAAGCTTACATTCAAACATCTTTGTGTAGCTATGATATATTAAGTCAAATATCATTGTGATGGCTTAACTGGAGCTGAAACAATATAATTCTGTTATCGTCATGTTGCTGGTATACTATTGTAATATAAGTGAAATATCATCGTGAAGCCAAGAATATATTTCAAGAAGCATATGAATTATTGAATGCTCAAGTGCATACGTTGTGATATGACTTCCCCATGGTATGCCAAAGACTCAGATCAAAAGACTCAGTCTTCTTATTTCATAACAAGATGAAATGTCGTCATGATAAGACTAAATACATCGTCGTGAAGAATACAAGCATTACCGAAAAGAGGAATTATCATCGTGATTGCAACATCACTTTAACAGAAGTTGACTTAAAGATTGAATAAGGCTGAATTGTTGTGTGGAAGTAATTATCATCGTGATTGATGAAACATTTTCACGACAACTCAAGTTATTGCAATTCAAATTTTTGACGCCACCGAAAATTCCAATCACATCAGCTTTTTTAGGAATGTTTTTCAAACACGGAGATTATCCTATTGGACTGCTGTATCCCTCTACAATATAAATAGACATGAGACAATAAATAAAACCCTAATCTTTCACTTAGAAGAGAAATTCAATAACACGGTAACTTTCATGAAGATAGCGTCGTTTCTAGAGAACAATCCTTGAGAAGGAACAAACTCAACAAGAAAAATCGTCCAGGGATCCTAGTTTTGCTTGAAATCCTTCTGCTGCAAGTCATTAAAAAGCAAAAATGCAGTTTTTCTAGCTCAAAAGTATGGAACATATTAAAATTTAGTAAGAAGACTTTTTATTGGTCTGTTGCTGGCTGAAGGCTTTTCAACTTCTATGCCTAAGGACTCAAACAACTAAGTTCTATCTTTTTGAATCTATTGATGGTGTATTGTAACAAAAACCATTTTCTTTTGGATGTAGAATCTCTTTGAGATATGAGGTAAGGTTCATTGTGAATCGGAGCTGTAGGGTTTGGCTACAAACCAGAGGTATGATTCTGAGATAGAATTTGAGTTGCAGGAGTCCGGTTAGTAGCTCTGAGTTGTAGAATTCCGTGTAAGGGATCTGAGGCTGGGGACTTGCTGAGTTCCTTAGGTAAGAATTGTATACTCTGATATGTAAAATCAAGAAGATATGAGTTTTGGTGAAGTTAGCTTGAGATAGTACACTTCTAGACAGGTGGAGAGGGAAAGTGGATGTACTCATCTTGGGGAACCACTTTATATCTATTTGTCTTTTGTGGTGTGTGTTGATTCTTTGTGCTTCATTTTTCAAAATACTCAATGAAGACTTAAAAATTAGAAATATATATTCACCCCACATCTAGGTGATTAAATAACTCTATAAACTATAAGTTGTATCAAAGGGAGATTATTCTATAAAAGCTTAAGAGCTTGAATAAGATCCTCTCAAGGGAAATACTGTCTATACACCGAGACTTTTGGTGATGACTATAAAGAGTTGAGTTCTATGAAAGTTACAATATGCAAAAAATGAAAATTTTGGATTTTGGAATGAGATGGTTGGGTTGTTTATAGATGCTTTTGACCAAAAATATTCATAACTATTAAGAAGAGCCTTTCATTCCCATGAAATTCTCTTCTATTGATGCCAACCTGCAAGTTTCCAAGAGAGATTTTGAGATTGCCAAGGATGAATCTGTTCTGTCCATAATAAACATGAGTGCTAAGAATATAATAGTAAGTGTCAAAGATGAGTCCACATTCTAGAATCTAATTAACTGTTAAACTACAAAGGAAATGTTGGATTCACTAATTATTTATATTGAAGACACTGAGAAGGTTAGAGATAATAGGAAATCTCTCCTCACTCAAGAATATGAAGCTTTCAAGCAAGGGAAGAAGGGCACCATTGCTGACTGTTTTGAGAAGTATTTCAAAATAGTCAATGCCCTAAAAAATTATTGGAGAGTTTTCTCAAATTATGATCTGAATGACAAATTTCTTAAGTCCCTAAATAAGGAATGAGACATAAAGATTTGTGCTATAAGAAAAATGAGAAATTTGGCAAACATCCAGCCCCAGAATTTGAATGAGAAGGTGCTTTGCCATATGCTGTAATTAAACACCAGGAAAGCCGAGAAGGAAACAACTAGATTCCTCACTAAGGAGAAAATTGTAGCCCTTAAAGCTAAAAGCTCAAGGAGGAGCAAGGAGGACTCTCCTAGTCCTCAGAAGAAAGATGTTGAACGTGAAAATCGGATTTGAGACCAGCTCCTCAGGTTCTGAGCTGACAAATGGTGAGCTATCCCTATTCACTAGGCACTTCAAGAAGTTGTGGCTGAAAGGAAGTAAAGACAAGCACATGCCTTCTTCTTCTAGTTTAAGGACAACTGGTCACAAAACTGACAAATACAATTACAATCCCAAAATAGACAAACATGACTCCAACTAGAATAAACATTTTAATCTTGATATTGTTTGTTACTACTGCAACAGTCTAAGGCATATGAACATCTCGACTTTTATTTGGTCCTCAAAGTTAATAGGTGACCTAATATTGAACATACATTCTCTGATTCGAGTTCTGTTTATTGAATTAGTCTCGTATAGTCGATACGTTTCCAATGAAACTCGTTTCATCTCAATTCGAGGTCATATGATGAATATGATTATTTTGAGTATTGTAGTGCATTACGATGATGCCATTTTAGAATATGGTGCATACATGCTCTGAATCGAATTCTATCAGTTGTATTAGACTTGTATAGACAATACAAGTGTAACAAAACTTTTTTGACTCGATCTGAGGTCATATGGTGAATATGAGCATTTTGAGTATTGTAGCGCGTCACGATGACACCATTTTAGAATTTGGAGTTTACGTGCTCTGAATCGAGTTCTATCATTTGTGTTAGACTCGTATAGTCAATACAAGAGCAACCAAACTCGTTTTGTCTTGATTCAAAGTCATATGGTAAATATAACCAATTTGAGTATTGTAGCACGTCACGACGATACCATTTAAGAATATGGAGCATATGTACTCCGAATAAAGTTATATCAGTTGTGTTGGACTCGTATAGTCGATACAAGTGCAACATAATACGTTTTGTATAGATCTGATGTCATAGGAGAAATATGACCCTTTTGAGTAATATAGCGCACACCAATTTAGAATATTAAGCATACGATCTGCGAATCAAGTTTTGTCAATTTCTTTAGACTTGTATAGTCAATACGAGTACAATGGAACTAATTTCATTCTGATCTGAGGTCATATGGAGCATGTGCAAACAAGAAAAAATAGATCGAAAATTTGGACTAGCAGAATTTTATTATCCAAAAAATGTAATGTTATAAAGGTATGACCTCCCTTTTATAGAATGAAGGAGAGAGGAGAGATTACAAATAAGTAAAATGGGACTAATAATTATAGGAACAAGTCACTATACAAGCCGCACAAGCCGCGCGGTTAGACTAATAGCCCGATAACCACAATGAAGAGAAGACAAGCCGACATTGTCTTCAAGTCGTCTGTGTCATGCCGCCAGACCGCCCGGTCACCAATCAGCAACAACCGACAAGCAAACCGCTGGAGAGAAACAGCCAGACCGCGCGGTTTCTAAGTCGCCAGGGGCAGACCGCCAGACAGCCAGACCACCCGATCTCTTAGCAGCAAGGGGAAGACCGCCAGACCGCCCGGACACCATACATCAAGACTCCCCCTCAAGATAGAGCATATATATCAATCATGCCCAACTTATTGCAAATATGAAAAAAGGAAGCAGACACAGGCTTGGTAAATATATTTGCCAACTCGTTGTCGGAGGTAACGAAAGGAGTACAGATCTCCTAAGACCGGATTTTTAGAGATATATATTTGCCTTGTTGTCGCAAAACATAGGAAGAAGATGGTTGTACACCTCTCCTAAGTCAAGCATGAGAGCCCGCAACCACTTTAATTCACATGTGGTCGACGCAATACTTTGATATTTCGCTTATGTATTAGAGTTTGAGACAACCGACTGTTTCTTGCTCTTCCAGCTCACAAGGTTTCCCCCCCCCCCCCACAAATGTGCAGAAGCCCGATGTAGACTTGCGATCTCCTTTGTCATCAGCATAGCTAGAATCCTAGTATGCTTCAACCTTCAAATGACTATTCTTTTGAAACAGTAGTCCTTTACCTAGCGCTGCTTTAACATATTCCAATATCCTCAGAGCAGACTGTAGATGACACTTCCTAGGAGCTTGCATGAACTGGTTAACCTTGCCTATAGTGTAGGAGATGTAAAGTCTGGTTACCGTGAGATAAATTAGTTTTCTGACTAGACGCCTGTACATCGTAATATCTAATAGAGGAGGCGAGTCATCTGTCCAGGTTTTATCTTCTCTAGTAGTCATAGGGCATCAGGCAGGTTTAGTCCCAATCAACCCTGTCTCTTTAAGAACATCAAGAGCATACTTACGTTGTATGAGGATCAAGGAGTTGGGCTTTCGAGAGATTTTTATCCCTAAAAGTATTTTGGGGAACCCATATTCTTCGTAACCAGGTGTTGACGGAGATGTTTCTTTGTCAAGGTTATCCCTGTAACACCCCTATCCGTCACATAGCATATAGCAGTAGGTCCGGCTGGGGCCCGACGCCATATACTACGGACAGACCGGTTGGTTACTTATTGAAACCATTCAACCAATCACAACGTCCTACACAGAGCATCTGGCGGAAGCAGATTATTAAGTTGCAAGATAAATGAACCCAGCCACAGCATGAATGTCCACTACAATAGTCCCATAGGAATGTATGATACACAAAAATAATGGCCTTAAGGCCTTACAATAGTTTGCTTAAATAGAAGTGTTTTCCAAACCTCGGCACGCATGCCGGTCACACATGAGTAAATAAGTAAACACTCAAAAGTTTAGGCCTTCAAGGGCCGGCGCAGTAACTTGGGCTTTAGCCCGCTATTTACCGCTTGGCTCCGCAGCACCTGCAAGCAACAATCCACCACACGGTGGTAAACAAAGGAAATGGTCAGCTATGCTGACAAAATTATAACGATTCCGCCCCCAAGCTCGGGGCGGCAAGCTTCTTCCCTGCACTTGTTAGCCTAGTCAATGAAATAGAGAATAATCATAACATCACAGGTGCGGGCTCAAACGGCCACACACCCCGTGCTCTCAGGGCACTAACTCGGTGAACTTGGTCGTATTCGTGGTCTCACCACCATCCCTTGAACGGCAAATCTCGTGAGCAATCTAGTCTTTCCGGTCTAAGCCTAAGACTCGCATGACCATGCCAATGGCCAGTCTCTTTTTCAGATGTCTGACACCAAACCGCATAGCCCGGGTCCGCATCCACTTGCCTGTTGCTCACATCGCATAGTCATATTAAGACGTACGCGCGTGCCAAGCTTCTCCCGGATCCCAAAGTTTGATCACACAAGCACATAACCTAGTTATGTTCATGTTGGCTCTCAGGCCACCAAGATGGCGGAAATGCGTTTCCGCCCAGTTTTCCGGGTGCGCATTAGGGTTACTCCCCAAGGATCCATGCTGCAATCTACCCCGTAGAAACTCGAAAATAACAAAAGGGCACGGAGTCTTCTCCGGCTAAAATGCAATGCACATCACCAATCCAGACCAACTTGTCCGGGTAGGCTTCACACATCATGCTTATGTCCGTACTACGATTCCGGACTCTAACAAGGGGTACTTTACATATCTACCCCAAGGAATACCACAATCTCGCCGCACACTCGCGGGAGAAGGGTTTTCCCATGCAAAGGAAGAATAGATTCACATGCTCAAGATGATAATCGTTACCCTAGCATTTCTCCTCGGCGCCATGACAATCTAGCCGGATGGAAATGATAGTTTAACTTTCAAGGCAGCCTAAACACCTAGAGGGGGGGGTGAATAGGTTCTGCTTCTCTTTCTAAAACTTCTAGACAGAATTCAATTTATTAACTAATATAAAAACACAGCAATCACAGAAAACAAAACATCACAGATTGCACTATGTTTTATAGTGGTTCCCCAAGGTCTGGGTACATCCACTTTCCCCCTTCACCTATCTAGCTGTTATGCTAGATTCGGCCAAAATTCCACTTATCTCAGATCAATAGATCTTACAACTCAGAACCCAACAGGTTCCTACAACTCAGGCACAACTGCCCTACCTCAGCCTTGCCCCAAGGCCTACAACTCAGAGAATATCCTTCTCCTACACTCAGGCAATCAGCCCTACCACTCAGAGTTCAACACTCCTACACTCAGCCTTTATAACATAGGCTTACAACTCAGATCTGTATAAACAGATCCTACAGAAATATAGAAAAGATTGTTTAAATTGTCTTGCCAAGTTGAGAGAGAAACGGCAATGACAATTCTTAATCAGCTGATGCAATCAGCTACTTCTTAGCCTTCTTCAAAGCTTCTTGAAAATGTACTTAGCTGAGTTGATTCCAAACAGCTTCTTGAGAATCCACTGGTGGATTCCTTCTTCTTCTTCAAATTCTGACTTGATCTCTCTCTATCCAGAACTTTGAATGATTCTTCTGAATTCTGATTAGAACTCTTCTTAGATCTACCCTTAGATAGTCTTCTTAGATCTCCCGGAGAAGATCTTCTTAAGTGCCTAGCACTTTCTTGAAATGAGTAGAATGTAATCCTTCTCCACTTTCTGATCCAATGTATTTCAAAGGGTCAGTTCTATATGTTGTTCATTATAGTTTTTCTCCTTCTGAATCTGTCTATTTATAGACATTCTTCATGGTAACCGGCTGATCCGGTTTCTAACCGTTTTCTGACAAGTCTGACAACTTCAGTTAACTGGTGATAACCCACAGCTGTCAAGTCTTCAAACAAGTCCTGTGCCTTAGTGTTGAAACAGTCTGTCAGAAAGTGTCGAGACCATCTGTCTATTTGTGTCGACACAATTGACTTTGGTGTCGACACTGCCTTCAGTGATGTCGACTAAATTGCCTTTGTGTCGACACATCTTCTTCTGAAACTAACTTAGGTCTTTGACTCTGCAGTGTGTCGACACAAGTCCTGTGTGTCGACACAGTTGTTGTAGAATCATAACTTTAGTAAGTGTTGACTTAGCCTTCAGGTGTCGACTATTTTCTTCTGTGTCGACATATTCAGATGATGTCGACAAACTTGAGATCGACTATACTCTTCAGTGTCGACGCATTCTCCCAATGTTGAGGTCGACGTTTTTCTTCTGTGTCGACACAATTTCCCAGTGTTGTGTCGACTTACTTCTTCTGTGTCGACACAATTTCCCAGTGTTGTTGTAGACTATGTTATGTGTCGACACTTTTTCCCAGAGTAGTGTCGACTTACACCTTCTGTGTCGACACACTTTCCCAGTGTTGTGTCGACAACTTTCTTCTATGTGACGACACATGTTCCTTTGTGTCGACACTTGGACTTAGAATTTTTTCCTGTAAACTTTAACAATTCTTTACCTGCACATGTCAACTCAAAACAACATCAAATACAACATGATGTATATCATTGAGCTAGGTTGGGCTTCTTCAAATCAGGTACACATTTTCCAATGTACCCAACAATCTCCCCCTATTTGGAGAAGTCATAACCCTTATAGCCAATGATATACACCATTTATAAATAGTATAAAATGATGATATATGACAATACACAGGGATACTTAATTATAAACAAAATAATAAGAACATCATGGATAAAACAATCTATCACAGATTTAACAATATTTTGTTTATTACTGGGTAATGTTTGATTACATGGTTTTTTTCTTTGACTGATCACATTACATCATTACAAAACATTATGAAAGAACTAAAACATTATCAGGATTGATCAGGCTCTCTAATAACAATCCCTTGGCCAGATTTAATTTTAGCTGTCACAGGAGCTTCTGATTCTTCAGCCATCTTTTTTCCTTTAAGATCAGCTTTCTTCTTAGCTTCTTCCTTGAGCCTTTGCCTTTCAAAATAGTGAAAAGGCTTTGGGAAGTATTTGCTTGGCTCCATAGCATCAGGTGGAAGTCTTCCCAGCTTAGCTTTCCTTCTGAATTGTACAATGGCTTCTTGTCTTGCCTCATACTTCTGCCATTCCTGCTCATTGTACCACTTGCCCCTTTCATGAACTTGATCTTTGACAGCTTTCCATGCAGTGAGTATTATATTTCTGGAAGTAGGACTCCACTGCTCAAAATCTGGCTTCAGCTCAGCCTGCTCTCTAAATCTTTTCTTTGACAGTAGAGCATCTTGCTGTTCTTGCAAATTTACCTCAGGCTTATCAACCTTTCCAAAGATAACATTTACAACCTCCTTTGAAGGACTATACATATATTGCACTTGCTGATCCAATATATCAAAATCTGGAGGGGGGTATATGACTTGGGCAACCTCAGGTTGGTCACCTTCAAGTAGTCCTGTTTGTAGACCTGACTCAGCCACCATGTTATCATCACACAATGGTGGATATCCCAATGTGGCTCTTATACTATTGGTCACCCATTTGGCATGCTCAGAGCCTGCATGAATTAGCATCCTCTCCCCCTTTGTGGCTTCTCTTGATACATGATCTCTAAGATCTTCTTTCTGGAATCGAATTTGGCCATCCAAATAATTCACTCCCTCCTTGAAAATGGTCTTAACTTTTGAAGCTTTTCAGATATTTCCTGTTGAGAGGTTGTGATGGCAGTCTTAACAGATGCAATAGCAGCCTGAAAATTCTTATCAAATTCTTCCATTTCTTTGGCTCTATTTGCAGGCATCCCTGGAACAATCTTCTTCACCTCTTGAATGATCTCATTATGAGATTCAGTTAAATTGTCATTCATTCTTATTTGATTTTCCAGAACATAACCTTGCTTCAAAGCAATATCATCCACCTTTGTAGAGATAGCCTGCTGTTGTTTAGCCAGATAAACTACAGCATTGCCACCCTTGTGGAAGCAATCTGTCATTTCAGTTTTATTCAAGTTGACTTGAAATTGGATAGATTTGATATCTTGGGCTAAGTCAAACTGCAGAGTTTTGTTGCTTTCATCAACATATTTCTCAATGGCCACCCTGTGGTCATCCAATTTCACCTGTAAATCCACCAAGAACTTGTTATAATCAACTTCAGGAGGTGGTGGTGGAGGTGTTGTCTGTAAAGCCTGCTTATAAGTCTTGCTTCTTCTTTTAAATACAACCAGTTTTCTTTTCTTAGCCAACCTGGCTTCTTCAGTTTCAGATTCAGAAGTACTCTCAATGTGAACTCTATCTGCTTCAGTGCCATGTTGCTCAGTTTCAACATGTACTGGCTCCCCCTCAATTCTTTGCTCCTCCTCTACTTCTTGTACTTTTTCAATCTCTTGAACTTTCTCCACTCCTTGTTCTAGCTCTATGTCAAGAGGCTGCTCAACATCTTGGTCCTCTTCTATTCTATCAGTAGCTATGTCATCATTAGGAAATAACTCATCCAGAGTGTATTCTTTTTGAACTGGAGCACCTGAAGATAAGTCATTAGGTGCATCCTTGTGCACATTCTCAGGCAGCTGCATATCTGGAGTAGGAGAAGACACATGCTCCCCCTGAACCTGTGCAGAGAAAAAAAAAACTTTTAGAAAGTCTTTTATAGTAAAATACATTTGCTCCCCCTACACCTGTACCACTTGTACCTGAGCAGGGGTAGATACATTTTGAGCAGGAGATTGAACTGGCTCCCCCTGCACCTGTGCAGATGTATCTACTTGATGAACTATAGTGGAGGCAGGTTGTTCTTCACTCTGTATCCTAAGTGGGTCCTCTTGTTGTTGCTCAGTCTCGTGAGCTGGAGAAGGGGATTTCACAGGGGTGTCTGGCCTGCTCTCTTCAGGCACATCCTTAGACAGCACCCTTTCCCACCTGGAGAATAGTCTCATGTCCATCCTTCTCATATGATTGATTTTAGATCCTGGCAGTTGCTGCATCACTTCAGGAATTGCTCCATTGAGATATAGACTTATGATCCTAGCCATGTTAGGCTTCTTGATCCCTTCTTTAATCTTGTCAAATAGGATTACTGACCAATCAGTAGGAATTGTAAAGGCAATCCTGGTCATAAGGTTGAACATATAGGCAGAAATCCTATCATGTCCACCTGTCTTGCAGAGAATTACTTTCCCAACTATTTCAGACAAGAACTTTCCTTGCTGATTCATACCCTTCCTATTGAATGCAGCTCCAATCTTCATGTTTGAATCCAAACCACACCATTGAAGGGCTTCCCTTGTCTTAGAACTAGGAACCTCTTCTTCATTTTCAACTACATGTAATTGCAAAAACTTTCTCAAACCTCTTTGGGTAATCTTAATCTTAGTCCCGTGAACAATGGACTTGATCTTGAGTTCAGTAGAATGGACTGATGCAGAGGTAAAGAACTCGTGCACCTCCTTCTTCCAGATCTTAGTTGGTTCTGAAATGAGAAATTCTAACCCTGAGTCGGAGAGGAGGGTTATAACCCCTTGAACATCGGGCTGCGCATCTGCAAACGCCTGGCGCACCAACTCATACCCTTCATTAATATTGTCTTCAATCCTTGGCGCCATCGTTGTGTCGAGAAAACTTGAGAGAAGAGAGAAAGAAAGACTGTCGACACAGGGTTTGAGTCTCGAAAACCTTGAAAGCGTGTCGACAATAAGAGCTTTTGACCTATTTATAGCTTCTGTTGAAAGAAGTTCAAAAGGCGCCAAAAACAGTCTAAATGTGTCGACACAGACGGAATGTGTCGACACAAGCTTCTATTAACTCGACATTTCTTCAGCCTACTATGTGTCGACACCAATTTGTGGTTATGTCGACACCTTGGATACATAGTAGAAAGACAGAAATTCTGTGTCGACACTAAGGACAAGTGTCGACACATATTTTGTAAGTGTCGACACCATAATTCTGGTTGAGTCGACATTACATTTCTGGTTAAGTCGACAATAAAACTCTTAAGTGTCGACACATATTCTCTGTGTCGACACAATATTTCTGACTTGTCGACATAATTTCTCTGAGTCGACACATTATTACTGAATGTGTCGACACATTCTTACTTAGCCAATTTCTGTAACTTCAATGTGTCCTTTTTAACACTTGATTATTGTTGTTACTACTTTTACTTACTTATAAACCATTTCAATAGCATTGTTAATGATTTTGTTTAATACATTAATCAATGGTTAACATACCTAATTCAATTTTGAATTTATTGAATTTGGTTTCATCTAAAGGCTTAGTAAATACATCTGCTATTTGATAATCTGTTTTTACAAATTCCAATGAGATGTCACCTTTTTCTACATGTTCTCTAAGAAAATGATATTTGATTTCTATATGCTTAGTTCTACTATGAGAAACTGGATTATTAGCAATAGAAATAGCACTCTTAGAATCACATAAAAGGGGTGTTCTACTTACCTGAATACCATAATCTTTAAGCTGATGCTGCATCCATAATAGCTGTGCACAGCAGCTTCCTGCAGCAATATACTCTGACTCAGCTGTGGAAATTGCCACACTAGTCTGTTTTTTACTACTCCAAGATATTAGTCTTCCTCCCAGGAATTGACAAGTACCTGTAGTACTCTTTCTATCCTCTCTACATCCTGCAAAATCTGCATCTGAATAGCCTGTTAGTTGAAAATCTCTATTCCTAGGGTACCAAAGACCTAGAGTAGGAGTGCCCTTTAGATATCTCAGAATCCTTTTTACTGCAGTATAATGAGATTCTTTAGGGCAGGCTTGGTACCTAGCACAGACACATGTTGCATACATAATGTCAGGTCTACTAGCAGTGAGATATAGTAGTGACCCAACTATTCCTCTATACAATGATTCATCAACAGGTTTACCTGCCTCATCTTTGCATATTGGCATACTTGTGCCCATAGGAGTTCTCATGGAGGAGGATGACTCCATACCATATTTTTTAATTAATTCCTTGGTGAACTTAGACTGGGATATGGACAATCCATCATCAGTCTGTCTTACTTGGAGTCCCAAGAAGAACTTAAGTTCTCTCCATACTGCTCATCTCAAACTTCCCTTGCATAAGTTTGGCAAACTTTTTACAAAGGTTGTTTTCAGTAGATCCAAAGATTATGTCATCAACATAGATCTGGACTAAGATGATCTTTCCTTTGGATTCCCTAAGGAATAGAGTTTTGTCTATCTTTCCTCTTGAGAATTTATTCTCAATGAGGAAGGTAGACAGGGTTTCATACCAAGCCCTTGGAGCTTGTTTTAACCCATACAAAGCTTTCCTAAGCTTATACACAGAATCAGGTTTAAGAGGATCTACAAAACCTGATGGCTGCTCTACATATACTTCTTCTTTAAGATCACCATTCAGAAATGCTGACTTTACATCCATCTAGGTATACTTTGAAGTCTTGGTAGGCTGCATAGGCAAGGAACATTCTGATTGCCTCCAGCCTTGCTACTGGAGCAAAGGTTTGATCAAAGTCAATCCCTTCTTCCTGCCTGTATCCTTTTGCAACCAATCTTGCTTTATTCTTTATTATTATTCCACTTTCATCTAGCTTGTTCCTATAGATCCACTTAGTCCCAATTATGTTGTGGCCTCTTGGTTTAGTAACAAGCTCCCAGACCTTGCACCTTCTGAACTGATTCAGCTCCTCTTGCATAGCATCAATCCAGTGCTGGTCTTGGATAGCTTCTTCAAACTTCTTAGGTTCCATTTGAGACAAGAAACTAGAATGCAAAACTGTGCTTTGATTTCTGCTTCTAGTTTGCACTCCTTGTCTTGGATCACCAATTATCTGATCAGTAGGATGATCTCTTAGATATCTTATAGCTGGAGGTAGATTCCCTTCAGGTTGAGCATCTCCAGCTTCTTCATTCTGCTGTTCCTCTTGGTTTTCATCAGCTTCCATTATCTCTTGTACTCCCCCTGGACAGCAGCCTTCATTTTCCAATGCTCCCTCTTCCTTTGAAGCTTCAGCAATGGAGAGCTTGTCCATCTTCTTGCTTATACCTGTTGAGTCATTTGATCTACAAGACAATTCACAATTGATTAATCTTGTTTCATCAAATACAATATGCACAGATTCTTCAACAACTTGAGTAGTTAAGTTGAAGACTCTATAGGCCTTACTATTTGTGCTGTACCCAACAAATATCCCATCCTGGGATTTGGCAGCAAACTTAGTCAAATAAGACTTACCATTGTTAAGTATATAGCACTTGCAGCCAAAGATCCTAAAATAGGATAGATTTGGTTTTCTGCCTTTCACAATCTCATAGGGAGTCTTTCTGTGGCTTTTGGTGATAGAAGCCCTATTGATGACATGACAAGCAGTGTTAACTGCCTCAGCCCAAAAATATTCTGGGAGAGAGGTGTCACTCAATAGAGTTCTACCAGCTTCAATTAATGATCTATTCTTTCTTTCAGCAATTCCATTTTGCTGAGGTGTTCTAGGTGAGGAGAACTCTTGGAAAATCCCAAAGTCTATACACAAGTTTGTCATGCTTTCAGATTGAAACTCAGTACCATGGTCACTTCTGATTTTGACCACTGTACTGTTCAGTTCATTCTGAATTTGCTTTACAAACTTAAATAATACACTTGGGGTTTCAGATTTTTGTCTCAGAAAGAACACCCATGTAAATCTAGAATAGTCATCTACAACCACTAGTGTGTAGACCTTCCTACCTAGACTGTGAACTGGCATAGGACCAAAAAGATCCATATGCAAGAGGTATAAGCACCTCACAGAATCCTTGTTTTCAAGGCTTTGAAATGAGGTTTTTGTCTGCTTGCCCTTTTGACAAGCTGAGCATACCCCTTCCTTTATACACTTAACTTGAGGCCCATTCCTCACTAGTTCTTTACTAAAGAGTTGGCCAATTGTCTTGTAGTTTAGATGAGCCAATCTCTTGTGCCACTTAACACAATGAGAAGCATTGTCATCAGCTACAAGACAAATGGGGGATGCCTTATTCTCACATTCAAAATTAAGGCAATACACATTTCTCTTCCTATACCCAGTCAATATGATCTCTTGATCACTTGACCTTTTGATATGACATCCATCCTTACCAAATGAAATGTCATATCCTAGATCACTCAGCTGGCTTATGCTTATTAGATTATGTTTCAAACCTTTTACATAGGCCACTTGGGTGATAGTAATTAGGTTTGAAGAGATGTTACCAAATCCTTTGATGACTCCTTTTTCAGATCCACCAAAGATCACTTTATGTCCATCTTTGACAGATGAATACTCCTTCAGCAGCCCCTTTGTTCCAGTCATGTGCCTGGAACAACCACTATCCAAGTACCATATAGGGGCATGGTTACTTGGATTCACCTGCAATACAGAATTACTTACCCTTAGAACCCAAGTAAGTCTTGGGTCCTTGGTTCAGGTTAGCCTTAATAAAGTTATCATAACCTCTTCTAACAGGTAGACTCTTATTCTTTATAACACTTGTGTTATACCAGCAGTCCAATGCAAAATGACCCCTCTTGCCACAGCACCAACATTCAAACTTATTGTATCTAGATCTAGATACATCCTTGTCAGAAGCATTTCTGTTCATTGCTGGTGATGTTGCAACTTCTCCTACTGGTTTCTTAAAACCATAGGGCTTATGACCATAGGTAGGCCTGCTTGCCTTAACACCCTTGTTCTTCAGAACATTTGTCTTGATATGATCCTGAATGTCTTCATGATCATATATGTTAGAAGACACTTTCTCCTTACCAAACCTTATGGGGACTGAAAGGTTTAGTGGCTGAATAGGGGCTTTGCCTTTCCTCTTGAATCTGCCAGCCCTGGAGTTACCCTTAAATCCTAATCCAGCCTTACCCTTCTGAGTGACAAATTCATCTATCAAGGGTAAGACAGATTTTGGCTTAGAGTAACTAGCCACTAAATCCCTTTCAATTCTAAGTCGGTCCTCCAGACTCTTTACTTGATCATTAGTATAATTAATTGTGCCCATCTGAATAATAGTTATATTCTTCAGCTTGGCAATTTCAGCTAACTTTTGATCAAGGACTTTTTCTAACTCAGTTGTTGCAACCCTTAGATCAGCAATTTCCTGAGCCTGTGATTTAACCAGGTTCTTGCTTTTCTTAAGGGCCTGCAACAAGTCCCCATACTTGTCTATCAATTGATAGACATCTCCTTCAGATTCAGATGCATCTTCATCACTTGATGCAGATGTAGCTGATTCTTCACTTGTACTACAAACATATGTACTGGAAGGACAGTTTACCTCATTAGGACCAGATTGATTCTGGCATAGGTCCTCTTCTGATCTAGTCATCAAACCCATGCATTGATGTTCATTGATGGAGTCTAGCAACTGCATAAACTCCTCTTCCTCAGATGCAGCATATAATCCAATATATGCTTCAGCTTCAGATCCTGATTCTGAAGTTGACTGGTCTGACAGACTTTTATCTTTCTTTGCTACAAAGGATTTCTCCTTCTTGCCTTTCTGATAAGTCTTCTTCTTTTCTGAAGATTCCTTCCTTTTGTCAGGACAATCAGCCACTACATGTCCAGGCCTATTGCAACAATAGCAGACAATCTTTGAAGTAGTGGCTTTGCTGGGCTTTGACCTGCTTTTCTCTTTCCTAGATGACCTTTTTTTCTGATAATAGTCATCTACTTGCTGTGATGAGGAAGGCCTAGACTTCCATTGCTTCTTTTTCAAGAACCTTTGAAATTGCCTAGTGAATGCAGCAAAGTCTGCATCTGAATCACTGCTGACTGAACCCTTATCTGAATTTTCAGAACTACCTTCTTCAACTTCCTTAGGAGGAGATGGTGATTTCCTCCTATTCTTTCTGGTGGCTTCAGCATTAAATGCCACAGTCTTTTCTCTATGCTCTCCTCTTGAGTTTCTTTCCTCCTCCTTCCTTACCATAAGTTGCATTTCATAGGATAGCAACTTTCCAAACAGAGTTGGAGGAGATATCTCTGCCAATTTTGCCACTTCTCTTATGGCACAGATCTTTGTATCCCAATCCTTTGATAAGGATCTTAAGAATTTGTCATTCAGTTCATAGGTACTGAAGACTCTTCCATAGGAAATTAGCTCATTCACAATTCTATAGAATTTCTTATAGCACTCAGTTATGCTATCAGATTTTCCTTGTCTAAAACTTTCATACTCCTGATTTAGCATAGATTTTCTGTCCAGCCTTACTTCTTCTGATCCCTCCATGTAGACAATCAATGTGTCCCACATCTCCTTGGAGGTCTTGCAGTGAATCAGATTCTGAAATGTTGAATCATCTATGGCACTGACAATGATGTTCTGTGCCCTTTTGTCCATGGTTGCCAAGATGATTTCATCCTTGGTCATTTCAGAATAAGTCTTTGGTGTTTGGATATTTGCATCAAGAACAGATATCTTCATTGGTATGAAGGGGCCTTCCTGTACTGTGATGTAAATCCTTGGGTCAGATGCTTCCATAAACAATCTGACTCTTTCTTTCCAGATCCCAAAGATTTCCTTCTTGCATATGGGTAATTTCATTGACCCTAGCTCCTTATGATTCTCTCCAGAACCCATCTTCTTGATTCTTGAATCTGCCTATCAGATCTACCTCAGACTGTTAAGTCCTTTTTGAGGAACCTCCCTCTGATACCACTTGATAGTTTAACTTTCAAGGCAGCCTAAACACCTAGAGGGGGGGGTGAATAGGTTCTGCTTCTCTTTCTAAAACTTCTAGACAGAATTCAATTTATTAACTAATATAAAAACACAGCAATCACAGAAAACAAAACATCACAGATTGCACTATGTTTTATAGTGGTTCCCCAAGGTCTGGGTACATCCACTTTCCCCCTTCACCTATCTAGCTGTTATGCTAGATTCGGCCAAACTTCCACTTATCTCAGATCAATAGATCTTACAACTCAGAACCCAACAGGTTCCTACAACTCAGGCACAACTGCCCTACCTCAGCCTTGCCCCAAGGCCTACAACTCAGAGAATATCCTTCTCCTACACTCAGGCAATCAGCCCTACCACTCAGAGTTCAACACTCCTACACTCAGCCTTTATAACATAGGCTTACAACTCAGATCTGTATAAACAGATCCTACAGAAATATAGAAAAGATTGTTTAAATTGTCTTGCCAAGTTGAGAGAGAAACGGCAATGACAATTCTTAATCAGCTGATGCAATCAGCTACTTCTTAGCCTTCTTCAAAGCTTCTTGAAAATGTACTTAGCTGAGTTGATTCCAAACAGCTTCTTGAGAATCCACTGGTGGATTCCTTCTTCTTCTTCAAATTCTGACTTGATCTCTCTCTATCCAGAACTTTGAATGATTCTTCTGAATTCTGATTAGAACTCTTCTTAGATCTACCCTTAGATAGTCTTCTTAGATCTCCCGGAGAAGATCTTCTTAAGTGCCTAGCACTTTCTTGAAATGAGTAGAATGTAATCCTTCTCCACTTTCTGATCCAATGTATTTCAAAGGGTCAGTTCTATATGTTGTTCATTATAGTTTTTCTCCTTCTGAATCTGTCTATTTATAGACATTCTTCATGGTAACCGGCTGATCCGGTTTCTAACCGTTTTCTGACAAGTCTGACAACTTCAGTTAACTGTTGATAACTCACAGCTGTCAAGTCTTCAAACAAGTCCTGTGCCTTAGTGTTGAAACAGTCTGTCAGAAAGTGTCGAGACCATCTGTCTATTTGTGTCGACACAATTGACTGTGGTGTCGACACTGCCTTCAGTGATGTCGACTAAATTGCCTTTGTGTCGACACATCTTCTTCTGAAACTAACTTAGTCTTTGACTCTGCAGTGTGTCGACACAAGTCCTGTGTGTCGACACAGTTGTTGTAGAATCATAACTTTAGTAAGTGTTGACTTAGCCTTCAGGTGTCGACTATTTTCTTCTGTGTCGACATATTCAGATGATGTCGACAAACTTGAGATCGACTATACTCTTCAGTGTCGACGCATTCTCCCAATGTTGAGGTCGACGTTTTTCTTCTGTGTCGACACAATTTCCCAGTGTTGTGTCGACTTACTTCTTCTGTGTCGACACAATTTCCCAGTGTTGTTGTAGACTATGTTATGTGTCGACACTTTTTCCCAGAGTAGTGTCGACTTACACCTTCTGTGTCGACACACTTTCCCAGTGTTGTGTCGACAACTTTCTTCTATGTGACGACACATGTTCCTTTGTGTCGACACTTGGACTTAGAATTTTTTCCTGTAAACTTTAACAATTCTTTACCTGCACATGTCAACTCAAAACAACATCAAATACAACATGATGTATATCATTGAGCTAGGTTGGGCTTCTTCAAATCAGGTACACATTTTCCAATGTACCCAACAGGAAAGCACCGCAATCTCCTTGCCTCCGTGGATCCGAAGTCGGCTCGCGATTTTGAGCTCCTAAGCTCCGCCGGTGACCGGATCTTGGCCTTCTTCCTCCTCCTAGCTCTCCCTTCTCTCTAGCTTTTAGAGAGAGAGTACCAAAGAGAAAATGAGGCTTTCAACCCTAAATCCCGGCTAAATCCCCTCAGGAACGAACCCCAGTCGTTGGATCCCAAGCCAAGGAAACAAACAGCCACGATTTAGGCCAAAAAATTACAAAATCTGGGCCGAACATGGCCTGCGACACGCCCGTGACCAGGCCCATGTCGCCCATTCTCCATCTCGCCCGGCACCCCGACCAATACACGGCCTCCGACACGCCCGTGTCACATGTGATACGGCCGTGTCAAGACTCGTGTCACGCCCTGTGTGCAACTCCCAGGATTTTCCCGAGAAGGACATGGCCTGCGACACGGCACCCGACACGCCCGTATCACATGTGACACACCCGTGTCTGTGCTCGTATCATGGCCTGTGTGCCTCACTCAGAAATCTACCGAGTGTGACACGCCCTGGGACACGCCCGTGTCCTAGGCAGTGTTCCTACACTCGACGATCGCCGATTGCCACAACGTCGATCACGCGACCCATGGCCGAACACGCCCGTGACACGCCCATGTCATGCCCGTGACACACCCGTGTCACCTGCTCTAAGTCCTAGATTAAGCTTAAAAACGTCACTTGTCCCTCTTTTGAGTTTCGGGGTGTTACAACTCTCCCCCTCTTAAAATAATTTCGCCCACGAAATTACTAAAGGAAAGAAAACGGAAAACTTTAAGAAGTACCTGAGCGGAATAACTCCGGGTACTCCTCAAGCATAGCTTTCTCTCGCTCCCAAGAGAGCTCCTCCCGACCGCAATTGTCCCACCGGACCTTGACCATCCGGATCTCCTTGTTACGGAGTCGCTTAACTTCAAAGTCATCAATACGAACGGGCTTGACCTTAGTCGTCAACCCTTCGCCCACCGGTACTTGATCCACTGCGATCACCTGCGAAGGTTATTGTACTGCCTTCCGCAACACAGAGATGTGGAACACATCGTGTAGTCCACTCAATTCCACCGATAGCCTCAAACGATAAGCCGCTTTGCCGACCCGCTCCAGAATCTCAAAGGTTCTAAGGTATCTTGGGCTCAGCTTCTTCAAGCGTCGCACCCGCGAAACACCCTTGAACGGCTTTATCTTCAAGTACACCCAATCGCCGACTCCGAACTCCACATTCCGGTGCTTGGCATTGTAGTACTTAGCTTGCCTGTCCTGAGCGATCAGCAAACGCTCTTGAATGATCCGCACCAAAGGAGTAGCATTCTCCACCTCCTGCTTCTTGTACAACTTTGCCTCACCCGTTTCTAGCCACGATAACGGCGTGCGACACTTCCTACCATAAAGGGCCTCGAAGGGCGCCATTTGAATACTCGCCTGGTAGCTATTGTTGTACGCAAACTACACCAAATACAGGTGGTCTTCCTAATGCTTCCCGAAGTCTAGAACACACATGCGTAGCATGTCCTCCAACGTTCTGTTGACTCTCTCGGTTTGCACATCCGTCTGCGGATGGAAGGCTGTGCTGAACTTCAATTTAGTCCCCAACATTTGTTGCACCAACCTCCAATCATTGGACATAAAACGCCAATCCCAATCACTCACGATGCTGTGTGGCACACCGTGTAATCTGACTATATTATCCACATATAGTTTTGTCAGTCTCTCCACTGAATCATCCTTCCTATGCGGAATAAAGTGTGACACCTTCGTTAACCGGTCTACGATCACCCAGATGGCGTCGTTCCCCTACTGCGACCTTGGCAAGCCATGCACAAAGTCCGTCGATATGTCGTCGAACATCCACTCCGGAATAGGCAAGGATTTCAAAAATCCTCCAGGCTTTTGACACTCCTCCTTTACTAAGGCGCAGGTTTGACACTTAGCCACAAACAGTGCCACATCCTTCTTGAGCCCTAGCCACCAAAATAACTTATTTAGGTCTTAGTACATCTTCGTGCTCCCTGGGTGGATTGAGTACTTGGTATTATGAGGCTCGTACATCAACTCCACCCATAGATTTCCCCCGCTTGGGACGCACAAACGATCGTCCTTCCTTAAGAGCTCATCCTCAACTGAAAACTGGGAATTTGACCCATCGAAGGCTACATCCATGAGCTCCTTCATCGAGCCATCCAACTCTAATGCCTGCCGAACGCGATCAGCCAGGTCATACTAAACTTTTGTCCAGTTCAACATTGCTTTGGCGCTCGTCTGCTTGTCAAAGTAACAGATCTCCAACGCCTCCAACTCCCGTACTAGCCTATCATCATGAACCAATAACCAGTTGGATTGGGAGGGAGCCCTGTGAATCAATGCATCCGCAACTGCATTGCCCTTCCCGGGTACATAATGAATCTTGAATGTATAGTCCCCTAGGAACTCCATCCATCTACGATGCCTCATGTTGAGATCCTTCTGATCCAACAGGTACTTCAGGCTCTTGTGGTAGGTATAGAATCGACCTTTACGCGGTACAAGTAGTGTCTCCACAGCTTAAGCGCAAATATCACGGCCGCCAACTCCAAGTCATGGACCGGATAATTCCTTTCGTGCACTTTCAACTGACGCGATCCATACGCTATCACACTCCCATGCTGCAGCAGCACGCATCCCAATCCACTACCTGAGGCATCACTATAAATTTTGAAGCGGCACCGGATAATTCCTTTCGGTCCCACTTGGCGAAATTAACACCGGCACCATAGTCAACCGTCCCTTCAGCTCCTCAAAATCTTGCACGCACTCCTGCGTCCACAAGAACTTCTGATCCTTCCTTGTCAACTTCGTGAGAGGTAACGCTATCCACGAGAAGTTCTCTATGAAGCGCCTGTAATAACCGGCAAGCCCGAGGAAACTACGGACTTCCGCTACAGAAGATAACACAGGCCACTCCCGTATCGCAACGATCTTCATCGTATCCACTGCTATACCTTCCCCACTGACAATATGACCAAGGAATGCTACTGAGGGTAGCCAGAACTCGCATTTGGAGAATTTTGCATAGAGTTCATTCCTCCTCAGAGTCTCCAACACCAGATGCAAGTGCTTGAAGTGATCTTCTTCGCACTGCGAGTACACCAATATATCGTCAATAAAGACGATCACAAAGTGGTCTAGCTACTCTCGGAACGTCCTGTTCATCAAATCCATAAACACCGATGGCGCATTCGTCAGTCCAAACGGCATGACCGTGAACTCGAAATGCTCATACCTTGTGTTGAATGCCGTCTTCGGGATATCACACTCCCTTATCCTCAGCTGATAATACCCAGACTTCAGATCCAACTTCGAATACACCGATGATCCGACTAACTGATCGAAGAGATCATCGATCCTTGGGATCGGGTATTTATTCTTCTCCGTTAGCTTGTTCAACTCCCTGTAGTCGATATACAGCCGTAGAATCCCGTCCTTCTTCTTAACAAATAGGACCGGTGCGCTCCAAGGCGATGAGCTTGGACGCACATACCCTTGCTCCATCAACTCCTCCAGTTGAACCTTCAACTCCACCATCTCCTTAGGTGCCAACCTATAAGAAGAATGTGACACAGGTTTGGCACCTGGCACGAGCTCGATCGTGAAGTCGATCTCTCGCTGTGGTGGGGCTCCGGGAAGATTATCTGGGAACACATTGGGGTATTCACAAACAACGGGGATACTATCCAAAGTGGACTTTAGCTCTACAGCCCCCACTATCGCGAAGAACAGCTCTGCGCCAGCACAAACTGCCTTTACCACCTGAAGAGCAGACATCAGCGTCCTACTCCACCCCTTCAGTCCCATGAATGTTGTCTCCCGCCCAACACCCAGCTTGACCTCCTTACCATTGCAATCAATATAGGCCTTCTACTCTGAAAGCCAATCCATCCCAAAGATAACGTCGAACTCTACTAGTGGCAGCAATGACGCTAGCAAGTCGAACTCTTGGTTTCCAATATGAACTTTTACGGCGCACACTCTGTCTGCAAGCATCGAACACCCATTCGGTAGCAGCACATCCAATTTGTCCTTCACCATCGAAGAAGGGACTCCGATGCGCGATATAAAGCTTTCAGACAAAAATTAGTGTGAGGCTCCCGTATCGAATAGTGCTCGTGTCGGACTATCGCCAATTAGAACAAAGCCTACACATATAGTATTAAGCTAACAAGCACTAGGTAACAGTATTTAAAGCTAACTTGCTATAAATTAAACCGTACCTGTCACCACGTCGGCCTGCTTGATGGCCTCTTGCTGCCCAAGTTGTTGACTCTTGGTTGATTCGGAGCATAATGGGACGTGGTTGACTCCACTGCCTTCCCCTTTTCCTCATAAGTGCTCCTTGTTTTCTCTCGGACTTTGGGCGCCCGCTCCAGCAATCGCGGGCAAAGTGCCCCGTCTTTCCGCAAGTAAAGCAAGCGCCCGGGGTTCGGTTGGTAGTTGCCCCCGAGGCACCTGAAGAAGGGGTTGGACCTGACGTCCTAGCCTTCTTATTCAATCTATGAAAGCAAGACTTTGAAGTCGGCACCTTAAACTCCGGTTTCTTGACACAGGATTCCTTCTTCGCTTGCACTTTCTTCATGTCCTTTTCCAAGGACCGGGCCGAGTTTACCAAGGTCATGAAGCCCTACGCTATAGGCCCCGACAGTAATAACCTCAACTCATCTCTTAACCCTTCACAGAAGCGGTTCGTCTTGCGCTCCTCATCGGCAAAGGTAGCACTAGTGTATCTTCCCAAACGAGTGAACTCGTTGAGATACTCGTCCACGGTGCTATCTCCTTGCACCAACTTTTGAAACTCATTTTCTGTTGGGTATTGTATCCACAATTACCTGGATTTGAAGAAGCCTCCAGTTAAGCTAAGATGGATTCACAATGTATTTGACAATTTTCTATTAAGTTGTGCTTGCAGCTATTTCATGCTAAGTACACATCAATGTCAGGGTGCAGTGGGTCAATATACATGGGTCTGCGCAACATAATCTCTCGTTGAGCAGATCAGTGTGTTAACTCAAGTATGCTCTCTCTATTGGAGTGTACTTATTTTCAAGTACAGGGTCGAGGTAGATCAAGAGCAGAAGAGGAGCAAAGATGGGTCAAAGACCAAGTTCATGGGAAGGAAGAGAAAAATCATCTAAGTCAAAATCGACGGGAATCACTAAGTCATCTCGCCGACTTCGACGGGAGTCACTTGTGATTCTCGCCGATTCGATGGGAATCAGGTGTAACATCCCATTTTCTGCTAGACCCCTAGGAGTCGGTTGGTCGTGACAGAACCCTAGGAAGCCCAAAAATTGAAATAAATCGACCGAGATTTCGGGTTACGGGTTGGTCACGCCCGTGACCGACCCGTCACGCCCGTGACCTAGGGCGTGACTCCTTCGACGATCATCGATCCCAGGGAGACGATCGTCGGGCGCAGAATTTTCAACCCGGCCCTGTCACGCCCATGACCCAGGTGTCACGCCCGTGACCAAGGGCGTGACCCCCTTCGGTGATCGTCGATCTCAGCGCGACGATCGCCGAGCGCGGATTTTGCCTCATGACCCTGTCACGCCCGTGACCTATGTGTCACGCCCGTGACCTAGGGCGTGACCACCCTTCGACGATCGTCGACCTCAAGTCGACGATCGTCAAACCCAGAATTTGCAGCCCGGGCCTGTCACGCCAATGTGTCATGCCCGTGACCTAGGGCGTGACCACCCTTCGACGATCGTCGACCTCAGTTCGACGGTCGTCGACCCAGAATTGACCACCCGGGCCTGTCACGCCCGTGACCCAGGTGTCACGTGTAAGACCCCCTTTTTTTTTTCTTTTTGAAACCCGGGGTCTTAGCCCAGAATTGCCGCTTTGCGGTGGCACCGACATCTCGGGAAGGCAACCACTACATAACGCCAATTCTGCCGGCCCTTTTCGATCACAAGAGAGAAGCATTTTATACAAAAGTGTAATCAAGTCCACAGAAAATATGTATATAAAAGTGAATCATATCAGTCCATCAATACATAACAACAGATAATAGATAAAGGGGCTCGAGCCCAGTACATCAGAGTCCTCACTACAAGTCTCTCATCGCGGAAGCTAAGAAAATGCTAATCACTCACGGAGCTGGTCGCAGGTGCACCGGTGCTAGACTGTCCCACCTCCATGCGCACCGTACTCCGCTGGTGCTGGTCCCTGTCTCCCATCCGGAGCTCCTGTAATGTTTGGTTCGAAAACCATTAGTCATAAAGACTAAGCCCTATCATCCCCTACCCCTCCCTCCACGGCTCCTAAGCACCGGGCAGAGAGGAGGAAAGGGAAGCTACAAAAGTGGAGAGTAGTCAAGCAAGTGACGGTGGACCTAACTAGCAAGTTATAACGGGGAGCAGTATAAATGTTGTAATAGGTAGAACAATTAATAAATAGCAAATTGTATAAAAGGCAGCTAGAGAATAGTAAGTAAGCATCAAGTAGATAAGTATGTAACCTTAACTTATATGAATGCCCATACAAACTTATAAGTTAAGGGATCTTCTGCAAGGCTCCCATCGTATAAAAAGTCCCATACCGATTTATACGTTGGGGTGACGGTTATATGCAAATATGAGTGTAGTGATATGCTATGCCATGATTCATGCAAGTGCAACCCACGCACACGACTCTATGCGCACAGACCTTTAGTTCCCCCTGTTCGGGAGGCTAGCTTCACCCCCAGGAACCTCCGTAGTGGCAAACGGAGACAGTGGGTCGGGCCCCCCACTCCTAGGCGGGTAACCACACTACCAGGCCTAGCCCTTCCGTACGCCCCTAGAAGAACACAACCTAGAGTATCCGCGTACTGCTGCTGGATGTACCCTCCAGACTTTTCTCCGAGTCATCGTACCGCTGTCGGTGTGATCGATCGCCTAGTACCGATGACCCACCACCTTTCTCCGTACTCCAACCCTCGAGCCCGCGGCCCCCCGGACAGTACTGTCCGTGCATCTACCTTCAGAGCTACTGTCTGATGGCAAGTAATCCTATAATTCTACTTTCCTAGCTACCGGGGAGTGAGTGTGTGCAATCCTAGTTATACTAGTTGCTCTTTTAATTTATTACTCCTATGGTTTACGTTAGCCCAGGACTGCCCCCGGTATACCCCGTGAAGGGCTCTCAAGGGGCACTAGGAACCAAGACGGTGCATTACGGCCCGAAGTTCCCTTTCGCAAGGCACTTATTATTATTGGTTGTCTACCCTTTTCCCAATCCCCTTTTAATGTTATAATGAATCTAACCCTAGCGTATTAAGACTCTTCCTCTTCTTTCCGGGACGGACGATCTTTCGTCGTTCCCGTACTCCCTTATCCTAACCGTTCCCACGTTCTACTTATCCTGACTTCTAATAATGAACTCATTCTAAACTTGCCCTACCAACCATCGATTATTAGAATTCCGTGGTTTTACAAAATGCAGACCATCATAAGCTATATGTGGTACAAAAGGGGAGGTACTCCAAATTATCTTCCAAATCTCCTATAATATTTACTGGAGGACAATCATGACTTAATTAGCTTAAATCCAGAAATTTATAATTTTCCTAATTAATCTGATATTTATTTTATTTTTCTCAAGGATTGGCCATGGGTAATTTTTAACATGAACTACATGATATTCTTAAGTTATGGCCGCCCAAAAATTGTGATCACTAAATAACAGTAAGGTATCATCAAATACTAATTTGCAGGATTTTACAAAAGATATTTAGCCTCTAATTAATTTATCCATTATAATCCTATCATTCTCATGTAAAGAAGGAAGTACTGAAATTACTCTTCATAAAATTATGGAAAAATTACTGATTAATAGTATGATATAGAAGAGATCATTGTGCAAAGAATCATAATTTTATCAGCTTGCTAAGCACCAAAATAGATTTAATCCAATATCCATGATAAATAATACTTAATGAAGCAAGCCCTAGAATTAAGCTTCTAAAAATCCCATAAAAATTCACAGAGTTTTGAAATCATAATAAAGGTTCTCTGCCTAAATTTCATCCATTTTCCAGGAAGTTTGTACTCTCTAATAAATTTTCTAAGCAAATCATGCAACTACTAATTCATTAAAGAAGTACCCAAAATAGTGATCATAAAATTTTTAAAAAAATATCCAGAGCTTGTACTACCCCTATAATCCACTCTACCCAATTATCATCACTTTTCAATGTGATTTGGTGTCATTTCCTATCTCTACAAGTTTTGCGCCCTAAACTAGGGTTAGATATTTAGATATCCCAACGATCTCCAAATCCACTAAAATCTCATCCAGAGAACTATATTAGCCCTATGGTTCTCATAACCCGACCTCGGGTCAATCCAAGGTCATTTGACCACATGACCTTCACAACCACCAAGATCCATCTTTAGGGTTTGGCCTTGGTCCTTAGGGTAAACTTACCCCGATCCACCTCAAACTCCATGAGGGGGTGCTAGAGAACATTACTAGTCAGTGGTAAAAATCTCAGCCTCTGTTGAGGTGATCTCACCACTCGAACTTCAAAAGTGCACTTTTAACCTAAGGCCCCTTAATAGGGCAAAACTTAGGGTTGATCAATTCTAAACCAAACCATCTCCAAATGAGATGAAAAATTATACAGAACCTTATGGTGAACCCAGGGACCACTCACCAAAATTTGGGAGGGTTTGGAAATTATTTAACTATCTAATTAAATTCGGCTAGGATTATTGAATTTTTCTAAAAACTATAGAAAAATATTCTCCAAAAATTCTCATTTTTGGATAGCACCTAGATATATGTAAGATTAGACCACATCCCAAATTTCAAGTCGTTTGGACGACTGGATTGGAGTGGGGAATTTTTCTAAGGTCAAGGCAGCCCTCTGGATAGACCTCACCAAAAAGGGTGCTGTGGTCTAACCAGGAATCCAAATTGAATGAAATTAATTTTGAATAAAACTAGACTTCAAGGGCTACAGTTTCTATGTTGACCACTTTTCCTGTAGGAGCCTCTAAGTATTTTTCCCAAATTATTTAACATGACAGAAATCTCATTCAGAAATTGATTTTACAAATAAAATCTAATTAAAGGCACTGTTCATCTTCTTCTACAGCCCGAACCAGAGACTGAAAACCTAATCTTCCTGTAGCCTTTCCAAGCTATTTCCCGGCCACCCAGCCATCTCCCTGGCCGGCCACCACCACCACCACCTCCGTTGAGGCGAGGGCTAACGTCGGGCGGCGGCACGGCCGCCGAAGAGGCGGTTTCCGGCGAACCCGCCACCATGATATTTTCGGAAAACCACCATTACGCTCACCCGATCTGGCTCTTTTGAGCCCGATATCTCTCCTAACGATTCCTAAGATCTATCCGCAGAAGAAGAGGGAGGGGAGGACCTTGTTCGCGGGTTGAAGGCGTGCAGAGCGTCGGGAAGCCATTTGCGCGGTGGTGGCGTCGCCGGAAATTCTTCAACAGCAAGGAGGAAGTCTGGAATAGTTTGAGGGAGTGTAACCGTTTCCTCTTGCTGTCAGGAATCTTATATAGATGAGCAAATGGGGAGGGGAAAGGGTGAAACGTTGGAGATGAAACGTTGGCGGCCATTAATAATATTCTTATGACGTTTCGGTTATGACGAAAAGGCAGTTTGAAAAGTTGGAGATGAAGAGGTGCCTGCCAGGTGGCAATTTCCTATTGGACCCTCTTTTCCTTAATTATTAACATAATTAAAGTAGGAAAAGACCCATAAATACTCTTGGTTTTCATCCCCACAGCCAGAATTTATTAAGGCGTCGGTTACCGCAATTTCCAGCCTGGCTGACGTTTCGGCCTTGGTCACGGGCGTGACACATGGGTCACGGGCGTGACAGGCCCGGTTAGCAGTTCTGGGTTCGACGATCGTCGAACTGAGATCGACGATCGTCGAAGGGTGGTCACGGGCGTGACACTTGGGTCACGGGCGTGACACGCCTGATGACTAATTCTGGTCGACGATCGTCGAGCTGAAATCGACGATCGTCGAGCGTGGTCACGCCCTATGTCACGGGCGTGACAATGCAAGTCACGGGCGTGACATGGCGTGTGGTCAAATTTTGGGTCGACGATCGTCGAATTGGGGTTCGACGATCGTCGAGCGTGTCACGCCCTTTGTCACGGGCGTGACCTGGAGGGTCACGGGCGTGACAGACCCGTGTGGCCGAATTTGGTTCGACGATCGTCGAGTTGGGATCGACGATCGTCGAGCGTGTCACGCCCTTGTCACGGGCGTGACATGGCGGGTCACGGGCGTGACCAACCCGTGAGCCGATTTCTTAGTCGATTTATTTCAAGTTTTTGGGCTCCCTAGGGTTCTACCACAACCATCCGACTCCTAGGGGTCTAGCCGGAAATGGGATGTTACAAATCCCAATAAACAAAACAAAGATTTCGTCCCCGAAATCAAGGTTAAGCCTACGGGACTCAAATCGGGAAAAGTTAAGCTTGTAACATCCCATGAGAACCGAGTGATTACCTTCCTACGTTACGTTTGCTTGTGTGATTTCGAATCTACGGTTTAATTCGCCCACCTAACTAGGTATATACACCCCAATAAACAAAAGATTAGCCCCTATTCTTGAAATTTCAATTCCATTGGTTTAAAACAGGAAGGCAATTGATTGTCCAGAGGGGTTTTGAGGTATACCTGACGAAAAAGTTCCGGATATTTTTGCCGCATCAAGTCCTGTGGTTCCCATGTATGCTCCTCCTGCCCATGATTGTTCCACAGAACCTTGACTAACGGGACCTTCTTTCTCCGCAAGACTCGCACTGCCGTATCGTCAATCCTGATAGGCTCCACGTTGACTGACCGATCCGAGGCCACCGGGCCATCTGCCGAGGGAATCAGCTGCTCAGGGCGTAGCAGAGCCCTCCGAAGTGAGGAGACGTGGAAGACGTCATACAATCCCGCTAACTCTGGCGGTAGTTCCAGTCTATAGGCTAAGGGGCCGATCCGCTCCAGGATCCTGTAGGGCCCCATATATCTTGGACTGAGCTTCCTCCGCCTGCGAACCCGCGAGACTCCGTGCATCAGCCGTATCTTCAAGAAAACTCGATCCCCCACCTGGAACTCCACTTGGCGATGCCTCGCATCGTAGTATTTCGCCTGTCTACTCTGGGCTTCCAACATCCTGTCTCGGATCAATCTGATCTGAGCATCTGTATCTCCCACAAACTCCGAGCCCAGTGCCTGCGGATCCTCATCCTGAACCCATGATAGTGGGGTTCTGCATCTCCTTCCGTACAACGCTTCGTATGAAGCCATGCCTATGCTGGACTGATGAGCGTTGTTGTACGAAAACTCGACCAGTGGCAGCAATCTCTCCCAAGGCTCGCCACGGTCCAGAATACACAGTCGTAACAAGTCCTCCAGTGTACGGTTGGTGCGCTCTGTCTGTCCGTCGGTCTGAGGGTGAAAAGCTGTGCTGAAAGTCAACCGAGAACCCAGATGGGCCTGGACTGACCTCCATTCCCTGGATGTAAACCGCCCATCCCGATCCGAAACGATAGTCTTGGGCACCCCATGATAACGCACAAACTGCTCGATGAACCTCCGTACTAAAACACTGACCGGTGTGTCCTTCGCCACTGGGATAAATCTGGCCACCTTTGTCAGCCTGTTCACTATCACCCAGATCGAGTCGTTCCCCGCACGGGATCTAGGTAGCCCATGTATAAAGTCCATGGCTATGTCCTCAAACTTCCACTCTGGCACTGGAAGCGGCTGCAGCAATCCTGCCGGGTTCCTACACTCCGCCTTCACGAGCTGGCAGGCCTCACAATGCGTCACAAAATATGTAATATCTTTCTTCATGCCCGGCCAGTACATCGTCCTCTTTAGATCCTTTACCATCTTGGTGATCCCCGGGTGTACCGAATACCGGCTGCAGTGAGCTTCCCTCAAAATGTCCTCCCGGATCCGTCCTCCTGCTGGTATGTAGACTCTGCCCCGGAAACACAGAAGCCCATCCCTCAAGGTGTAATCTCCTGTCGTGCCTTCCTCCAAGGCCCGGAATATCGGCTCAGCTCTCTCGTCCAGCCTCTGCCCATCTCTGATGCGGTCTCGGATGTCATCTGTAGTAGCCATCGACCCCAGGTACTCCATGTACAGCTCCGGGTCATCCTCAGATACTAGCGAAATCTGCATCTCCTCGAATGATCTAATCAACTCCAAGGCCATCAGCTGCGGGCCTACTCCAGTCGTATTCGCTCTCCGGCTCAGAGCATCCGCAACCACGTTCGCCTTCCCCGGGTGGTAGTGCATGGTATACTGGTAATCCGAAAGGAACTCCACCCAGCGTCTCTGCCTGATGTTTAACTCCTTCTGGGTGTCGACGTACTTCAGATTCTTGTGATCGGAGAAGATATCACAATGTACCCCGTAGAGATAGTGCCGCCAGATCTTAAGAGCAAAAATGACTGCCCCCATCTCCAAATCGTGCACGGGGTAGTTCTGCTCGTGCTGCTTCAACTGACGGGAGGCATAGGCGATTACGTGCCCATTCTGCATAAGGACGGCGCCCATCCCCTGATAGGAAGCATCTGCATATACCTGAAATCCCTCCCTCCCTGATGGGAGGGCAAGGATAGGGGCCGAGGTGAGACGATCCTTCAGCTCCTGGAAGGTAGATTCGCACCGCGGTGTCCAAGTAAAAGGGGACTCCTTCTTCGTCAGAGACGTAAGAGGAAGGGCAATCTGAGAGAACCCCTTTACGAACTTTCGGTAGTAACCGGCAAGTCCCAAGAAACTCCGAACATCCGTGGCCGACTTTAGTGGTGGCCAATCCCGTACTGCCTGGATCTTTGCCGGATCCACTGCCAGACCTGCCCCACTGATGACATGGCCCAGAAAGGCCACCTCCTTTAGCCAGAACTGGCACTTGCTGTACTTGGCATACATCTCGTGCTCCCGCAGCTTCTCCAAGGTCAAGGCTAGATGTCTCGCGTGCTCCTCCTCCGTCCTTGAATAGATGAGGATGTCGTCGATGAATACAATGACGAAGACATCCAGGTACTCCTCGAACACCCGATTCATCAAAGTCATGAATGCGGAGGGTGCATTCGTGAGCCCGAACGGCATCACGGTAAACTCGTACAAGCCGTATCTGCTGCTGAACGCCGTCTTCGGGATGTCCTCCTCCCGAATGCGAAGCTGGTAGTATCCTGATCTCAGATCCAGCTTTGAGAACCAATGAGCTCCCTCCAGCTGGTCAAAAAGCTCATCTATCCGTGGTAAGGGATAAGTGTTCCGGACCGTCAACCTGTTCAGAGCCCGGTAATCTATGCACAGTCGGAGGGTCCCGTCTTTCTTCTTAACGAACAGCACCGGAGCTCCCCATGGTGAAGAGCTAGGTCGGACGAACCCGGCCTCCACTAACTCCTGAAGCTGACTCCGGAATTCCACCAGCTCCTTTGGGGCCATTCGATAGGGAGCTCTGGATACCGGCTTAGCCCCCGGTATGAGCTGAATCTGAAAGTCCCTCTCTCGGTGCGGGGGTAACCCTGGTAGCTTCTCCGGAAACACGTCGGCGAAGTCCCGCACCACTGGAATATCTGCAATGGGGTCCTTGGCTACGACCACCTCAAAGAGGATCTGATAAACCTCTTCCCCCTGCAAGTGGGCCTTCACGGCCTGCACAGACGATAGTAAAGTACGGGGTGCTGATATAATACCTTCGATAACAATGTAGGAGTCGCCGTGCCTCACGGTGATCCTCTTCGCCACGCAATCGATCTGGGCATGGTTCCAGTACAGCCAGGTCATGCCCAGAATCAGATCGTAATCTGGCATCCTCAAAACCGTCGCTGGTGCCTCAAACACCTTTCCGCCGATCCTTGCTTCCATATCACAATGAGTAGAGGTCAATATCTCCGATCCATCGGGTAGGCGCACCCTCAGCATCTTCCCGGTGCTCAGCTCCACTCCTGCCAGTCCTTTCACGAAATCCTCTAACACGAATGATTGCGACGCACCGGTGTCAAAGAGGGTGTGAGCGGGCTTGCCGCTAATGAAAACTATGCCTGTGATAACCTGCTCCGGGTTCCGAGGCTGTGTCAGGTCTAGAGCGTACACCTGCTCTCTCTCTCGCCTACGGCCTCGATCCTGAAATCCTCGTCCTCGGTCCTGTCCTCGTCCGCCAAACTGTCTGGGGGGTGGAGCGCCCTGATGTGCTGGTGGGGGCGCTCGCCCCACAGGGCAGTTCCGCTTGATATGCCCCGGCTGGTTGCACTGATAGCATACCGGTGGCTGCCCTGCCGTCCTTGGCATTTCCAGCATCTGTATAGGCTGGGGAGCCAATATCCCCTGAGTCCTCTGCTCCTGCCCAAACTCCTGACGGGGCTGATCCCCGTTCCTTCTCTCTCCAATAACTTGGCCTCGAGGGCGGTCTCTACGTCCTCCAATCACTGTACCATCAGCCGGTCTCTTCCGGCTCCTCACTGTAAGCTGATCCGACTCTCTCTTCTTAGCCATCTCCAGAATCCTGGCCAGACTCCCCTCTAAAACGAAAAGGAGGGTCTGCCTCATGTCATCCTGCAGCCCCTTATAAAACCTCCGGGCATAGCCAGCATCGTCTAACTGGTAAGCATCCGCATAACGGGCCAGGTGTGTGAACTCCTGATAGTACTCCACCACAGTCCTGCTCCCCTGCCTCAACCGCAGGAACCTATCCTACAGGTCATCTCTCGCCGACTGAGGTACAAAGTGTCCCAAGAGCGCTGCTCTGAACTCCTCCCAGGTAATATCAGCACAATCCACCCCTGCAAAGGTGGTGTCCAGCTGAGATTTCCACCATCTCTTTCCGTGTGACTCTAAGCAGGAGACTGCCAAGGCAACTGCCTCCTCCGTGGGGCATCGAATCCCTGCCAGCATCTCGTAAATGGTGTCCAACCACTCCTCTGTATGTACTGCGGACTCCGTCCCCTGGTAGGATGGAGGGGATAGTCCCCGGAAGACAGTCATCCAATTGGCCCCGGGGTTCGGCTGTGGGGCCGGGGCTTGCTGAGCTCTGAAGGCCTCCAGGATGGCCGTCAATGTTTGCCCCATCTCCGTCTGCTGGAACGGAACGGGTGCTGGCGGAGTCAGGACCACATCCGGGGCCTGAGGTGTCCCCTGCTGCGATGTAGGGTTCGTCGCAGGCTACAAGCAAAAATTCCATTTGTTAGAGAGCGAATGAATGGAATTTAAGAAGAGTTATAATGGACTTTCACATGTGATTTCCCTTATGGGCACACCACTGCTTCCGCTGCTAGTTTGTCCGCAAACTAAGCTCGCACGGGGGTGGCCCAAGGTTTCTGTGGACTACTTCTCTTTCGATCGAGGTCTGCTCTGATACCACTTGTAAGACCCCCTTTTTTTTCTTTTTGAAACCCGGGGTCTTAGCCCAGAATTGCCGCTTTGCGGTGGCACCGACATCTCAGGAAGGCAACCACTACATAACGCCAATTCTGCCGGCCCTTTTCGATCACAAGAGAGAAGCATTTTATACAAAAGTGTAATCAAGTCCACAGAAAACATGTATATAAAAGTGAATCATATCAGTCCATCAATACATAACAACAGATAATAGATAAAGGGGCTCGAGCCCAGTACATCAGAGTCCTCACTACAAGTCTCTCATCGCGGAAGCTAAGAAAATGCTAATCACTCACGGAGCTGGTCGCAGGTGCACCGGTGCTAGACTGTCCCACCTCCATGCGCACCGTACTCCGCTGGTGCTGGTCCCTGTCTCCCATCCGGAGCTCCTGTAATGTTTGGTTCGAAAACCATTAGTCATAAAGACTAAGCCCTATCATCCCCTACCCCTCCCACCACGGCTCCTAAGCACCGGGCAGAGAGGAGGAAAGGGAAGCTACAAAAGTGGAGAGTAGTCAAGCAAGTGACGGTGGACCTAACTAGCAAGTTATAACGGGGAGCAGTATAAATGTTGTAATAGGTAGAACAATTAATAAATAGCAAATTGTATAAAAGGCAGCTAGAGAATAGTAAGTAAGCATCAAGTAGATAAGTATGTAACCTTAACTTATATGAATGCCCATACAAACTTATAAGTTAAGGGATCTTCTGCAAGGCTCCCATCGTATAAAAAGTCCCATACCGATTTATACGTTGGGGTGACGGTTATATGCAAATATGAGTGTAGTGATATGCTATGCCATGATTCATGCAAGTGCAACCCACGCACACGACTCTATGCGCACAGACCTTTAGTTCCCCCTGTTCGGGAGGCTAGCTTCACCCCCAGGAACCTCCGTAGTGGCAAACGGAGACAGTGGGTCGGGCCCCCCACTCCTAGGCGGGTAACCACACTACCAGGCCTAGCCCTTCCGTACGCCCCTAGAAGAACACAACCTAGAGTATCCGCGTACTGCTGCTGGATGTACCCTCCAGACTTTTCTCCGAGTCATCGTACCGCTGTCGGTGTGATCGATCGCCTAGTACCGATGACCCACCACCTTTCTCCGTACTCCAACCCTCGAGCCCGCGGCCCCCCGGACAGTACTGTCCGTGCATCTACCTTCAGAGCTACTGTCTGATGGCAAGTAATCCTATAATTCTACTTTCCTAGCTACCGGGGAGTGAGTGTGTGCAATCCTAGTTATACTAGTTGCTCTTTTAATTTATTACTCCTATGGTTTACGTTAGCCCAGGACTGCCCCCGGTATACCCCGTGAAGGGCTCTCAAGGGGCACTAGGAACCAAGACGGTGCATTACGGCCCGAAGTTCCCTTTCGCAAGGCACTTATTATTATTGGTTGTCTACCCTTTTCCCAATCCCCTTTTAATGTTATAATGAATCTAACCCTAGCGTATTAAGACTCTTCCTCTTCTTTCCGGGACGGACGATCTTTCGTCGTTCCCGTACTCCCTTATCCTAACCGTTCCCACGTTCTACTTATCCTGACTTCTAATAATGAACTCATTCTAAACTTGCCCTACCAACCATCGATTATTAGAATTCCGTGGTTTTACAAAATGCAGACCATCCTAAGCTATATGTGGTACAAAAGGGGAGGTACTCCAAATTATCTTCCAAATCTCCTATAATATTTACTGGAGGACAATCATGACTTAATTAGCTTAAATCCAGAAATTTATAATTTTCCTAATTAATCTGATATTTATTTTATTTTTCTCAAGGATTGGCCATGGGTAATTTTTAACATGAACTACATGATATTCTTAAGTTATGGCCGCCCAAAAATTGTGATCACTAAATAACAGTAAGGTATCATCAAATACTAATTTGCAGGATTTTACAAAAGATATTTAGCCTCTAATTAATTTATCCATTATAATCCTATCATTCTCATGTAAAGAAGGAAGTACTGAAATTACTCTTCATAAAATTATGGAAAAATTACTGATTAATAGTATGATATAGAAGAGATCATTGTGCAAAGAATCATAATTTTATCAGCTTGCTAAGCACCAAAATAGATTTAATCCAATATCCATGATAAATAATACTTAATGAAGCAAGCCCTAGAATTAAGCTTCTAAAAATCCCATAAAAATTCACAGAGTTTTGAAATCATAATAAAGGTTCTCTGCCTAAATTTCATCCATTTTCCAGGAAGTTTGTACTCTCTAATAAATTTTCTAAGCAAATCATGCAACTACTAATTCATTAAAGAAGTACCCAAAATAGTGATCATAAAATTTTTAAAAAAATATCCAGAGCTTGTACTACCCCTATAATCCACTCTACCCAATTATCATCACTTTTCAATGTGATTTGGTGTCATTTCCTATCTCTACAAGTTTTGCGCCCTAAACTAGGGTTAGATATTTAGATATCCCAACGATCTCCAAATCCACTAAAATCTCATCCAGAGAACTATATTAGCCCTATGGTTCTCATAACCCGACCTCGGGTCAATCCAAGGTCATTTGACCACATGACCTTCACAACCACCAAGATCCATCTTTAGGGTTTGGCCTTGGTCCTTAGGGTAAACTTACCCCGATCCACCTCAAACTCCATGAGGGGGTGCTAGAGAACATTACTAGTCAGTGGTAAAAATCTCAGCCTCTGTTGAGGTGATCTCACCACTCGAACTTCAAAAGTGCACTTTTAACCTAAGGCCCCTTAATAGGGCAAAACTTAGGGTTGATCAATTCTAAACCAAACCATCTCCAAATGAGATGAAAAATTATACAGAACCTTATGGTGAACCCAGGGACCACTCACCAAAATTTGGGAGGGTTTGGAAATTATTTAACTATCTAATTAAATTCGGCTAGGATTATTGAATTTTTCTAAAAACTATAGAACAATATTCTCCAAAAATTCTCATTTTTGGATAGCACCTAGATATATGTAAGATTAGACCACATCCCAAATTTCAAGTCGTTTGGACGACTGGATTGGAGTGGGGAATTTTTCTAAGGTCAAGGCAGCCCTCTGGATAGACCTCACCAAAAAGGGTGCTGTGGTCTAACCAGGAATCCAAATTGAATGAAATTAATTTTGAATAAAACTAGACTTCAAGGGCTACAGTTTCTATGTTGACCACTTTTCCTGTAGGAGCCTCTAAGTATTTTTCCCAAATTATTTAACATGACAGAAATCTCATTCAGAAATTGATTTTACAAATAAAATCTAATTAAAGGCACTGTTCATCTTCTTCTACAGCCCGAACCAGAGACTGAAAACCTAATCTTCCTGTAGCCTTTCCAAGCTATTTCCCGGCCACCCAGCCATCTCCCTGGCCGGCCACCACCACCACCACCTCCGTTGAGGCGAGGGCTAACGTCGGGCGGCGGCACGGCCGCCGAAGAGGCGGTTTCCGGCGAACCCGCCACCATGATATTTTCGGAAAACCACCATTACGCTCACCCGATCTGGCTCTTTTGAGCCCGATATCTCTCCTAACGATTCCTAAGATCTATCCGCAGAAGAAGAGGGAGGGGAGGACCTTGTTCGCGGGTTGAAGGCGTGCAGAGCGTCGGGAAGCCATTTGCGCGGTGGTGGCGTCGCCGGAAATTCTTCAACAGCAAGGAGGAAGTCTGGAATAGTTTGAGGGAGTGTAACCGTTTCCTCTTGCTGTCAGGAATCTTATATAGATGAGCAAATGGGGAGGGGAAAGGGTGAAACGTTGGAGATGAAACGTTGGCGGCCATTAATAATATTCTTATGACGTTTCGGTTATGACGAAAAGGCAGTTTGAAAAGTTGGAGATGAAGAGGTGCCTGCCAGGTGGCAATTTCCTATTGGACCCTCTTTTCCTTAATTATTAACATAATTAAAGTAGGAAAAGACCCATAAATACTCTTGGTTTTCATCCCCACAGCCAGAATTTATTAAGGCGTCGGTTACCGCAATTTCCAGCCTGGCTGACGTTTCGGCCTTGGTCACGGGCGTGACACATGGGTCACGGGCGTGACAGGCCCGGTTAGCAGTTCTGGGTTCGACGATCGTCGAACTGAGATCGACGATCGTCGAAGGGTGGTCACGGGCGTGACACTTGGGTCACGGGCGTGACACGCCTGATGACTAATTCTGGTCGACGATCGTCGAGCTGAAATCGACGATCGTCGAGCGTGGTCACGCCCTATGTCACGGGCGTGACAATGCAAGTCACGGGCGTGACATGGCGTGTGGTCAAATTTTGGGTCGACGATCGTCGAATTGGGGTTCGACGATCGTCGAGCGTGTCACGCCCTTTGTCACGGGCGTGACCTGGAGGGTCACGGGCGTGACAGACCCGTGTGGCCGAATTTGGTTCGACGATCGTCGAGTTGGGATCGACGATCGTCGAGCGTGTCACGCCCTTGTCACGGGCGTGACATGGCGGGTCACGGGCGTGACCAACCCGTGAGCCGATTTCTTAGTCGATTTATTTCAAGTTTTTGGGCTCCCTAGGGTTCTACCACAACCATCCGACTCCTAGGGGTCTAGCCGAAAATGGGATGTTACATCACGCCCGTGACCACCCTTTGACAATCATCGATCTCAGTTCGACGATCGTCGAACCCAGAATTAGCTATCCGGGCCTGTCACGCCCGTGACCTATGTGTCACGCCCGTAACCAAGGCCGAAACGTCAGCCAGACTGGATATTTCGGTAACCGACATTGTAATCAATTCTGATTATGGGAAGTTACACCAGGAGTATTTATGGGCCATTTCCTTCTTTAATTATTTAAATAAATAAGGAAATGTTGGTCCAATAGGAAATCACCACCTGGCAAACACCTCTTCGTTTTCCAGCGTTTCAACTGTCCAAACATCATAACCGAAACGTTATTAAGAGAAATATTAATGTCCACCAGCGTTAGACCTTTCCCCTCCCTCCTTTTTACTGCTTTAAAAAGGCCCCTTAGGCTCAAGGATGAAGTTTCCCAACCCTTACCTGAAGTTTCAAACCTCCTACTGTGTTGTAGAAGAATTCCGACGACGCCACCACCGCGCCATGACAGTCCAACGTCCATCTCGCCGTCAAACCATGAATAAGGTCCGCCTCTACTCTTTCTTCTATGGATAGATCTTAGAAATCATTAGGAGAGATATCGGGCTCAAAAGACCCAGATCGGGTGAGCGTTTCCATGCTTTTCCGAAATTTGCATGGTGGCGGGTTCGCCGGAAACCGCCTTTCCGGCGGCCATGCCGCCGCCCGACGGTAGCCCTCACCTCAACAGAGGTGGTGGTGGTGGTGGCCGGCCAGGGAGATGGCTGGATGTCCGGGAAATAGCTTTGGAAAAGCTACAGGAAACTAAGTTTTCAAGCTTCTAGTTTCGGGCTGTTGAAGAAGATGAACAGTGCCATGAGAATTAAATTCTATTTTTAAAACAATTTCTGAATGAAAATATCTGTCACTTTAAATAATTTGGGAAAAATACTTAGAGGCTCTTACAGGAAAAATGGTCAACACCAATATTGTAGCTCTTTGAGTCTAGGAAATTTTAAAATTTGTTTCAAGTATTTTGGACAACTGGATAGACCTCAGCACTCAATTTGGTGAGGTCTACCCATAAGATTGTCCTGACCTTAGAAACATTCCCCACTCCAATCCAGTTATCAAAATGACTTGAAATTTGGGGTGTGGCCTAATCATACCTATATCTAGGTACCATCCAAAAAATTAGGATTTTTGGGAAATATTTTTCAATAGTTTTTAGAAAAATTTAATAATCCTAGCATAATTTAATTAGATGGCTAAATGACTTCCAAACCCTCCCAAATTTTGGTGAGTGGTCCCTGGGTTTATCATAAGGTTCTGGTAAAACATTTCATCTCATTTGGAGATGTTTTGAATAGGGTTGGGTTCAACCCAAGGATGATCCTTATAGGATAACTTAGGATCAAACACCCCCTTGGTATTTGAGTGGCCATATCGCCTCCACAGGGGCTGATATTTTGGTCACTGACTTTTTAGGGCATGACACACCCTCCAAGGGAGTTTGGAGTGGTATGGTGTAGGGTAGCCCTAGAACCCTAGGGTAGGTCCCTTAATGGGGATTTGTAGGGTTGTGAAGGTCATGGGGACAAATGACCTTGTACTGACTTGAAATTTGGTGGAGAGAACCATAGGGCCAGTATAGTTCTCTGGACAAAATTTTAGGGTATTTGGAGACCTTTAGCCCACCTAAAACCCTAACCCTAGTTTAGGTCACCAACCTTAATTTGAATTATTAAGCTATTAAATGAACTACAAATCAAGCAAAAATTTGGGTAGAGTGATTTTATGGTCCAAGTAGATATAATATAATTTTGTTGAGATTTTTGGATTACTTTATACAGTACTTCATTTACAACACTAATGGTGCCCTGGATATTTATTTTGATGATTATGGAATTTCTGTTCACTGGAATATTATGAAATCTTGGATTAGGGCATCTTATAGCATGTTATATCTTCTGTAATTTTCTTGGAAATTTTAGCTGAGTATTTTGGGTACTTTATTCTTTAATGTGCTAATTGTGATATATATAGACAAAAATACAAATAGTGCCCAATTATTAATTGGAAAATTATGAAATTTGGTCAGTGGGTGTTTCATACCAGATAGTCACCCTGTAATTTTCTCTGGAATTTTAGATGGATAAAAACAGTACCTCCTTCATTAAGTTAGAAAAATTAGTATCTTGAGTTAAAATAAATTCAGAGATCAATTGTTGGAGAAAAATTATGGTACTTGGTTTATGATGGTTTTAGGTTACTATAGAGCTTCTATAATTTTCTTTGGATTTTTGGATATATATTTTCAGTACTTCCTTCATAAAATAGTAAAAGTGGCCTAACATGGTAAATTAGGAAATATAGGCATAAACATCTCTGGAATTTCTCAAAACTTGGAATTGTTGTTTAAATGTCTCATATGATTTTTACTGATTTTATGATGATTTATTATCGACTCGTTAGTGCACTTCATGTTCATACAAGGGCATTTGGGGTCTTAGAATAAATAAATTAAATGTCAAATGAAATTGGAAAATTATTATTTTTTGGATTTAGACTAATTAGGTCATGGTAGACCTCCAGTAAATATTATATGGGATTTGGGAGACAGTTTGGAGTACCACCTCTTGCATACCTCATGAAGCTTAGGATGGTCTGCGTTTTGTAAAACTGCAGAAGTTGAACTAGAGTGGGTAATGAATTTGGGAGATGGAATTTTGGTAGCTTGCTGGTTTGGATAGGGCGAGTTAAATCAAGTTCATTATTGGAAGTCAGGATGGGTAGGGTGTGAGATTGGCTTGCGGTAAGTAGTGTTCGGGTTCGACGGAAGATCGTCCTCCCCAAGAAGAGGAAGAGTCTAAGTCACCCTAGGTTTAGCCCACTGTAACATGAGAAAAGAATGGGTTAAGGGAACCAATCAATTATAATAAGTGCCTTGGAAAGGGAACTTTGGGATTCACCCCATCATAGCTCTTAGTACCGCTGCGAGCCCTTCACCGGGTAAACCTCGGGAAGTCCAAGGTTAACCTTAAACCTTAGGAATAAAATGATCAAGAGTAACTCTAATAATAGTTCTACCTCACACCTACATTTGTACACTTAGGAAGAAGAATTGGCATGGAATGGGTAGAGTAGGTCTGTGGTCTAAGGGCCTACTAGTAATGACAATGGTTTGGTTTGTGATTTGGAAGTCCAGGGAGCGGGATGCTCGGGGACTTGGTATAGGCTTAGTAGCCTAGAGAGCTGGAGGCTCGGTAATATAAGAACTTGTACAAATATAATAATTGTCATGGTTGCATGTGCATATAAGTGGTGGGTCAACGGTACTAGGCGATCGATCACATCGACAGCGGTGCGTTGACTCGGCGAAAATCCTGGTGTGTACAGCCAGCACTAGTACGCGGATACTCTAGGTTGTGTTCTTCTAGGGGCGTACGGAAAGGCTAGGCCTGGTAGTGTGGTTACCCGCCTAGGAGTGGGGGGCCCGACTCACTGTCTCCATTTGCCACAACGGAGGTTCCTGGGGGTGAAGCTAGCTGCCCAAATAGGGGGAACTAAAGGTTTGTGTGTATAGAGTCGTGTGGGTGTGTTGCACTTGCTTGTGCATTTCATAGCATAATTGCGTGTCATAGCATAAACATGGCCACCTATCGTATAAGATGGTATGGGACGTTTTATACGATAGGCCCTGCAAAACGACCCCTTGGTCTATAGGGGTAACCCCTATAAATCAATGGTTATATTTCTTGTGCTTTTACTTTTTACTACTCCTTGCTGTTTGATAACCGACACCCCAACGTATAAGTGGTATGGGACACTCTATACGATGGGAGCCCTGCAAAAGATCCCTTGGCTTATGCGCTTCCGCGCATAAGTTAAGGTTACATTTCTTACTTTCTATTTCTATCATATTTACTATAGAATTGCTAGCATAGGTCCGCTGTCACCTGTTTATTTGATTTAATCTCCACCTTCATGTCCTTCCCTTTTCTTCCTCTCCGCTCGGTACCTAGGAGCCATGGGGGAAGGGGTAGGGGATGATAGGGCTTAGTCTTTATGACTAACGGTTTTCGAACCACAATATTTTAGGTGTACCATAGGGAAGGGTCACGGCTAGTGCAGTTCCTGACAGAGTTGGCCCCGCGACCGTGTTACCATTGTCACCATCCGGGACATACACGGGTCAAATGCCCCTTGATGGGTGGGACCCCACCAGCTCAGCAGCCAGGCGGCCGAAGACGTAGACGCAGACATGGATCGCGAGGCGGCGACGGCAGGCCGAAAAGGAAGAAGCACCAAGAGATGCAGCACCAGCAGTGTACAGAGTCGGTGGAGATGGGCCAGTCCAGCTTGGGTGCTCTCAGTTCAGTGACGGTTACGGTGACGCTTAGTTTTAGTTTTGGTGTTGCTTCCGCGAGTGACTTGTAGTGAGGATATGATGTACCGGGCATAAGCCCGTATTTGCAGTACTCTGATATATTGTGGACACTCCCTTCGTGGAGATTTATTTATATACATGTGATTATTGTGGACTTGCTCTTACATTATTATGCTACTATTCTGCGATCGAAAAGGGCCGGCAGAATTGGCGTTTTGTAGTGGCGACCTTCCCGTGAGTCGGTGCCACCGCAAAGCGGCAGTTCTGGGCTAAGACCCCAGTGTTAGAAAAGAAAAAAAAGGGGGGGTCTTACATCAGGCTGCATTCCCACCGACCTCTTTCGAATGACTGTTTTCCTACAGAAATTCTGCTAAGGCAGAATCTATGGGAATCACCAAGTGATTCTCGCCGACTTCGACGGGAATCGTTCTGATTCCCGCCGATTCGACGAGAATCAGTTTGCATTCCCGCCGATTCCCACCGGCTGACAAGGTTTCCAACTGGAATTTGGCCAAGGCAGTATCGACGGGAATCGTGAGTGATTCCCGACGACTTCGACGGGAATCACCAACGATTCTCGCCGATTTTGCCTTAAGCAATTTTCGTCTGTTCGCTGGACCGAACCAAGAGGACGTGCGCTGTTTCGGTCGGGGCTAGGGCTTTTCCTTGTGGGCCCCACAACAGTCTTTTAGGGTTTGCTCGGGTATATATACATGCGTATTTCGAACTTCTACAGTAACTCATTCATGCAAAATCAAAAATTCGACGTCGTGCCCTAGCAGATCGCGGAAAAATGCCGATCGCTGACCCCGCTCGCAAGCTCGTCGCCGCTGCTGATCTCAGAGCTTCTTTGATCTTCCGACGATAGTATCGAGGCTAGCAGTGCGTCTCACGCATCTCTCTTAAGATCTCTTGTCTCTCAATTCATTGAACGAGGTTTGTTCTTCATTCCGAATCGATTGAGACGACTGATCCGACTGAGATCGTTCGTAGACCTTGCTTGCTTCGTCAAGAAGTTTGGATCTACAAAGTATCGCAGCCGCAATCACTTGTCGTCGCCGATCTTGACAAGATCCTCTCCAAGAGAGAACTCCGGTTGTGGACTCTTCGTATCTTTCAAGAAATCTTCAACGAACGAAGAAGGACATTGGAATCTCCAAAAGCCTTGTTTGTATTTTCTTATACATTCAATTTTTGATTTGTTATAAAGGAATTTTTATTCCTAGTTGTAAGGGTTGGGTGCAACCCGTGGTGGAGGAGTAGTGACTCCTTTGGTTGGAAGGGTTCCTTCCGTAGTGTGAGGATTGGATTTCAATCCGTTTGGTGAAGTGACCGAGTCATCCCTTGGTGGGAGATAGGTCGAAGGGGGAAAGTGGACGTACCCAAATTGGGGAACCACTATAACTTCTTGTGTGTTTTTCTGTGTTGTGTTTGTTAATTTGTGCAGGTTGATTTAATTCCGCAAAAGACCGCACGTCACCTATTCCCCCCCCCCCCCCCATAGGTGGATTTAGTCGACACTATATACTTTATAGTGGTATCAGAGGGAGGTTACTCATCAATAAGGTTAGCACTTTGAGTAAGATCCCGTGTCTAGTGTTAAAAAGAAAACAAGACTCAAGCATGGAGCTGTACACTGATGTCTCTCCCCTGAGTCTGCCTGCATGCACAAAAGAATATTTTCCCATCTGGGAAATAAGAGTTCAGTTTCATCTGGAAGCCATTGACCCCCGTGCTTATTCATTGTGTAAGAGGGTCCCTTCATTCCCATGAAGGCTTCTGACTCTGGAGAAGATCTCCAAATCCCTAAGAGTACCGCAGAGATGTCTGAAACTGAGCTCTCACTATTCAACTTGGACAAGCTGGTACGACAGATCATCTCTGATATTTGGTCAGGCTCTTCTCTTACAAGACTGGATAAGTGCAAGACTGCAAAGTCCATGTGGGAAACAATCTCTAACCTCATGGAGGGAAAGAAGACTGCCGGGACTGAATGCCTGCAAGAGGATGAAGCATATGTGGGGGTCCTTGTCTCTGATAATGAAAGTCAAGAATAACTTCTCAATATCAGGGCTCCAGTGTCTCTATCTGAGACTGAAGAAGAGATTGAGGAATGTAGTTGTGATGAAGCTGAAACCTCAGTCTCTGCAGACCATAACTCTAACCCTGATCAGCACAATCAGGATCAGGTATCTTCCTCTTCTTGCTCCCTTCCTCTTGTATCTCCTGAAGACAGGAGAAGTCCAGAGGTTTGTCCATCTTTTGATGCTAGGGAAATAGACAGTTTCAATCAAAAGATTGAAACTCTTGATTCCCTTCGTAGTGCCCTTCAGAAGAGCAACTTGCTTGTTGAGAAACAAGCTATAGAAATTGCTCAGTTGAGGACCATGATGGATCTCCAATTGGAATCCATCAAGGTGAAGGACTCAAAGATCTCGGATCTAGAGTTTTCTCTAGAGACCGAGAAGAGAATAGTATCTAACTTTTCCAAGGTAGATGTTATTAAGAGAAAGGGAGAAAACGGGTGGATCTAACAAATTATAAAATCGTGGAGAAATGGGGAAACTATTTTCAGACCCCCCACACCGAGTAGGAAGGGCACACATCATTCCTTAATGGCATGACCATAAGAACAACTATGGTCACTGCAAGAATGATCGGGCCTCATGTGTAAACACCCATAGTGCAAGTGCTGTTATGGTTACCCATGAGAAAATACACATGGCTCATCATGAACCGTTTGTATTTACGGCCTCAGCTCCCCCACTTCATGACATTGCAGGAACCAGCTCTCATAGAACATCTTCCCACCCTAGTACAAAGGGAAAGGGAGTTGGGAAACATGTGGCAAGCATCAATGGGGCCCCCGGATGTGCGCTGGCTGAAAAGAAAGCACCACCTTCCAGGCCTCAGGACACTCACCACATGTTCTCCATCCTCCCTCCCTTGAGTCTCGGTGGAAAGGGTAAATCTATGAGCAGAACCTGCTCTGCCCCTGTCAGACCTAAGATCGTGACTAACTCATTCAGTAGATCTGGTTAGAAAAGGAGATACAATATTCATGAGTGTTGGTGTTGTAGCAGAGTGGGTCACTTTGCCATAGATTGTTGGCACAATCCTTCTGTGCCAAGGGCAAGGGTATGTCCACATCCTTTTGCAAGAGATAGCCTTCCTGACAGAAATCTTGTAGGAAGGCATGTTGTATTTTATGCTGACAAGAACCTAGGACCCAATACCTATTGGGTTCCTAAGGTAAGGTAATTTTCTTTTGCAGGATAGTCTAGGTACCCATGAACCTGATGGGACCTAGACAAGAGATGTTCCAGGCTTGTTATGGAACAAGTATATGGGATAAGAGATAATGCTAACTACAGTGTCCTACTTAAACTTGATACCCGTTGTATTTCAAATAGTGGATCCGAATGATCAACCTAATGATCCCAGGTACGCGCATTCAGTTTTGAAAATTGAATCACTTTACATAGATGTGTATATATATATATATATATATCCAAACACATATATAGATTCCCTTTCAAGATATAAATATATATATATATATATATATACACCTGATGGAAGGACACGGAAGCTAATATCCATATGATCCATATTGTGGAAATTGATAAACTGTCAAAATTTTGATATGGTGAGAAAGGGGGGTGTCAAATGGTCCTATGACTCTCAAGGGACTTGTATCAATAGTTGAAACTACAATATTACATTTTGAATCCAACAAGGATAAGCAGGGGTTTATTTCTAATGTTAGCCTTCCTTGAACTCAACTTAGCTATCATAATATGAAAACTTGATATCCTTTGTTTAGAGAAAAAAGGAAATCTAGGTGAAATAAACAGGATTCCCGTCGATTAGAATAATCGGGCGGAAATATCGGAAATCTCCTCAACCAGCGGCAAATAATGGAAATAAATAGCGAAAACTGCTCGATTCCACCTCCTGACCCTTCGTATTCCCGTCGACTTTACGGAATCAGCTTCCCTCTAGAACCTCGGAATCGAGACTGCCTCCCGTCGCTAACCATTCGTCGTGCTCGTCGACTCCCGCAACTATCGTCGTCGACTCCCGTGGCTCCCGTCGATTGTAGCCCGCTATCCTCTCCCCGTCGGCTCTGTGTTCCCGTCTTCGGCATCTGCTCGACACAAGCCTCTCATTAGACTAGGGCTTCACTCCGCTCACCACCTACTTAGAGTTTTCTACCTTCCCCCTTCGAGTAATAGGTAACGACTGTTCTTCCTTGAATCATTAGCTCGTTTATAACTTGTCTAGTTCCTACCAACTATAGATTTAGATAGAGTTAAGTTCCTTGAGTGTAACTTGTTTAGGTTTATAATGGCTCCTCGAACAACGGTCGGGCTCCTCACTGGAAGTGAGTTTGTTAGGACTGGCTTTGCCCATGCTTCTGATGAATTCAGGAACATCATCTTGATGCTAGAGCAAGTCGGGCTCTCCTTTATTCTCGAGCACCTGTGCAAGGTCCTAGACAAGGAAGTTCTGGAGTTCTACGCAACCGCCAAGCTATGTCACGAGGACACCCTAATAAAGAGTAAGATAGCTGGACTAAGGATCAAGATGACTGCTGCAAAACTATCACATCATCTCTAGCTCACCAGCTCTGTACAAGAGGACTACCTAGATGAAAATGATCATGCGAGGACACTACTATTCTGTGGATTAGCTCGAGGGACCAAGGCCATCAAACGCAAGGACATGAATGAAGAAGGAAAGCTCCTCTCAGATATCATAGGGAAGGTTCTGATCTGCAAACCTGGCTCCTATGATCATATTTCAGGGGACATGTTTAAGATCCTGATGGCTATAGTGTGCAGAAAGAAATTTAACTAGGGGGCCATGTTATTTGAGAAGATAAAAGATACCCTGTGTACTCCTAACTTCGGGAGAATCATCAGTCTATACCTGAATAAGATGGACGGAGATAGATTTGATATGAGTATGGGAGTCCCCCTTCACTACCTATAGAAGATGGACTCCAGCATCTTTGATAGATGGGAAAGAAGAATTGCCCAAGGGGGTGCGGCTGGAACACATGTTGATGAAGAAGACAGAGCACGGGAGTTCAGAAATCCCTCGGATGAGCCCAGTGAAGTTCCTGATCTGCTGCATGCAGGAACTGAGGGGGAGTCTTTACCCAGTCTTTCTGTTGACATCAGGATGGATGCCACAGTCTCAGATCAAGTAGATGTTGTCACTGATATTTCCCTCATCGCTAAGGAGGCAGTGGAAACTCTCGCGACTGATCAAACTGACGAGGAGGTATAGGATGATATGGAAAATACTGTTGCTGATGAGGATGATGTGGAGAATGCTGCTGCTGATGAGGATGATGTGGAGAATGCTGCCGCTGATGATTTGAAAAATGAGCAAGCTGGAAATGAAATGACCATGAGGGAGATTGATATTGATCTCCCCTCTAAGGAACAGGTTCAGGTAAAAGTTCTTGATGTATCTGGCGCAACAATTGAGGGGGAGACCTCCTGGTAGGGGATGATGAGTATACATAGAAACTTGGCAGATGCTACCTCTATCCCCCCACAGGAGACCGTGAATCTATCAAGCTCCACTAGTGTATCTGAAGAAGAGAATCCTGACTCACTGAGTCCTATTCCCCCAGAGTGCGACCAGGCCATTCATCAGGATCATCCGCTAGGACCTAGCCTGGAAAATCACACTGTACATATCATTCAAGGTATAGTGGATGAACTGAAGACCGCCTTTGAATGATCTCACAATAAGGTACTTAAACGAATTAAGCAATCAGAGGATCTGATGCTAAAGAATGTTGTGGAGATAAATCACAAGCTGGATATGATGGAACAAAGATTTGACGCTAAGTATGCTAAGGCCGGCACTGCCATCAATCTTCTGATGCAAGGGCTACAGAAAAACACAGCTGATCTGGCAGTGGTAAATCAAAATGCACATGTTGTGGCCAACAACATCAAATTGTTCGATGGCAACATGGTCACACTTAACACGAATCAGAAAGCCCTGCTGGACGATTTTACTCAGAATGTCAAGCATATAGATGAGTCACTACATTCTTATGCAAACTCAATTGCTCAAGAAGCCAAAAAGGGGGAGGAGGAATATACAGCTAAGATGGCAGGGTTAGAGCAAATCATGGTCGACAACTTCAAGCAGTCAAATGAGTATGTTTTTGAAAGCTGTCACTGGCTAGTTCAGCAAGCATCTGGTATACAAATTCCGGTTGCTCCTACTGATGAGGTTGCTACTGCTGCTACTGATGAGGTTGCAAGTGCTGAGGAGGTTCCCTTGAGTGAAGCTGATGCCAGAAAGGCTGCTAGGGCCGCTGCCAAAGCTGCTCACAGTGCTATGTTTGATCAAGAGGCCATTGCAAAAGGGAAAATAAAACTTCAAGAAGGAACTTCCAAAGAAACTCTTGCTGAGAGGAAATTAAGAGTGAAGGAAAGTGAAGTTAAGAATGAACGATGGAGTCCTCCGTCTAGGAGCATCATACTGGATACATTCATGCTACAACAGCGGGGAGAGCTTAATAGAAATGAAGTATATAGTCAGTATGAGTGGGAGATGCACAAAGAGTATGAGGCCAAAAGAGTTATATTCTTCAGAACTAACACTGTGGAACATAAAGCTCCACCCCCCCCCCCCCTCGGTACTACCCGAAGCCAAAGGAATTCTTTGAAAGGAAAAGCAAGAAGTACCTTGCTAAACAACTAAGAGATGCTGAGGCAAATGAGGGATAGACTTGAAATCTAAAGTTTTTATTTTTTAATATGCGTGTACGTCTATTCTTGTAATTATAAATGAACAACTCTTTAGATATATATATATATGATCGCATGCTGATTCAATTGTTGTTCTGAATGCGTGAAATTTTATTATTCTGATTTCTTGTCTCGCATATTTTTTATATATATATCTTTCTGGTTGGTGTAATTCATCTTAGCTAGTAGGATTTTGGCTTCTTCAAATAGGGGGAGATTGTTGGGTATTGTATCCACAATTACCTGGATTTGAAGAAGCCTCCAGTCAAGCTAAGATGGATTCACAATGTATTTGACAATCTTCTATTAAGTTGTGCTTGCAGCTATTCCATGCTAAGTACAAACCAATGTCAGGGTGCAGTGGGTCAATATACACGGGTCTGTGCAACGTAATCCCTCGTTGAGCAGATCAGTGTGTTGACTCACGTGTGCTCTCTCTATTGGAGTGTACTTATTTTCAAGTACAGGGTCGAGGTAGATCAAGAGCAGAAGAGGAGCAAAGATGGTGAAAGTGAGGGTAAGATCTATCTTAACTCTAGAGGGGGGGTGAATAGAGTATTTTAATGTAAATTTACAATTTTAAAAATGCACAGCAGTAAAGGCTCAATTTATGTATAGGTGTAAGGTGCTTTGATGTAGAAAATAAAACTAAAGCAGTAAGAATGAAAACCACAGCACACAGCAAAGAATATTCACAAGAAACCAGAAGACACAAGGAACTATAGTGGTTCCCCAAAAATCTGGGTACATCCACTCTTCTACCACCCTTGGTAGGAATCCACTGCAGGATGGGTTGATCAGGTGTCCTGGGCACCAATGAGCTTTTGATAAGGTGCTCAAAAATAACACTAGATTTTTTGATCAGGTGTCTTGCCACCACTGAGTTTTGACAAGGCTCTCAGAACCAAAATCAAGACTTTTGAAGGGAGTTTTGATAACCCTTTTATAGCAGGAAAAGAAAAAGAAAGAGGTGAAGTTGTCTTCTCTGTCTCAATCACTGAGAGAAGACTTAGTGGATTGATTGTGTTGTCAAAGCTCCCCCTGAGAAAGATGAGAGCTTTGTTAGGGTGATAAGTCTTAAGAAGCTTCAGATCTCCAGCCGAAGATGGTTTCAGCAGAGGCTGAAATATGAATTGTCTGGAGTCCTTGATGTTGAAGCTATGATCACTTTTCAGTATGCCAACCAATTCTCCAGGATTGATCACTTTATTTTTGAATTGATCTCACTATCCTGTGAATCTGTACTGAGAATTTCTTGTTGTAGATAGTCTATCAGACTGGAGAAGAAAAAATGATTTATTCTCTGAAGATCCTCTATCCAAGATAGCCGTTAGCAGTCAATAAATGTCTTCCATAAATGTTTTGTCTTCTAGAGGAAAGTCCAATAAACATTCTCTGATATATCCCTTGAAACTTGCTCCAGAATAAATGAAAATGGCTAGCAGATCTCTTGAAATAAATGCTGAGAGAATTTGAAAATCATTTCAAAAGCTGACTGAATTTGAATCCTCAAAGTCGTCGATCTCTCAGGAAAAATGTCGATCAGAGCTCTACGATCGTCGACCTCAGCTCAGAGATTGAAATGAACATCAGACAGAAAATGTCGACCTGAGCTCGAAGATCGTCGACCGGAGCTCAGCGACCTGAAGAATAAGCTGAAGACAGATCGTCGATCTGAGCTCGAAGATCGTCGACCGGAGCTCGACAATTTAGCAGAGTTGAGCTCAGAGAGCATCGAACGGAGTTCGACGTTTCGTCGACCTAAGCTCGACGATAATTGTCTTTGCCTCAGCTCTAAGTCTGAATCCTTGAATGGTCCTGGGGGCAGCTTCAAACCTAAGTTCTAAGCCCTAGACTCATTCTAACTTGACATTTTCAACTATACATCTAGGTCAAACTGATTTCCTAAAAACATAGTGATCCTTGCCCAAATTAGTAATAGGGTGTTCCAACAATCTCCCCCTATTTGGGTTAGGATTACTATTTATAGAACTCAGTAATAAATACAAAATCATCATACATAGAAATAAAAATCTAACACAAAAGAGCAGATCATGTAACATAGCAGCAAATAGATGGAATATCAGCAAATGTTCAAGATGAGTATACTGTCTGCTTACAAATGTCATTTCCTTTCACTTCCCTTCTTAAATAAGATTTCCCTGTTGGGATTTAGAGCTTCTTTCTTTGACCTTCTATCATCCTCTGCACCTAAGGAGGTTTGAGATTTTGGCCTGGGAACCATAGCCTCAGGATGTAGTTTCATGTAGTCCACTGGGTCAAAGAATTTCCTTGATGCATACCTTTCCAGTTATGCCTTTCTTTGATCTGACAAAGTAGTAATGTTGGAAGTGTCTTTCCCTTGTTCTCTGGGCTTCTTCAGCTGATCTAAGGCAGCAAGTTCTTTCATCCTAGCAGTCCATGATAATGGATTGTTCTCTGGATCTTTAAAAGGAACTGCAGGCTCATATCTATTGACAGTTTCTGAAGCAGTAGGAGTTCTAGTATCAACCATTTCTCTGAGTTTATAGGGGAAAGGACCTTGAGTTGAGTCCATGTGACTTCGTCCTTCCCTTGCTTGAAATCTGTGTCCTCTTTGATTTCCTCTATATTGTCCCCTTCCGGACTGATAACCCCTTTGATACTGCCCCCTGGGATGATATCTTTGAGAGGATTGGGAGGAACTTTGCTTTAGACCTGAGGTTAGAGAAGCTGAGCCTCCACCTGATCCTGAATCTAGAGGAGGAGGAGGAGGAGGAGGCTGAAATTGGGATGAACCTTTCTCATACTTATCAAACTTTCTTTTCTTCTTCATGGTCTTTAGTTGATTTTTAGAATATTGCATCCATGGTTCAGTAATTTGGTAATCATGCAGAATATAGTAGGGTATATCATTAGCATCCTTGGCCTTAGTAGGAGGGACTTTCATCATGGCCTTGCTTCTGGCCTTCCTTTTCTTTGCAATAGTACCAGAAGAGTCATCAGAGTCAGTGTGAAACTGATTACTTTCTGGGGTCTATCATACAGATCATCAATGCTTTTGATGTACTTTTCTTGTTGTTTCAGTTGTTCATAAGTCAGAGCAGGAGCAGCAGCAGCAGTAGAAGTAGAACTTATGGAAGCAACAATAGGAGCAGAAGTAATTTGAGCAGCAGTTTCAGGTTCTTCCAGATAAGCAGCAGCATCAGCAACAACAGACAGCATTTCAATATCAGAAGATCCAATAGGTGTAACAGCAGTAGCAGCAGCAGCAGTTAAAATTGAAGCAACAACATCCTCAGCCTTGAAAGAGTTTATATAAGATGCAATCAGGCTAGGATCACATTCTAAAACAGGCACAATGGCCTTAGTAAGGTCTTCAACTTATAAAACTGGCAGAGAATTGAAGTACACAGAATCAAAAACTGACAGCAGGCTCTGAAGATCTACTGCAAATACTGGAGCAGGTTCTGAAATTTCAGCAGCCTCAGGCAAAACCAGAGCTTCATTAGGCATCTCCCCCTGCCTGGATTCAGTGAAAACTGGATCAAGGCACCCAGAAGAAGGGATTTCCTGAGAGGAGAGGAAGGTAGATAGCCTGGTAGACAGCTCCTGAACATTTTTCAGAAGTGGAGCCAAGGTGGTCTCTAGCAATGAGGTTAGCCTGGGGGCTAGCAGCTCATACAACCTGTCTGCCAAAGCTGAAAGATCTACATGCTCAAGAGGGGCTTGAGTAGAGGTAGGAGTTGATGTAGCTGGAATGATGTTGGCTAGGACTGATGGAATGGATGGTGTGGAGGCAAGAGGTATAGGGATGGATGGCTTAGTAGAAGGAATTGTTGAGATTGATGTTACTGAAGAAGAGATGGATGTTATGGTAGAGGAAAGGGATGGGGTGAAGGATGGTTGAGAGATTATGTCCTGAAGAAGTTGTTGGTAGGAAGATGTAGATGAAATTTCAGGAGGAGTAGGAGGAGAATCATCCATGAAGGAGTCATCTAGAAGATTAAATGATGGAGAGGTGACAGGTGGATAGTAATGCAAGGGATGGAATGTTTCTGAGGTAGAGGATGGAGGAGGTGAAATGGGTGATGAGATTGTAATGGGGGAAGATATAGCTATGGTTAAGATGAGTGGTGAGTTGATATGACTGGTGCAGAGACAGTTGGAGGAGGAGGAGAAGCAGGCAAATCTTCTGCTGGGGCAGAGACCTGAGGAGGAGTGATTGAGGCAGTCCTTGTGCCTGAAGCAGGTGTTACTGCAGCAGCCCTGTTGGGGTTTATGATCTGCCTGTCCCACCTGCTGAAGAGGGCACAGGTGAGCCTTTTGGATGCATTGATGTGCATACCACTTGAAACTAGCAGATCAGGGCACATGTGATGTAGGTAAACCCCTATAATCCTCCCAAAACTGACACAGCTTTTGCTAATTTTCTTTTTGATCAAATTAAAGAAGATTGATCCCCAATCCAGATGTTTCTTATCAACTAAGGCTCCCATTAAGCATAATCGATACCTTGAGATTGTATCATGGGCGGAGTGCTTTGCCAGAAGCACTTTTCCAACAACATCAGCCAAGAATTGAAATTCAATAGATAAATTCTTTTTCAACAGTTTATTAGGATTCACAGCAGAGTGACCCATTCGATCTAACAAAGAATCATATTCCTCTCCAGACAAATCGATGGAATCATTCCCAGTACTTAATGTGAATACTTCTGTCAAAAGAGCGGGGGACATTGGTACCTGAGTTCCATTGATGGTGCCGACTATAAAGTTTTCATTTTCATTGGTGGCAGTAAAGACCCATTCTTTTACTTCATCTGCTGCAATCTTTATTATTGTTGTCATCAACTGAACTAACTGCTGTTCGCGGAACAGGTTCAGAATGTCTTTGAATCGCTGATCACTGCCATCGAAGGAGTTCATATCAATGTCAAAGCCTGTATCAAATTTCATTTTGGAGAGGGCGGCGACCGACATTGCCATCTGTACCTGCAAAGATTCAACAAACACGACCAAGTGTAAAGAGTTTGGAGGGAAAGAGAAAAATTTGCAGAGAGTATGAAAGCGTAAACGACGAGCGGCGGCCGAAAAATGATTTTATATTAGGGTTCGACGCGAAAAAGGAAGGATCGTCGATCTCCGTTCGACGATCAGGACTCCTGATGGAATCTGAAAGGTCTTCAATATCGTAGATCTCAGTTCGACGATCTAGAGCGAACGTCGATCTCAGGTCGACAATCGAAGGCCTGAAAGAGATAGTATGCAACTATCTGACACACTCTGAACTCAGGTCGACGTTTTGGGAAAACTTCGATCTCCGTTCGACGTTTCTCGGCTAAACGTCGATCTCCGTTCGACGCTTTCTGGGGAAAACGTCGAGCGCAGTTCAGAGACAGAAACTATCCTACAGACACAAAAAGAGATGAGTTTTTAGCCTAATCTTGGTCTGTTTTTAGCTTTTCAAAATCTTGTAATTTATTTTAGGCTTCCTCCATCTAACATGCCTAACTGATTGAGGAAGAAGTTGTGTTTCTTTTCATCCAAAGGCTTGGTGAAAATATCTTCCCTTTGCAAATCAGTTGGGATATATTGAAGTTCAATTTTATTTTTCTCCACATTATCCCTTAGAAAATGATGTCTAATTTCTATGTGTTTTGTCCTACTATGGAGGACTGGATTTTATGCAATGGAAATATCACTAGTGTTGTCACAAAATATTTTAGACTTCTCTAAGTTGTAACCATAGTCTAGGAGTTGGTTTTGTATCCACAATATTTGTGAACAACAACTGCCTGCAGCCATATATTCAGCTTCAGCAGTTGAAGTTGACACAGATGTTTATTTCTTACAATACCATGAGACAAGTCTATCACCAAAAAACTGACAAGTTCCACTGGTGCTTTTCCTGTCTATTCTGCATCCAGCATAATCAGCATCTGAAAATCCAGTTAAGTCAAATGCTGAATCTTTTGGATACCAGAGACCTAGATTTGGACAGCTTTTAACATACCTAAGAATCCTCTTTACTAAAGTTAAGTGTGACTCTCTAGGGCTAACTTGGAATCTAGCACATATACATGTAGCAAACATTATATCAGGCCTACTGGCTGTAAGGTACAATAAAGAGTCAATCATTGCTCTATATGTTTCTGATCAACTGGTTTCCCATGTTCATCAGCATCCAATACAGCATTGGTAGGCATGGGTGTTTTCATACATGATGCATCAGACATACCAAATTTCTTAATCAGTTCTTTTGCATACTTGGTTTGAGAAATAAATATGCCTTCAGCATGTTGTTTGACTTGCAATCCTAAGAAGAAGGATAGCTCACCCATGCGACTCATTTCAAATTTAGAGTGCTTAAGCATGGAAAACTTTTTGCACAAGTTTGAATCAGTAGAACCAAATATAATATCATCTACATAGATTTGTACTAGTAGGGTATAGGACTTATGGGTTCTAATAAAAAGAGTTTGGTCTACTCTCCCCCTAATAAAATCATTTTCCAGAAGAAAGCATGTTAGGGTCTCATACCATGCTCTAGTAGCTTGCTTTAGACCATATAATGCTTTATGCAGTTTGAAAACATAATCAGGATGAGTTGGAGAGACAAAACCTGGGGGTTGTCTGACATAGACTTCTTCTTTGATCTCCCCATTGAGAAAAGCACTCTTCACATCCATTTGGTAGACTGTGAATCCCTTGTGAGCAGCATAAGCCAGGAAGATTCTTATGGCCTCTAACCTTACAACAGGTGCAAAGGTATGGTCATAGTCTATCCCCTCTTCTTGAGAGTATCCTTGAGCAACTAGTCTTGCCTTGTTCCTTACAATAATTCCTTGATCATCCAATTTGTTTTTGAACACCCATTTTTGAGCAACTAGTCTTGCCTTGCTCTTCTTGCATTGCAATGATCCAGTGTGGATCTTGCTCTGCATCTTGAATGGATTGAGGTTCAATTTGAGATAGAAAGCAAGTGTGCATCAGGTTTTGGTTGACCTGATTTCTGGTTTGCACACCAGTTGAGATGTTTCCAATCACTTGGGAGATTGGATGATCTCTTGATATTACTAAATCAACAGGTGGTGTTGATTGTTCACCAACCTGTGTTGATGTTTCCTCTTGTGGAACAGCAACTAGCTCTTCAAGAAGATTAGCAGCTTCTTCATCTTCACTACTTTCATCCTTTTGAGTAACTTGTAATCTGTCCAAGTCTTCAGCTAGAGAATGTACCTGCAATTGTTCTATGGTAGAAGCATTCTTCTCCTTGAAAGACATATTAGTTTCATCAAAAGAAATATGAACAGATTCTTCTATTTTTAGAGTAGTTTTATTGTAAACCCTATAAGCTTTACTGATCATGGAGTATCCCAGAAACACTCCTTCATCAGCTTTTGCTTGAAATTTTGCTAAATATCTCTTGTCATTATTGTGAATATAGCAAGTGCAACCAAAAACTTTGAAGTAGTCTACTTTAGGTTTCTTCCCTTTGAGCAATTTATAGGGAGTATTGCCCTTTATTTTATGTATTAGACTTCTATTCAACACATAATTGGAGGTGTTCACTGCCTCAGCCCAAAAGTATAGAGGAAGGTGAGCATCTGACAACAATGTAGTTGCAGATTCAATTAGGGTTCTATTTTTCCTTTCTGCTACCCCATTTTATTGAGGAGTTCTAGGAGCTGAGAATGTATGCCTGATCCCTTCACTCTGACAGAACTCTTGCATAAGAAGAGAATCAAACTCTGTCCCATGATCACTTCTGATCAGGGCAATGTGAGTGTTGAACTCAATCTGTATGCATTTGAGAAACTCTGTCAAACACTTGAAGTTATCAGACTTCTTCCTCAGAAAGAACACCCATGTGAATTTTGAGAAGTCATCTATAACCACTAAAGTGTAGGATTTCCCTCCTAGGCTTTGTACTGTAATGGGTCCAAAAAGATCCATGTGTAACAGATACAAAATCCTAGGTGAGTCACTCTTGTTAAGTGATTTAAAACTATTTTTAGTTTGCTTGCCTAATTGACAGGCCTTGCAAAGTCCTTCCTTCTTGTAGGGGCCAGAAGGTAGTCCTTTAACAAGGTTATCCTTGGATAGCTTAGCAATGGTTCTAAGGTTAATATGTCCTAGTCTCTTGTGCCATAGAATATTAGGTCTAGATATGGAATTGAACAGGCAAATATCTACTTTAGATGAATGAAAATCTACTAAGTAAATGTTACCTCTTCTGTTACATGTCAACACAGTTGTGTTGTCCTCTGACTTGACCTTGTATATAGCTTTGTTGAAAGTCACTTGATATCCTTCATCACAAAGTTGACTGATACTTATCAAGTTGTGATTGAGTCCTTCAACATAAGCTACTTTCTTGAAGGTGACTGTTCCAATTTGGACTGCACCATATCCTTTTGTTGTTCCAAAGTTTGAATCACCAAAGATTACTTTGGATCCAAGCTTGGTTTTAAAGGATGTGAAGTTGTCCTTGTTCCCTGTCATGTGCTTTGAGCACCCACTATCCAGATACCATGGCTGGTTTGATGTTGGATAGGTCTTTACCTGCATATAAACAGCTTATATGTTTTTGACCCAGTTTACCTTGGGCCTAGGTTGATATCCCTTAAATTCAGAAATGAAAGACATCCCTGGTTGACTCTTATAACCTTCAGGATGGTATCTCCTAGGAGGTACTATCCATTTAGTATAGGGGTTGAAACCTTGGGATGTAGAACTTCTAGGATTGAATCCAGATGTACCTCTGAAGGATTGTTTAAAATCCTGATCTTTGTTCGACGATCGTCGAGCTGAGGTCGACGATCTTGGGTCAGATCGTTGATCTCTGTTCGAAGATCGACTGTCCTGGAGTTCAGAGTTCAGGTGTCGTCGAGCTGAGGTCGACGATCGTTTCTTAGATCGTCGAGCGCCGTTTGACGATCGTCGAGCTCTGTTCGACGCATTCTGTTGAACTATATTTTTCTTTGGCAAATCTACATTCTTCATAGCTACCTCTATAACTTCCTTCCCTTTATCAGAGATAAATTTTATTGGAGTTGTCAGAACTATAGGCTGGCTGGATGAAGCTCCCAAGCCCAGTGTACTATTAAGTCTAGAGTTCACTGTGCTTGTGATATCCATCAGTTTGATGCTCCTCCCATTAAGGGATTCTTCAAACTGCTTGGCCTTGGATAGTTCACTCTTCAGTGAAGCTATCTCCTCCCTATAGAATTCTAACTCTTCAGAGAGTTTGAGGTTCTCTGATTTTAAAGTGCTATACTCAGACAGTTGTTTTCTGAGGGAAGTGATTTCCTTCTCAGACTCCAACAGATCTAGGCATAGTACTTTAAACTCATGTTTAAAGTCCTCAGAACTTAAATAAAATGAATTGATTACCTGATCTTCTTCTAGTTGAGCTTCTGAATCTGATTCTGACTCTTTTGCTTCTGAATCTGTTTGAGAGGCATTGATAGCCATCATGCAAAATTCCTTTTCATCAGCATCATCCTCATCATCACTGGAGCTGGATGAGGCTTCAGAGTCCTCTTCAGTTTCACTTCATGTCTCAGCAACAAATCCCTTCCTTGTATGTGTGTTCTTGCTGTAGGAGGGTTTGTCTGAGGTGTTCTTCTTGAAGTCTTTCTCCTTTCTTCTTTCCCTTCTATCTTTCTTGTCCTTGTTTTTGTTTTTTGGACAGTCAGGCACAATATGGCCTGGTTTCCTGCAACCAAAATATATAATTTCTTTATTGTTATTTGATTTATCATACCTTGGCTTATCATGTCCCTTGTATGATCTTTTTCTGAAGTCTTTTCTGGCCATTTTGTAGAATCTTTTGGCCAGTAGACTAAGGAGCTCATCATTTCCTGTAGCTTTATCTTCAGGCTCCTCTTCTGTAGCTTTGAAGGCTATGGTCTTGTCTTTTCTGATGACTGGAGAAGTAGCCTTTTGTTATTCTTCTCTATTTTTAAGAGCAGCTCATAAGATTTGAGCTTGCCTAGGAGAGCTTCAGTGGTAATCTCATTTAGACTTCTGGCATCTTTGATTGACCAGATTCTTGAATCCCAAGTGCTGGGGAAGCACATTAGGATTTTGTCATTCAGCTCAGTCAATGAGATTTCTTTATCCAGAGTCTTTAACTCATTGACAATCAGACTTAGTCTATTGTACATGTCAGCCACTGATTCAGCTTCTCCCTTTTTGAAATTCTCATATTGGCTTATAAATTGGGATCTCCTGTCTTTCCTTTCATCAGCAGATCCTGAGACAATTTCAGAGAGTTTGTCCCAAATTCCTTTGGCTGAGTTGCATTCAGCTACCTTCTAAAATATCTCATCAGACATTGTCTGAGCTAAGATGTTCATGGCCTTGGCATCTGCAGTCTTCCACTTCTTTATTTCAGCATCTGTTCCTGAAGGAGGTGGAACAGCATTTGTACTTGAGCTTGCTAGTGGACTTGGGCACACTGTTAAAACAGAATTAAATATGTCTTCATCAATAGAATTCATATAGAGTCTAATCCTTGCTTTCCAAAGTGCAAACTTGGATAGATTGCACACTGGAGGCCTGGTGCTTGCATAATCTTTGTTCTGTGCCATGTCTTTATATAAAATTAAATATAATGAAAATAACCCTCTTGAAAGATTGATCTTATCAAGGATCTTTTGGTTCAGGTGTTAGCCTGTATGAACAACCAACCTGGCTCTGATACCAATTGAAAGTGAGGGTAAGATCTATCTCAACTCTAGAGGGGGGGTGAATAGAGTTTATTTAAAGTAAATTCACAATTTTAAACTTAGCTGGGTACAGGATGGGTTGATCAGGTGTCCTGGGCACCAATGAGCTTTTGATAAGGTGCTCAAAAACCACACTAGATTTTTTGATCAGGTGTCTTGCCACCACTGAGTTTTGACAAGGCTCTCAGAACCAGAATCAAGACTTTTGAAGGGAGTTTTGATAACCCTTTTACAGCAGGAAAAGAAAAAGAAAGAGGTGAAGTTGTCTTCTCTGTCTCAATCACTGAGAGAAGACTTAGTGGATTGATTGTGTTGTCAAAGCTCCCCCTGAGAAAGATGAGAGCTTTGCTAGGGTGATAGGTCTTCAGAAGCTTCAGATCTCCAACTGAAGATGGTTTCAGCAGAGGCTGAAATATGAATTGTCTGGAGTCCTTGATGTTGAAGCTATGATCACTTTTCAGTATGTCAACCAATTCTCCAGGATTGATCACTTTATTTTTGAATTGATCTCACTATCATGTGAATCTGTATTGAGAATTTCTTGTTGTAGATAGTCTATTCTTGTGTAGTCTCTTGTTGTATATGTCTATCAGACTGGAGAAGAAAAAATGATTTATTCTCTGAAGATCCTCTATCCAAGATAGTCGTTAACAGTCAATAAATGTCTTCCATAAATGTTTTGTCTTCTGGAGGAAAGTCCAATAAACATTCTCTGATAAATCCCTTGAAACTTGCTCCAGAATAAATGAAAACGGCTAGCAGATCTCTTGAAATAAATGCTGAGAGAATTTGAAAATCATTCCAAAAGCTGACTGAATTTGAATCCTCAAAGTCGTCGATCTCTCAGGAAAAATTTCGATCTGAGCTCTACGATCGTCGACCTGAGCTCAGAGATTGAAATGAACATCAGACAGAAAACGTCGACCTGAGCTCGAAGATCGTCGACCGGAGCTCAGCGACCTGAAGAATAAGCTGAAGACAGATCGTCGATCTGAGCTCGAAGATCGTCGACCGGAGCTCGACGATTTAGCAGAGTTGAGCTCAGAGAGCGTCGAACGGAGTTCGACGTTTCGTCGACCTAAGCTCGACGATAATTGTCTTTGCCTCAGCTCTAAGTCTGAATCCTTGAATGGTCCTAGGGGCAGCTTCAAACCTAAGTTCTAAGCCCTAGACTCATTCTAACTTGACCTTTTCAACTATACATCTAGGTCAAACTGATTTCCTAAAAACATAGTGATCCTTGCCCAAATTAGTAATAGGGTGTTCCAACAGATGGGTCAAAGACCAAGTTCATAGGAAGGAAGAGAAAAATCGTCTAAGTCAAAATCGACGGGAATCACTAAGTCATTCCCGCCGACTTCGATGGGAGTCACTTGTGATTCTCGCCGATTCAACGAGAATCAGGCTGCATTCCCGCCAACCTCTTTCGGATGACTGTTTTCCTACAGAAATTCTGCTAAGGCTGAATCGACGGGAATCACCAAGTGATTCTCGCCGACTTCGACGGGAATCATTCTGATTCTCGCCGACTTCGACGGGAATCATTCTGATTCTCGCCGATTCGACGAGAATCAGTTTGCATTCCTGCCGATTCCCACTGGCTGACAAGCTTTCCAACTGGAATTCGGCCAAGGCAGAATCGACGGGAATCGTGAGTGATTCCCGCCGACTTCGAAGGGAATCACCAACGATTCTCGCCGATTTTGCCTTAGGCAATTTTCGTCTGTTCGCTGGACCGAACCAAGAGGCCGTGCGCTGTTTCGGCCGGGGCTAGGGATTTTCCTTGTGGGCACCACAACGGTCTTTTAGGGTTGGCTCCGGTATATATACATGCGTATTTCGAACTTCTACAGTAACTCATTCAAGCGAAATCAAAAAGCCGATGCCGTGCCCTAGCAGATCGCGGAAAAATGCCGATCGCTGACGCCGCTCGCAAGCTCGTCGCTGCCGCTGATCTCAGAGCTTCTTTGATCTTCCGACGATAATACCGAGGCAAGCAGTGTGTCTCACGCATCTCTCTTGAGATCTATTGTCTCTCGATTCGTTGAACAAGGTTTGTTCTTCATTCCAAATCGATTGAGACGACTGATCCAACTGAGATTGTTCGTAGACCTTGCTTGCTTCGTCAAGAAGTTTGGATCTACAAAGTATCACAACCGCAATCACTTGCCGCCGCTGATCTTGATAAGATCCTCTCCAAGAGAGAACCCCGGTTGTGGACTCTTCGTATCTTTCAAGAAAACTTCAACAAACGAAGAAGGACATCGGAATCTCCAAAAGCCTTGTTTGTATTTTCTTATACATTCAATTTTTGATTTGTTGTAAAGGAATTTTTATTCCTAGTTGTAAGGGTTGGGTGCAACCCGTGGTCGAGGAGTTGTGACTCCTTTGGTTGGAAGAGTTCCTTCCGTAGTGTGAGGATTGGATTTCAATCCGTTTGGTGAAGTGACCGAGTCGTCCCTTGGTGGGAGATAGGTCGAAGGGGGAAAGTGGACGTACCCAAATCGGGGAACCACTATAACTTCTTGTGTGTTTTTCTGTGCTGTGTTTGTTAATTTGTGCAGGTTAATTTAATTCCGCAAAAGACCGCACGTCACCTATTCCCCCACCCCCCATAGGTGGATTTAGTCGACACTAGATACTTTCATTTTCCAACGTGATCCTCTGCGCTGAGGGGAGGTATCGAGCCATAAACAACCTCGAAAATTCCTCCATAGAGACATCCGTCAACTGCCTTCCCCTTAGGTGGCGTAGCTCCAGCCCTTCCCACCATAACCTCGCGCTCCCGTCCAACAAGAACGTCGCAATCGTGGTCTTCTGCAACTCTTCGGTTTCCGTTGCTGTCAGCACTCTCTTGACTCTCGATAGCCAATCCTCTGCCTGAGTCAGGGTTCTTATTCCCGAGAACACTGGTGGATGGAAGCCCATCACATGCTTAAGTTGTTTCTCAGTTGCTCTCCGAGGCAAATCCGGCTCCACCACCACCTATTCCACCCTTCGAGGCTCCACCACTTGGAGCGGCACTTGCTCCATAGCAGGAGCAGGCTGTTGCACCTGCCTTGCAGGATGCGCATTGATCATAGCAAAGACAGCTTCTGCCACCAATCTAATGGTCTCGGCTGACGGAGGTGTTGCAGGCGCATCATTAGGTGCGCTGCCTGCCTCGGAGCCTGACCGTTCCGACGGTCCAGTACCACTTCTAGTCACCTATAATCGTGCAAAACATCAATAAGCGACCTAACCATATTGCAAACAACAATTATAGGAACACGCAGGTTCCTCAAACATGTGTATTTTCATTCCTAAGTGGACATTCATGGGTTCTTTTCATGTTATAACGATGACGCACACACATGTGCTCACCACCCTTTAAAGTGAATTCGCCCACGAATTCATTTAAGCTTTACCGAAACCGGTAGTCTGATACCAATTTGTAACACCCCTATCCGTCATATAGCATATAGTAGTAGGTCCGGCCGGGGCCCGTCGTCATATACTACGGACAGACCGGTTGGTTACTTATTGAAACCATTCAACCAATCACAACGTCCTACACAGAGCGTCTAGCGGAAGCAGATTATTAAGTTGCAAGATAAAAGAACCTAACCACAATATGAATGTCCACTACAATAATCCCATAGGAATGTACGATACACAGAAATAATGGCCTTAAGGCCTTACAACAGTTTGCTTAAATAGAAGTGTTTTCCAAACCTCGGCACGCAGGCCGGTCACACATGAGTAAATAAGTAAACACTCAAAAGTTTAGGCCTTCGAGTGCCGGCGCAGCAACTTGGGCTTTAGCCCGCTATTTACTACTTGCCTCCGCAGCACCTGCAAGCAACAATCCACCACACGGTGGTAAACAAAAGCAACGGTCAGCTATGCTGACCAAATTATAAGGATTCCGCCTCAAGCTCGGGGCGGCAAAGCTTCTTCCCTACACTTGTTAGCCTAGCCAATGAAATAGAGAATAAGCATAACATCACAGGTGCGGGCTCAAACGGCCACACACCCCGTGCTCTCAGGGCACTAACTCGGTGAACCCGGTCGTAACCGTGGTCTCACCACCATCCCTTGGACGGCATATCTAGTGAGCAATCTAGTCTTTCCGGTCTAAGCCTAAGACTCGCACGACCATGCAAATGGCCAGTCTCTTTTTCAGATGTCTGTCACCAAACCGCATAGCCTGGGTCCGCATCCACTTGCCCATTGCTAACATCGCATAGTCATATTAAGACGTATGCACGGGCCAAGCTTCTCCCGGATCCCAAAGTTCGATCACACAAGCACATAACCCAGTTATGTTCATGGTTGGCTCCCCGACCACCAAGATGGCGGAAATGCGTTTCCGCCCAGTTTTCCGGGTGCGCCTTAGGTTGACTCCCCAAGGATCCCTGTTGCAATCTACCCCGTAGAAACCCGAAAACAACAAAAGGGCACGGAGTCTTCTCCGGCTAAAATGCAATGCACATCACCGATCCAGACCAACTTGTTCGGGTAGGCTTCATACATCATGCCTATGTCCGTACTACGATTCCGGACTCTAACAAGGGGGACTTTACATATCTACCCCAAGGAATACCGCAATCTCGCCGCACACTCGCGGGAGAAGGGTTTTCCCATGCAAAGGAAGAAGAGCTTCACATGCCCAAGATGAGAATCGTTACCCTAGCATTTTTCCTCAGCGCCATGACGATCTAGCCGGATGGAAAGCACCGCAATCTCCTTGCCTCCGCGGATCCGAAGTCGGCTCGCGATTTGGAGCTCTGAAGCTCCGTCAGTGACCGGATCTTGGCCTTCTTCCTCCTCTTTGCTCTCCCTTCTCTCTAGCTTTTAGAGAGAGAGTACCAAAGAGAAAATGAGGCTTTCAACCCTAAATCCCGGCAAAATCCCCTCAAGAACGAACCCCAGCCGTTGGATCCCAAGCCAAGGAAACGAACGGCCATGATTTTGGCCAAAAAAATACAAAATCTGGGCCGAACACGGCCTGCGACACGCCCGTGTCCAGGGCCGTGTCGCCCATTCGCCGTGTCGCCCGGCACCCCGACCAGTACACGACCTTTGACACGGCCTCTGACACGCCCGTGTCACATGTGACACGGCCGTGTCAAGACCCGTGTCACGCCCCGTGTGCAACTCCCAGGATTATCCCGAGAAGGACACGGCCTGCGACACAGCATTGGACACGCCCGTGTCACATGTGACACGCCCGTGTCATGACCCATGTGCCTCACTCAGAAATCTCCCGAGCGTGACACGCCCTGGGACACGCCCGTGTCCCAGGCCGTGTGCCTACACTCGACGATCGTCGATCGCCACAACATCGACCACGCGACCCATGGCCGAACACGCCCGTGACACGCTCGTGTCACCTGCTCCAAGTCCCAGACTCGGCTTAAAAACGTCACTCGTCCCTCTTTTGAGTTTCGGGATGTTACAATCCCAGTCTGGTCATCTCCAGTGAGAAGAATATTATCCACATATACGGCAAGAACCACCAGTCCAAGGAAGGTTTTCTGAATGAACAATAATGAGTGATCAGCAGAATTCCTGGTAAAACCCACGGCTGCCACAATGTCACTAGACTTGTCAAACCAAGCCCGAGGGCTTTGCTTTAGGACATAGATGGCTTTCTTCAGCCGACATACCTGTGTCTCCCCCTGAGCAGCATACCCAGGAGGTTGCTCCATATAGACATCTTCCTGAAGATCAAGGTAGAGAAAAGCATTTTTGACATCCAGTTGGGAAATTGGTCAATCCTGTTGACGGCCACAGAGAGGAGAATCCGAATAGTGCTGAGACGAGCAACGGACGCGATTTTTTCTCCCAAATATGTTTTTTTTTGCCAGGACGTGTATTTTTCGACAGGACGCATTTTTTCACGCGGGCGTGATTTTTTTGCCCGGACGCGATTTTTTCGCCCGGATCTAATATTTTGCCCGGACGCGATTTTTTCTCTCAGACGCTATTTTTTCTGCCAAGGTGCATTTTTTCTGCCTGGGCGGAAAAATCGCGTCCGTGTGGAAAAATAGCATCCGGTCGAAAAAAACTCGTCTCGGTGAAAAAAAAATAGGATCCAGGTGAAAAAATCACTTTCGGGCAAAAAAATTACATTCGGGTGAAAAACGCGTTCGGGTGAAAAACGCGTTAGGACGAAAAAAACGCACCGGATGACAAAAAATGGGTTCGTGTAAAAAAACACTTTTGTGCGTTTAAATGCTTGAGGGAGAAAAAATGCGCCTAACCAAAAAATGATGCTTGGGCGAGAAAAGCTTGCCCGAGCGAAAAAATCGTACAGAGATGAAAAAATTATGTCCAAACGAAATTGTGCCCGAGCGAAAATATCGCTTTCCAGAGAAAAAAATTACGTTTGAAAAATACTTATTACTAAAAAACATTTTTTTTAGATAATACCGTATTAGACACCCCTAGTCATGGGCCAAAGATTCACTGTCGTGACTAGTGGACGTCTCTATCCTGGAATATGGATTTTAGGGGATCCGAATCCCCTAGAGTTCCTATTTGAACTTCAGAAGGTGGAGTTCCGATTTTGCGAAGTAATGGAGCGGAATCAGAAAAAATGGTTAACATGAAAGTTGTAGATATTTTCGAGACGAATGACTTTCATGTTGAACACTTTTTGATTTTAAGTCGTTTAGACCCCCGATTTGGGCCCCGAAAAATTCTGTCCGAAAATAAATAAATAATTATTTTCGGACAGAATTTTTTCGGGGCCCAAATCGGGAGTCTAAACGACTTCAAATCAAAACGTGTTTAACATAAAAATTATTCGTCACGGGAATATCTACAATTTTCATGTTAACCATTTTTTCTAATTCCGCTCTATTACTTTGCAAAATCGGAACTCCACCCCGTGAAGTTCATATAGGAACTCCAGGGGATCGGGATCCGATTTTATGCGCTAGAATTGAGGAGTGGAATCCATTCCTTCTTCCGTCAAAGTAACGGGCATGACCTCTTTTGATCACGTACATGACAATGACGGAGCCATCCCTTTCCAATTCGGCTGTGTTAAACCAAAAACTTCGGTCCGCGCCCGTGACATTTGTGTGTCAAGCAAGTGACTGTCAAAGCAGAAAATATATATATATATATATAAACTTGCCTGTGCAATTAAAAAAAATACGTGAGGGAGAAAAAATACGTCCCAGCAAAAAAGCAGTAATGGCGGAAAAAAAAGCGCTGGGCGAGAAAAAATACGTGAGGGAGAAAAAATACGTTCACGGCAAAAAAGCATTTTTTCACACGAACCCAATGGATAAAAAAAAAAGCTGACCGAAGTTTTGGGTTTAGGGTAAAAGAAAATGGAAATTTTCGGTGCGATCCCATCACGGAGAGGATTGTGGGGGAACTATAAAATTCTCCTATTTTTTTTTTACGCTTTTCTAAGTACCCACATGACTATATTTTGGGGTGAAAATAAAACTATAAAAATGTCCTTTTTTGAACTAAAAATCCAGTTCATTTTTTGAATTAAAATCTAGTCCATTTTTACAATAAATGAAAATCCATTGTATTTTTGAACTAAAAAAGATCCCTCTCTGATCTCCCGTGAGGGTACCGCACAAAAAATTTTCTCAAAAAAAAGGTGATTGTTATTAGCACTATAGTTTTGGTTAGTCGCACAACGTTTTCTCCTAAAGTTTCGCGTCTTTTGGAAAAATGTTTGCACAAACATTTTTAGGAAAAGTGTTCAACACAAAAGTTGTAGATCTCGATGAGATCTATAACTTTTGTGTTGAACACTTTTCCTAAAATTGTATGTACAAGTCGTACTTTGGAAATACACTCAGATTTTGCGCCTTCTAGAAATACGCCTTGTACATGCATTTTTAGGAAACTTGTTCAACACGAAAGTTGTAGATCTCGTCGAGATCTACAACTTTAGTGTTGAACACGTTTCCTAAAAATGCATGTACAAGACCTATTTCTAAAAAAACGCGGAAAATTGGGAGAAAACGTAGTGCGACTAGCCAAAACTGTAGTGCTAATAACAATTACGAAAAAATTGACTCTTTATGATCACGTGCGTGACAATGATAGAATCATCCCTAACAAAATGCACGAAAGCGTCCAGCAAAAATTTTTAGGGATGGTTCCAACAGTTTTTTTTGTCACGTGAGAAGAGGATAAAGGCTTCGTTTGGGAGGACTTATTTTCACCGATCAAGCGGTTACGATCACATGAATTGAACCTTCATTATGGTCTGATATATGCGGTCGTAACCGCTTAACCGGTGAAAATAAGTCCCGCCAAACGGAGCCAAAGGAACCTAAAAAACGCGTTCGTGACATTTTTTTTCACCCTAAATCCTAAAAAACTTCTGGCTAAAAAACTACGTTTGTGTGAAAAAAAATGCGTTTTAATGCTTGAAGGCAAAAAACGCGCCTGAAAATATCATGCTCCGGTGAGAAAAGTTTGTCCGGGCGAAAAATTGCGTCGGGATAGAAAAATTACGCCCGAGTGAAATCGTGTCAGAGCAAAAATATCGCTTTCCAGCAAAAAAATAACACATGACAAAAAAATCACGCACGGGCGAAAAAATCACGTCCAGACGAAAAAATTGCGCCCTGACGAAAAAACGTGTCTGGACGAGAAAATCTTCAATGGGAGAGAAAATCGCGTTCAGGCAAAATAACACTTTCGGGGAAAAATTGCTTCCAGGGAAAAATTCGCGTTCGGAAAAAACACGTTCGAGTGAAAAAAAATCTCGTACGAGCGAAAAAATCGTGCTCGCTAGGAAAAATCACGTTGGGGCAAAAAATCGCGTCCATGCAGAAAAATCGTGTCCGAGCAAAAAAATTACGTCCGAGCAGATAATTCACGTCCAGACAAAAAAATCACGTCGGCCGCAGGCTGAGCCATGGCTGGTGCTTAGTCATGGTTGGGTAAATTTATAAAAAGAAATTGTTAAAGGCAAATCAAATTTGGATATACGCAAAACATTGTTAATTATAAACCATATATTTTGAAAAATATTCCGTGCAAACCAAATTATTAACCACAAATCAAAATTATTAACAACAAACAAACACTACAAATTACATAATCAAATGTTTTAGACAAAAAAATCATTTCATGAGAAGTTCTGTGCAACAGTTCGATAAAATAACACGTTTATAATATAGAAACACCAAATTTATGACATTTAATATATGATAACTGTCACATCCACTTAAATGAAATCTGTAAAAATTTAAAGACTTTTATTACCGAACAACACCTACAAAATTCATAAACCTGATTAATTTAAATTTCAGAGATCAACCGTGAAATATGCCTGTATACAATGAAAATCTTTAGAAGTTTCTGAGTTTGATTCCAGTATATGAAATTAAGAACAAAAAATGAAAATTTGGAAATGAAAAAAAATTGACAGCAGTTTTTATAAGCCAAATGAAAGTATGAACAACAAGAATCAACTTCATTTTTTATAGCAAGCAATACACTTATGTTTTTCCCTCTTCATAAACTAAAATAGGGCATTAGAGGTTAGAAATCAACCATCCAGCACCATTATCAAATTACAGCACGAAAACAAAAACAAAAAATGAAGAATAAAAAAGCCAACGTGTAGAATTCATATGCAAAATCCAAAACGAAAAATTAGCTTCTCAATATGCTGAAGGTGAAAGAAGTAAATCTATATTAAAGAATTCAGATGCAGAATCAAAACGAAAATGAAGAGAGAAGCTTCATACCTTCAAAATCAACGAAAAAAACTGCTGCCCACTACGTGAGAGGCAACAAAAACAAAGAACCAACGTGCGCACCTTCAAAATCATCTGGTTGTTGTACGTCGAACCGCTCACCAGAAGCCTCGCAACCTACCGACGATGTGAGAGGCAGTGACAGAGAGGCCAGACAATGCGGCGGGAGTTGCGGTGAGAGAAGCAGCAGAAGGGACGACGTGAGAGGAAACGACAGAGAGGCCGGGAGATGCAGCAGGAGTGACGATGAATTTGGTTTGCGTAGAAAAAAACCATCGGGAAAAAAAGATCTGATTTTAAAATTTTGATTTGCGTATATCTAAATTAAGTTTGCTTTTAACAATTCCCTAAATAAAATTTTATAATTTTTTAGACAGAGGCTTCTTGATTTTTCTGGGGCTAAACTGGCGCCCAGTCGAGAAAACTTTGAACAAGAAAGTTGTTTATCTTGACAATGTCTACTTGCAGTAAAAATATCATAATTTTTGGAAGGGTTTAAGTATTTTTAATAATTAAAATACTGTCATGTTTTGTGTTTTTGATTTAACAGAGACCCTTAAATTTGTGGGGGAAATTCTGGAAAAATTTATGGTGATATGCAGGGCCAATTCAAATAAGTCCCGCCAAACGGAAAATCTGTTTTGTATTTTTAATGATTTAAATAAATCAGTTTTCTTCATTTCAAAAATCCCAGGGGAAAATCTGTTTGATTAAACCGTTGAAATTTTTATTTAATGTTACTTGGAGAATGAGACAGTCACTGGGAAATTTTCAGATTTTTTTAAGCAATTATGATATTATTAAAAATTTAAATAAGACAGAAATTACTGTTTTAAAAAAGTACAAGGATTTAATCTTAATAAAATTTTTTGAAGAAATTTGAGGGCACTCCGAGAGCCAATATAACTTCTCATGTTTAAATCAACATTTTTGATGGTGATTTAATAATCTTAGTTAATTAATTCAGTCTTCCCATTACAAAAATTACAGAAGAGAATCTACATGATTAAAATGTTGGAAAAATTATATCTTGTATATTATAGAGTGACACCCTACGAATTTTATTGGAAATTTATTAATTACTTCTGATATGTTTATAAATTTATTTATCGGAAAAGTTCGCAAATTTTAAAATATCAAAGGGCTTTATATTGAGGGGAAAATTCTGAAATAAGTTATGCGTGGCATTGAGATGATTTTGCACTCACTGTTGAATTTTAGAATTTTAGTGGTCTATTAAAAAGTTTATCTAGGTTTAGGAATTAATGTACGGTCTTTTCATTATTTGAAATAACCTAGAGAGCTCTTAATTGGTAGAATGAGTCTGATGTAATAATGAAAGTCTCTTTAACATTATATAAACCCTCAACTAGAAATTGAGAATTTTTTGTTTGTTAAAAGGTATGTTTTGAATTATTATAAGGATTTATTTGAGACACATGACTTATTTGAGATTAAATCCAAAATCAAAATTATTTGGTAAAATTATGAGATTATGTTAAGGAAAATCCAACCTCGACTTCAAGTTCTGAAATTTTTGGACTCCTTTTGATATTTATCGATTAAAGGAGGTTGAAATTCGGAAGTATTCACGTTGATCGTAGAAAAATAACTTAAATCGCTCAGACACAAGTAATTTAGATTAAGAGATCTTATGATAAAACTCTTGCGGATATTTTAAGTCTCGACGATCGAATCAAGTGAATATAACGAGAGACTCAGATTTAAAATAAAGCATAATCTATCAATGCAAGTCCGATAAGTCATTCTAAGAGGTGCACATAAAAAAAACTATCAGACTCGTATAAATAGATAAACTCTAATACGATAAAATATAAAGAACTCACCATTTAATTGTTAGAACTTACCTCATATGAAAGGAGAAACCTCCTATGAATCAAGTGAAGAATTGAACTTGCCTCTTATGAATGGAGAAGCCTCTTATGAATGGAGAAGCCTCCTATGAATGTAGTGAAGAACTGAACTTGCCTCCTATGAACGAAGATGCCTCCTATGAACGGAGTGATGAACTAAACTTGTCTCACATGAACAAAGAAGTCTTCTATTAACGGAGTAAAGAACTGAACTTGCTTTATTGGCTAGAGATGAAACTGCGGAACTGCAATATTTCTTATTTTGTTCCTTTAATTATGCATTTCAATTCAATATTGTTCTTATTTTAGTTCAAAATTTTAGTTATTGCGGTTGTTTTTAGTATTTCACTTACTATACTTTATTTACAACAACTCTTCATTTACAACACTTTATTTACTGCAGTTTACTAATGCTTTTATTTCTGCACATGTGCTATGGGTCCTGCTCTCATAAGTGGCTAAATGGTTGAGCATTAATTTGAGTTAATTTGGAGTTGAGGTATTCCTCTAAGGCTAACCCTAAATAATGGGTTCCCTCGATCGCTATGCTCGTCACAAGTCAAGCAGTACGATCATATTACATATAAGACGATTATCTGCCTGAATTATTTTCTGTCAAGTAGGGCAAGCAACCGTAGAGTTGAAAAGGTGCTAGTAGTTTATTTATTGAAATGCTTGTGAATTGCTTGCGGTAAAAATTGGCGGGTCGGTCAGGGTCGTAGACTGTATGTACCTGTACAGGAAGATTGACAACTCCAGACAACATAGAGATGTGCACCCCAGGAGCTCGACCATATTTTATATCCCCTACGGAATGGACGAGTAAGCTCACGAAGTGAAGGAGTAGACTTGCGGAATGGAATTGAGGGTGATGGCGGAATGAGCATAGCTCATACACACATATAAACTAAATGCATTCATACAAATAAAATCAAAGTTATGAATAAGGGTTTATAACACACATTATCAAAATAATGAAGAACTAGTTACAATCATAAAAACAAGATGAGAGAAGAGAGGGAATCGACCGCATCCGAAGACTCATTGAGATTCACTGTAGGAATTTCCAGGTTATCAATCCGCGTCCTAGCTTGATCACTTCCTCCTATTTGACCCATCTTCTTCGTCTCACAATCTGATCTTCTCCGGTGTGAAGCTCTCCTTGCTCGGTGATGAAGGTAGGTCTAGAATCTCCTCCTTGGAAGCTTCGGATGATGCGAGGTGGCCTAGGTCAAAGCCCTATGAAAAGGGAAAGAGAAAAAGGCCCGAGAGCTCTGCCATTTAGGGTTTGGCTAAAGAAATTACGGATGTGCAGAACCTAAAAAACAACGGGTTAAATAGAAAAGTCACCCAAAATTGTTCTCGCGCGACTAAATGCACGACCGTGCGCATACTCGCTGGCTCGCCTGAAGTACTCGCCTGCTCGCCCGAGGTATACTCGCCCTGCGCTTGAGGCATGCTCGCCTCTGCTAAGACATGATCTGAGCTTGGCGGGCAACGAATAGTCGTCTCCCGGAGGCAAGTAGTCGGTCTACGGGAGAGGAGCTCGTGTAGAGACATGGACTTTAGTTTTTCCTGCCACTCGAAGTCTTGATTTCAATCGAGGAGATCGGCTGATCCCCGAGGAGAGGAGCTCGTGGGTAACCGGACTTACGACTTTCCTGCCACTCGAAGTCTTGATTTTAATCGAGGAGATCGGCCGATCCCCGAGGAGAGGAGCTCGTGGGTAACCGGACTTACGACTTTCTGCCACTCGAAGTCTTGATTTCAATCGAGGAGATCGGCCGGTCCCAGAGGAGAGGAGATCGTGGGTAACTGGAGTTACGACTTTTCAGCCACTCGAAGTCTTGATTTCAATTGAGGAGATCGACCGATCCCCAAGGAGAGGAGCTCGTGGGTAACCGGTCTTACGACTTTCCTGCCACTCGAAGTCTTGATTTCTCAATCAAGGAGATCGACCGATCCCCGAGGAGAGGAGCTCGTGGGTAACCGGACTTACGACTTTCCTGCCACTCGAAGTCTTTATTTCAATCGAGGAGATTGGCCGATCCCCGAAGAGAGGAGCTCGTGGGTAACCGGACTTACAACTTTCCTGCCACTCGAAGTCTTGATTTCAATCGAGGAGATCGGCCGATCCCCGAGGAGAGGAGCTCGTAGGTAACCGGACTTACGTCTTTCCTGCCACTCGATGTCTTGATTTCAATCGAGCAGATCAGCAGATCCCCGAGGAGAGGAGCTCGTGGGTAACCGGACTTATGACTTTCCTGCCACTCGAAGTCTTGATTTCAATCGAGGAGATCGGCCGATCCCCAAGGAGAGGAGCTCGTGGATAACCGGTCTTATGACTTTCCTTCCACTCGAAGTCTTGATTTCAATCGAGGAGATCGGCCGATCCCCGAGGAGAGGAGCTCGTGGGTAACCGGTCTTACGACTTTCCTGCCACTCGAAGTCTTTGTTGGAACACCCTATTACTAATTTGGGTCAGGATCACTATGTCAATAGGATTGCTGCTTTGACCTTATTGTATAGATAAAAGGTCAACTAGTTAGGTCTAAGGCTTAGGACTTAGGACTGGAGATTTCCCCAAGACCTCCTAGTTCATAAGCAGAAGCCAAGAAGAAGAATTGAAGTTGTCGTCGAGCTCAGATCGACGAAGCGTCAAACTCAGTTCAACTATCTGTGAGTTCAGGCTGACAAAGAGTCGACCTCAGTTCGACGATCTCTGAGCTCAAGTCGACGAGGCGTCGAACCCATTTCGACGATCTCTGAGCTCAAGTCGACGAGGCGTCGAACCCATTTCGATGATCTCTGAGCTCAGATCGACGATTTCTGTCCAAGTCAAATCCCAATTTCTCTGAGCTCAGTTCGACGATAGTTGAGCTCAGATCGACGATTTCATTTTGAGATCGACGATTGCTGGGATTTTGTCAGCTTGTTAAGGATTTCAAATCAGAGTACTTATTGCAGAAGATTTCTAGCCGTTATAATAAATCCGGAGCAAGTTTCAAGGAAACAAAGAAGGAATGTACTTAGGTTATTTTCTCCAAAGACAGTTGACAATTAAGGAAAGCATTTATGACTTTGCTAACGGTTATTTTCAAGATTTGTCGACTGGAGTTCTTATTATCATTCATTCAGAGAGAACTAAAACATACAACAACATACACAGAGAGATACATAGAAAAGAAAAAGAAGATCAATAACTCAGAAAACTCAACAAGTTTTCTTTCTGATTCCTGCTGATCAAAAGCTTTCTCAAGTCTTCATCATTCACACTCCAGACAACAAATATTTCAGTTTTTGATGAGATCATATAGTGCTGGAGCAACCAAATTCTTTGAATACCTATCACCCTTGCAAAGCTTCCAGTTCCTGAACTTCTGCTACACTTCAGGGGGAGCTTTGACAACATCTTATCCACTAGTGCTTCTCTTTGATAGTTGACAGAGAAGACAGCTTCACCCCTTTTCTTTTTTCCTTTCCTGTAAAAGGGTTTTTAAACACCCTTCAAAAGTTTTGCTTTGGTTACTGAGACCTGATCAAATCTCAGTGGTGGCAAGACACCTGATCAAAAAAATCTGGTTTGGTTTTTGAGCACCTGATCAAAAGCTCATTGGTGCCCAGGACACCTGATCAACTCATCCTGCAGTGGATTCCTACCAAGGGTGGTAGAAGAGTGGATGTACGAAGGTTTTGGGAAACTACTATAGCTCCTTGTGTCTTCTGGATTGCTTGCTCTTTCTTGTGCTGTGTGCTGCGAATTAATCCTTTTGTAGTTGTTTTATTTCAGTTTCTACTTAGCACTCTACACTTATTAAATCAAGTCTTCCACTGCTAAAATAATTTTTTATTTACCAAAATTATTTTAAATCACTCTATTCACCCCCCTCTAGAGTAAAGGATTGATCTTACCCTCACTTTCAATTGATATCAGAGGGAGGTTGATTGCTCAACCAAATTGGTTGTTAATACAGACTAATATCTGAACCAAAAGATCTATCTTAAGATCCATCTTTATAGAGGGTTAATTTTTTTATTATATCTATTTTAGTTTAAATTCATGGCACAAAACAAGGATTATGCTACCACCAGACCTCCAGTGTGCAATCTCTCCAAGTTTGCACTTTGGAAGGCAAGGATTAGATTATACATGAATTCTATTGATGAAGATATCTTTAATTTTGTTTTGACAGATTGCCCAAAGCCTCCTGCAAGCACAAGTACAAATGCTGTTCCACCTCCTTCAGGAACAGATGCTGATATAAAGAAATGGAAGGTTATTGATGCCAAAGCTATGAACATCCTGGCACAGACAATGTCTGATGATATCTTTCAAAAGGTAGCTGAATGCAACTCAGTTAAGGAAATTTGGGACAAACTATCTGAAATTATATCAAGATCAGCTGATGAGAGGAAAGACAGAAGATCTTATCTCATCACCCATTATGAAAATTTCAAGAAGGCAGAAAATGAGTCAGTAGCTGACATGTACAACAGACTAAGCCTAATTGTCAGTGAACTCAAAAATTTGGACAAGGAGATCTCTCTCACAGAGATCAATGACAAAATTCTAATGTGCTTCCCCAGCACTTGGGATTCAAGAATCTGGGCAATCAAGGATGCCAGAAGTCTGAATGAGATTACCACAGAAGCTCTATTGGGCAAGCTCAAATACTATGAGCAGCTCATCAAGAACAGAGAAGAAGAGCAGAAGACAACTTCTCCAACAGACAGGAAGGAGAAGTCAATTGCTTTCAAAGCCACGGAAGAATAGCCTGAAGACAAAATCACAGACAATGAAGAACTGATGAGTCTTCTAGCCAAAAGGTTTTACGAAATGGCTAGGAAGGACTTCATAAAAAGGTCATCCAGAGGCCAAGAGAAGCCAAAGTATGACAGGTCAAATAACAAAGAAATTATCTGTTATAGTTGCAGAAAACCAGACCACACACTGCCTGACTGTCAAGAAAATCAAAATAAGGACAAAAAGGACAAGAGGGAAAAGAGAAAAGACAAAGACTCTAGAAGAAATCATCATGACAGATCCTCTTCCAGCAAGAACAAGCACACTAAGAAGGGATTTGTTGCTGAAACATGGAGTGCAACAAAAGAAGAATCTGATGCATCATCAAGCTCAAGTGATGATGAAGATGATGCACATGAAAAGGAATTCTGCATGATGGTAATCAATGAATCTCAGAACAACACTGATTCAGAATATGAATCTGAACCTGAATCTGAACCAGAGCTAGAAGAAGATCAGGTAATTGATTCATTTGATTTTAATTCTGAGGACTTCAAGTCTGAATTTAAAGCACAGTGTTTAGATCTACTCAATTCTGAGAAAGAAATTATCTCTCTCAGAAATCAATTATCTGAATACAATACCTTAAGTTCAGATAACCTCAAACTCTCAGATGAGTTAGAATGCTGTAGAGAGCAGATAGCTTCACTGAAAAGGGAACTATCTGAGGCCAAGAAGTTTGAAGAAACCCTCAATGGGAGAAGTATCAAACTGATGGACATCACAAGCACAGTGAACTCAAGACTCAATAGTACACTGGGCTTGGGTTCTTCATCCAGCCAGGCTATTATGTTAACAACTCCCATTAAATTTATCTCTGATAAAGGAAAAGGAGTTGTGGAGGTAGCTAGAAAAAATTCTGATCTACCCCAAAAGAACAAAGTTCAACAGATATCGTCGAACAGAGCTCGACGATCTTCGAACAGAGCTCAGCATTTTCATGCTGAATCGTCGAACTCAGGTCGACGATCTCTGATCTCTAAATACAGGCAAGATCGATCGCTGAACGGAGCTCGACAATCTGACCCAAGATCGTTGAACTCAGATCCATGATCGTCGTACGGAGCTCAGAGATATGACCAATTCTCAAAGGGTACATCAAAAGTTGATTCTAGATATCCTACATCTCAGGGGTTCAACCCTTATACTGAATGGATAATTCCTCCTAGGAGATATCATCCTGAAGGGTATAAGAGTCAACTAGAGGTGTCTTTCATTTCTGATTTCAAAGGTTATCAAGCTCGACCCAAGGTAAACTGGGTCAAAAACAAATGAAATGCTATTTGTGCAGGTGAAGACCTATCCAACCATGGACCGACATTGGTATCTGGATAGTGGGTGCTCCAAGCACATGACAGGAAGCAAGGATAACCTGACATCCTTCAAGGCTAAACATGGACCCAAAGTCATGTTTGGAGATTCAAACTTTGGACAGACCAAAGGATTTGGTGTAGTCCAAATAGGATCAGTAACATTCAAGAAGGTAGCATATGCGGAAGGATTAAAGCACAATCTTATCAGCATCAGTCAGCTGTGCGATGAAGGCTACCAGGTCACCTTCAACAAGTCTTCATGCTTCATCAAATTAGAAGACAACACAACTGTGTTGACATGTAACAGAAGTGGTAATATCTATCTAGTAGATTTTCATTCAACCAAGGTAGACATCTGTTTATTTAATTCTCTTAGCAAACCCAATGAACTATGACATAAGAGATTAGGACATATCAACCTTAGAACCATTGCTAGGCTATCCAAGAACAACCTTGTTAGAGGACTACCTTCTGGCCCCTATAAGAAGGAAGTACTCAGCAGGTCTTGTTAGTTAGGCAAGCAAACTAAAAACAGTTTTAAGTCACTTAATAAGAGTGATTCACCTAGGATTTTGTATTTATTACATATGGATCTATTTGGACCCATTTCTGTATAAAGCCTAGGGGGGAAATCTTACACTTTAGTAGCTGTAGATGAATTCTCTAGATTCACATGGGTGTTCTTTCTGAGAAAGAAGTCTGATAACTTCAAGTGTTTGACAGAGTTTCTCAAATGTATACAGATTGAGTTCAATACTCACATAGCCCAAATCAGAAGTGATCATGGGACAGAGTTTGATTCTCTTCTTATGAAAGAGTTCTGTCAGAGGGAAGGGATCAGACACACTTTCTCAACTCCTAGAACTCCTCAACAGAATGGGGTAGCTGAAAGGAAGAATAGATCCCTTATTGAATCTACCACAACATTGTTGACAGATGCTCACCTTCCTCTATCCTTTTGGGCAAAGGTTGTGAACACTTTAAACTATGTTTTGAATAGGAGTTTGATATATAAGCTAAAGGGCAAGACTCCCTATGAATTGCTCAAAGGGAAGAAACCTAAAGTTAATTATCTTAGGATTTTTGGTTGTATCTGCTACATTCACAACAATAACAAGAAATACATAGCAAAATTTGAAGCCAAAGCTGATGAAGGAGTATTTCTGGGATACTCCATGATCAGTAAGGCCTACAGAGTTTTTAATAAATCATCTCATAAAATTGAAGAGACTGTGCATATTTCTTTTGATGAAACTAACATGTCTTACAAGGAGAAGAACACTTCTACCATAGACCCTTTGCAGGTACATTCTATATCAGAAAATTTGGACATGCTACATATCATTGAACAAGATCCATCACCTTCATCCATTCAACAAGAAGCTAAAAACAGTGAAAATGAAGATGACAGCCAGATCTTAGCAAGACATGGTGACAATCTAAATGAAAAGCAAGCTGTTGTTCTACTAGAGGAAACAACAATACAGGTTGCTGAACAATCAACACCCATTGTTGATTTAGTAACATCAAGAGACCATCCAATCTCCCAAGTGAGTTGAGACATCTCAGCTAGTGTGCAAACCAGAAACCAATTCAATCAAAATCTAATGCACACTTTCTTTCTTTCTCAAATTGAACCTCAATCCATACAAGATGCAGAACAAGATCCAAACTGGATCATTGCAATGCAAGAGGAATTAAATCAATTTGAAAGAAAAAAAGTTTGGGAGCTAGTGCCAAAGCCAAAGAATCATCCCATTATTGGAACAAAATGGGTATTCAGGAACAACCTGGATGATCAAGGAGTTATAGTGAGAAATAAAGCAAGGCTGGTTTCTCAAGGATACTCTCAAGAAGAAGGCATAGACTATGACCAAACCTTTGCACCAATTGCAAGATTGGAGGACATAAGAATCTTCCTGGCATATGCAGCTCACAAGAAGTTCAAAGTTTATCAAATGGATGTCAAAAGTGCATTCCTCAATGGTGACATCAAGGAAGAGGTTTATGTAAAACAACCCCCAGGTTTTATCTCTCTAACTCCCACTAATTTTGTTTATAAATTGCATAAAGCGTTATATGGTCTCAAACAAGCTCCTAGAGTATGGTATGAGACCCTAGCTTGCTTTATCTTGAAAAATGATTTTAAAAGGGGTAGAGTAGGCCAAACTCTTTTTATTAGAACCCATAAGTCCAATATCCTACTAGTACAAATATATGTAGATGACATTATCTTTGGTTCTACTGATTCAAATTTGTGCAAAATGTTCTCCAACCTAATGCATTCCAAATTTGAAATGAGTAGCATGGGTGAGCTATCCTTCTTTCTAGGATTTCAAGTCAAATAACATGCTGATGGCATCTTTATTTCTCAAACCAAGTATGCAAAAGAATTGGTTAAGAAATTTGGTATGTCTGAAGCATCCTCTATGAAAACACCTATGCCTACTAATGCTGTATTAGATGTTGATGAACATGGGAAACCAGTTGATCAGACAACATATAGAGCAATGATTGGCTCCTTATTGTATCTTACAGCTAGTAGACCTAATATAACGTTTGCTACATGCATATGTGATAGATTCCAAGTCAGCCCTAGAGAGTCACACCTTACATTAGTTAAGAGGATTCTTAGGTATGTAAAAAGTTGTCCAAATCTAGGTCTTTGGTATCCAACTGATTCAGGATTTGATATAACTGGATTTTCAGATGCTGATTATGCTGGATGTAGAGTAGACAGGAAAAGCACCAGTGGAACTTGTTAGTTTCTTGGTGACAGACTTGTCTCCTAGTTTTGCAAGAAATAAACATTTGTGTCTACTTCAACTGCTGAAGCTGAATATATGGTAGCAGGTAGCTGTTGCTCACAGATATTGTGGATTCAAAATCAGCTCCTAGACTATGGTAACAACTTAGAAAAGTCCAAAATATTTTGTGATAACACTAGTGCTATTTCAATAGCTCAAAATCAAGTCCTCCATAGTAGGACAAAACATAGAGATTAGGCATCATTTCTTAAGAGATAATGTAGAGAAGAATAAAATTGAATTGGAATATATCCCAATTGATTTACAAAGGGAAGATATTTTCACCAAGCCCTTGGATGAAAAGAAACACACTTTCTTCCTTAATCAGTAAGGAATGTTAGATGGAGGAAGTCTTAATTAAGTTCCAAGACCTTTAAACCTAAAAAGAGACAAAGACTAGGCTAAAAATTTTGGATTTCTTAGTGTCTATAGGTTTTCTATGTCTCTGAACTGCGCTCGACGATTTCCCTAAAGATCGTCGAACGGAGCTCGTCGTTTTCAGACAGTATTTAACTATATTTTATTTTCCGTCGAACGGAGATCGACGATGTTAGGAATCGTCGAACGAAGCTCGGCATTTTCCATATAGTGCTGGACTATCCTTTTCAGTCAGCGATCTCAATTATCGTCGAACGAAGGTCGACGATGTTAAATATCATCGAACGAAGATCGACGATGTTGAGACCCTTCAGTTTCTCCTAGAACCGTCGATCGTCGAACTGAGTTCAACGATCTTTCCTTTTCAGCGTCGAACCTTAATATAAAATCAATTTTCAGGCGTCGTTCTCCTTTGCGCTTTCATACTTTCTAAGAGAACTCTCTTTCCGTCCAAACTCCTCTACACTTGATCGTGTTTGTTTTTGTAGGAAACATGTCAGTTTCAGTCGCAGTTTTAACAGCAATGAAGTTCGATACTGGGTTTTACATTGTTATGGATTCGTTTGAAGGAACTGATCAAAAGTTCAAGGATATTCTGGAACTGCTTAAGGAGCAACAACTTGTGAACATAATGACAACCAGAATCAAACTAGCAGTAGATGAAATTAAAGAGTGGGTCTATACTGCCCACAATCTGGATCAACATACTGTCATTGGCACCATCTCAAGAACTCAGGTATCCCTAACCCCGGCCATTCTTACAGAAATTTTTGGGTTAAGTATTGGACATGATAGCATAGACCTATCAGGGGTAGAATTTACTGAGATGTTAGAAAGAATGGGTCACAATTCTGAAAACCTTAATAAATTATTGAAGAAAAATTTGTCTATCGAGTATAGATTTTTAGCAGACATTGTAGGCAAAGTAATTTTGGCCAAACACTTAGCTCATGACACAATATCAAGACATCAGTTCTGCTTAATGGCTGTCTTAGTAAATAAGAAGCATTTGGATTGGGGAGCTATCTTCTTTGATTTGATCAAGAAGAAAGTCAATAAGAATTTTGTGAATTTTGGGAGAATTCTGGGCCTATTCCTGCAGAATAGGTGCCCTCAACTGTTAGTGGCAAATGGAATGCATATCAATGCTTCCAAGAGACTTTCCTCTCCTCTCTTTGGCAAATGGGAGAGGCAGATTGTCAAACCAAGCAGGGGTCCTGCAGCACAAACTTCTTCGGGCACAAGGACTGTTTCAGTCACTCTTCCTCAGACCTCTTCCCCAGCAGAAGTGTTGGCATCCACCTCAATTTCCTCTCCTCTATCTTCCCATCTAGCTACATCTTCCATATACTCTTCTCCCTCTCCACCTCCAGTTACTTCTTCCATTTCTCCATCTTATATAACTTCTTCACCTCCTCCAGCCACTTTCCAAGAAGATTTCCAATCTTTACCTTTCTTCTCCTCCATTGACTTAGAATCATCCTCCCATCTTTCATCCTTCAATCTCCTAGATGATTCATTCATGGATGATTCCCCCTCTTCACCTCCAGACATCCCATCTACCTCAACATCATTCTAACAAATGCTTCATGACATCATATCTCAACCATCTTTTTCACCTACCATCTCCTCATTCCTACCAACAGTCACCATCCAGCTCCATCTATTACATCCATCCCCATATATCAACCATCCATACCATTTCACCCAGCACTCATTCCATCCATCTCTGCAGCACACCCCTCTACCTCTACTCAAGTCAACCTTGAGCAAGTAGATCTTCTTCCTCTGGCAGATAGACTGTATGAGTTGTTGGCCCCCAAGCTAACACTCTTACTAGATTCAGCCTTGGCTCCCTTAGTCAAAAATCTGACTGATCTATCTGTTAGACTATCTTCCTCCTTCTCCCTTCAGGCCACCCCTTCTTCTAGGGGCCTAGATTCAGTTCTCACTGAAACTAGGCAGGGGGAGATGCCTCATGAAGAAGTGCTGCCTTCAGAGGATTTTGCTTCAGAAATGCAGATTTCAGAGAGTCCAGCTTCAGAACAAGTTTCTGTTCCAGCTTCAGCTCCAGCTCCAACCATCAGTCCCATAGTAGATATACATTCCTTATTATCTTTATTTGATTAAATTTATAGCTGTTGTCCTCCAGCACCTCTCCCTGCTGAAGATTTAACCAGGGCTATTATTCCCCTCTCCTGCTGTGATCCAACCCTGATAGAGCTGTATATAAATTCTGTTAAAACTATGGAGAGTGATTCTGTGGTTCTTGAGTCTACTGCTGCTGTTGATTCTTCAGAGGCTGTTGAAGAGCCAGTTTGTTCAGTTACTAATACTACTGCTTCAGTTGGTGTTCCTGCTGTTTCAAGTGCTGATGTTGTTATTTCCTCTACTGCTCCTTCTGCTTCTGCCCATGTTTCCACCTCCAAAGCAGCTTTCAAGGAAATAGATGTCTTATATAATGAGCCTCAGAGTTCTGATGAGGATGATGAATTCATAACTGACTCAGATGATTCCTCTGCAACTATTACAAAGAAGAGGAAAGCCAGAAGCAAGGCTATGAAAAAGGTTCAAATGACCAAAGCTACAACTGATCATGACATACCATATTACATTCTGCACAATTGCCCTATTACCGAGCATTGGATGCAATATTCTAAGAACCAGTTGAAAGCAATGAAGAAGAGAATAAAGTGTGACAAAGGAACCTCCCATCCTCCTCCTCCTCCTCCTTCTCCAAGCACAGGATCTGGTGGAGTCTCTGCTCCTCAAGCTTCCAACATTTCTCAACCCCAGCAAACCTATCAAGGAAGATCTCAATCAAGAGGTTATCAGCAAAGAGGAAATCAGCCTAGAGGAAGACAGTTTAGAGGAAATCAAACAGACTATCAAGTTTATTCTAGAGGACAGCCTAGACAGCAATCTTATCAAAGGAAAGGACAAGGCCAAATTAACTCAACTACTGGTCCCTTTCCTTACAAGCTCAAAGAAAGTTTTCATTCAAAATCTCCTCCTACTGACACCATGAACAGGTATGAGCCACCAGTACCTTTTGAAAATCCAGAGAACAATCCAGCTTCCTGGACAGCCAGACTTAAAGAAATGGCTGCTCTAGATCAGATTAAGAAAGCAAGAGAGAAGGGCCAAGACACATCCAATATATCTACTCTATCAGAACAAAGAAGACAGGAAATTGAAAGATACAGCTCCAAGAGATTCTTCAATACTGAGGAATACATGCAGCTACATCCAGAATCTATAGTTCCTAGGAGCAAAAGTCAAAGGACTCTTGGTGCTGCTGATGATTTCAGATCAAAGAAAGACTCAGAAAATCCAAACAGAGAAATCATTTTCAGGAAAAGAACTGATGACAAGCAATAATCTGGATGTAAGCTGAAAACTATATTATATCTCTGCTGAACTACTTTTGTGCTGTGATATAATCATATCTGGGGTTCTACATTATTATTTCTGTATTTCTATTAATTATTGTCTTCTATAACTCATGTAAATAGTAATCCTAAACCAAATAGGGGGAGATTATTGGAACACCCTATTACTAATTTGGGTCAGGATCACTATGTCAATAGGATTGCTGCTTTGACCTTATTGTATAGAGAAAATGTCAACTAGTTAGGTCTAAGGCTTAGGACTTAGGATTGGAGATTTCCCTAAGACCTCCTAGTTCAGAAGCAGAAGCCAAGAAGAAGAATTGAAGTTGTCGTCGAGCTCAGATCGACGAAGCGTCGAACTCAGTTCAACTATCTGTGAGTTCAGGCTGACAAAGCGTCGACCTCAGTTTGACGATCTCTGAGCTCAAGTCAATGAGGCGTCGAACCCAGTTAGATGATCTCTGAGCTCAAGTCGACAAGGCGTCAAACCCAGTTCAACGATCTCTGAGCTCAGATCGACGATTTCTGTCCAAGTCAAATCCCAATTTCTTTGAGCTCAGTTCGATGATAGTTGAGCTCAGATCGACGATTTCATTTTGAGATCGATGATTGCTGGGATTTTGTTAGCTTGTTAAGGATTTCAAATCAGAGCACTTATTGCAGAAGATTTATAGCCGTTATAATAAATATGGAGCAAGTTTCACGGAAACAAAGAAGGAATGTACTTAGGTTATTTCCTCCAGAGACAGTTGGCAATTAAGGAAAGCATTTATGACTTTGCTAACGGTTATTTTCAAGATTTGTCGACTGGAGTTCTTATTATCATTCATTCAGAGAGAACAAAAACATACATCAGCATACACAGAGAGATACATAGAATAGAAAAAGAAGATCAATAACTCAGAAAACTCAACAAGTTTTCTTTCTGATTCTTGCTGATCAAAAGCTTTCTCAAGTCTTCATCATTCACACTCCAGACAACAAACATTTCAGTTTTTACTTAAATCATCTAGTGCTGGAGCAACCAAATTCTTTGAAGACCTATCACCCTTACAAAGCTTCCACTTCCTGAACTTCTGCTACACTTCAGGGGGAGCTTTGAACACATCTTATCCACTAGTGCTTCTCTTTGATAGTTGACAGAGAAGACAGCTTCACCCCTTTTCTTTTTTCCTTTCCTGTAAAAGGGTTTTTAAACTCCCTTCAAAAGTTTTGCTTTGGTTCCTGAGACCTGATAAAAACTCAGTGGTGGCAAGACACCTGATCAAAAAATCTTGTTTGGTTTTTGAGCACCTGATCAAAAGCACATTGGTGCCCAGGACACCTAATCAACTCATCCTGTAGTGGATTCCTACCAAGGGTGGTAGAAGAGTGGATGTACTCAGGTTTTGGGGAACCACTATAGCTCCTTGTGTCTTTTGGATTGCTTGCTCTTTCTTGTGCTGTGTGCTGTGAATTAATCCTTTTGTAGTTGTTTTATTTCAGTTTCTGCTTAGCACTCTACACTTATTAAATCAAGTCTTCCACTGCTAAAATAATTTTTAATTTACCAAATTATTTTAAATCACTCTATTCACCCCCCTCTAGAGTAAAGGATTGATCTTACCCTCACTTTCAGTCTTGATTTCAATCGAGGAGATCGGCCGATCCCCGAGGAGAGGAGCTCGTGGGTAACTGGACTTACGACTTTCCTGCCACTCGAAGTCTTGATTTCAATCGAGGAGATCGGCCGATCCCCGAGGAGAGGAGCTCGTGGGTAACCGGACTTACGACTTTCCTGCCACTCGAAGTCTTGATTTCAATCGAGGAGATCGGCCGATCCTCGAGGAGAGGAGCTCGTAGGTAACCAGACTTACGACTTTCCCGCCACTCGAAGTCTTGATTTCAATCAAGGAGATCAACCGATCCCCGAGGAGAGAAGCTCGTGGGTAACCGGACTTACAAATTTCCTGCCACTTGAAGTCTTGATTTAAATCGAGGAGATCGGCCAATCCCTGAGGAGAGGAGCTCGTGGGTAACTAGACTTATGACTGTCCTTCCACTCGAAGTCTTGATTTCAATCGAGGAGATCGGCCGATCCCCGAGGAGAGGAGCTCGTGGGTAACAAGACTTACGACTTTCCTGCCACTCGAAGTCTTGATTTCAATCGAGGAGATCGGCCGATCCCCGAGGAGAGGAGCTCGTGGGTAACCGGACTTACGAATTTCCTGCCACTCGAAGTCTTTATTTCAATCAAGGAGATCGGCCAATCCCCGAGGAGAGGAGCTAGTGGGTAACCGGTCTTACGACTTTCTGATCGGCCGATCCCCGAGGAGAGGAGCTCGTGGGTAACCGGTCTTACGACTTTCCTGCCACTCGAAGTCTTGATTTCAATCGAGGAGATCAGCCGATCACCGAGGAGAGGAGCTCGTGGGTAACCAGACATACGACTTTCCTGCCACTCGAAATCTTGATTTCAATCGAGGAAATCGGCTGATCCTCGAGGAGAGGAGCTCGTGGGTAACCGGACTTACGACTTTCCTGCCACTTGAAGTCTTGATTTCAATAGTGGAGATCGGCCGATCCCCGAGGAGAGGAGCTCGTGGGTAATCAGACTTATGACTTTCCTGCCACTCGAAGTCTTGATTTCAATCGGGGAGATCGGCCGATCCCCGAGGAGATGAGCTCGTGGTTAACCGGACTTACGACTTTCCTGCCACTCGAAGTGTTGATTTCAATCGAGGAGATCGGCCGATCCCCGAGGTGAGGAGCTCGTAGGTAACCGGACTTATGACTTTCCTGCCACTCAAAGTCTTGATTTCAATCGAGGAGATCGGCCGATCCCCGATGAGAGGAGCTCGTGGGTAACCGGACTTACGACTTTCCTGCCACTCGAAGTCTTTATTTAAATCGAGGAGATCCTATTACTGGAGGGATGTCGAGGATTAATCACATAGATATCTTGGCAAGAAGATAATCTTTCTCTTTCCAGAGAGACGCTCTTGAACCTATTATCAAATCGGGAAGCTGGTGTCCAGACTGTTCCTAATAATTCCTCCAGTCGGAAGAGAGATGCACTCGGAGAGACATAGGCCGACATGCAAGGGGGGAGCTGATCTCGGCCGACAATGTAGTGGCTTGGTCTTACAAGAGCGCTTAAAGTCCCGAAGCATCGTCCTATCATCTGTACTAGGTTATTTAGGAGGAACGGGTTGAAGGCACGTATCACGATTTGATAGTGAAGATCGCTTCTGACCGCGCTCAATGGCCGGAGTGCCAGCGCACGGGCGGGGGGTGTTGTTTCCCCGAGGGTCCTTTAGGATGCACTCGGAACCAACACACACCTTTGGGCTTATCCCTGCCCCTTCTTCGGCAGGTAATCCTGCTTTGTCAAGAACTTGAAATCTTCTTCTTATGGTTACTTGATGAGGTCAGCCACTTATCGAGTCCGGGAGGCTAGGGTACAAGTTTATTACTGGTAATTCCTCGAGTCGGAGGAGAGATGCGCTCGGGGAGACATATGCCGACATGCTATGGGGGAGCTGATCTCGGCCGACAATGCAGAGGCTCGGTCTTACAAGAACGCTTAAAGTTCCGAAGCATCATCCAATCTTCCATCCTGGGTTATTTACGAGGAAAAAACCGACCACTATTTCCCGTAGCCGATCGCGGAGCTGATCCTAGAAGCACCCAGAAGCCTCGATGTATATAGCACAAAATATTAGCACAAAAGGGGAGAACAATCCAGTCGCCACTGTACATCAATAAGCATTCTTACGAAGTAAGTACAAGTGTCACCACTAGGGGTAGAACCTTTTCAGGTCATCCCCACTCCAGGTCCCATTCAGCTACTCTCAAGCTTGATCTTGTAGGTAGTAGCCCCCTGTGGCCAAGGCCTCTTAGACAATAAATGGCCCTTCCAAGTTGGGACATAGCTTGCCGACGGTGGCCCCCTGCCCTGCAACGTCCACTTTTTTCATGACAAGATCTCTCGCTAGGAAATGCTTGAGGCGAACGTTTTTGTCGAAGTGCTTCGCTATGCGCCTCTTGATCTCATCCTGGCGTATGGAGGCCAAGTCCCGAAGCTCCTCGACGTAGTCCAGAGAGAACCTCTGGGTGTTTTCGTTCTCCATCCACCACTCTTCGCTAACGTCTTCTGCCGCAACTACTCTTGGATTCTGCACCTCGAACTCCACCGGGATGAGTGCCTCAGACCCGTGGGATAACTTGAAAGGCGTTTCCCCCGTGGCTGAGTTTGGGGTTGTTCTCAGAGCCCATAGGACCGAGGGGAGCTACTCGGCCCAGTTTCCTTTGAGATTGGTGACCTTCTTCTTCAGTAGGTTGACGATGAACTTGTTGGCAGCTTCTACTTGCCCATTGCTCTGAGGATGGTGCACTGAAGCGAACCGAAGGTCTGTTCCCAATTGCTTGCAGAAGTCCTCAAGCTCCAAGATGGCGAATTGCGGCCCATTATCGATGACGATGGCCAGCAGGATCCCAAACCTGCACGCAATTTCCCCCCAGATAAAGTTTTTGACGATTTGGGAGGTGGTCTTGGCCAATGCTCTTGCCTCGATCCACTTGGAGAAGTAGTCGATCATCACCAGTATGAACTTCCTCTATCCACTAGCTTGAGGGAACAGGCCGATCAGGTCCATTCTCCAGATGGCGAAGGGCCACGGAGCGGTGATCGAGCGGAGGTGTTGAACTGGTTAAGCTTGAGGGGCACAAAGAGCTGACACTGGGAGCACTTTTTGGAGAAGGCCTCCGCATCCTTTCAGATGGTGGGCCAGAAGTAGCCATGCCTCAGGATTCTCTGCTCCAGAGTATGAGTCCCAGAATGGCTGCCACACTCCCCTGAGTGAATCTCCTCGAGAACTCGGGGGACATCGATATTCGATAAGCATCTGGCCAAGGGGCCTGAGATGGTCTTGCAATAAAGCTCGGCATCTTGCAACAGGTAGTACGCGGCCTTGTATCGGAATTTCCTTCGGTCCTGCCCGTCCGAGGGAAGCTGACCCTTTCGTTAAGAACGCAACAAACGGATCCTTCCACGAGGGCCGCCGCTCGATCTCCATCATTTCTCCTTCCTCGATGGATGGTCAAAACAGCTCGGTGACCGTTCCCCCGGCCCGGGGACCATACTTGGCAAGGTAGTCAGCTTCGACATTGTCTTCTCGGGGCACATGCTCGACGAAGAAAGACTGGAACCCCCCGATCAGACCCTTAACCTTGACCAGGTATTGCTGCAGGATGGGGTCGTGGACCTCGAACTCTCCCCGAATCTGGGAAGCGACTACCATCAAATCAGTGAAAGCTCGGATGTCCTTGATTGACATCTCCTTGGCGAGACATAAGCCAGCCACCATGGCTTCGTCCTCCGCCTGATTATTAGTAACTGGGAAGAGGATCTCGATGGCCTGTTCGATCCTGGTTCCCTGGGGGCTAACCAACACGACTCCGGCTCCCACAGAATACTTTCCGGAAGCCCCGTCCACAAACATCTTCCAAGAGACCAGGCAGGAAGCGCCTACGTCTGCCTCCATCTCAGCCGAGAAGTCGGCTAGGAAGTCTGCTACCGCCTGCGCTTTGATTGCCACCCTTGGGGAGTAAGAAATGTCGAACTCGCTTAGCTCCACCGTCCACTTGTCCAACCTGCCAGAATGCTCCACCCCATCTAAGATACTCCTTAGGGGATGATCGGAGACCACCTTGATGGAGTGAGCCTGAAAATATGGGTGGAGCCGCCGAGCCGAAACCACCAAAGCGAAAACTAGCTTCTCCAGGATAGGATACCTCGTCTCTGCTTGCCGTAACACCTGGCTTACATAATTGATGGGGAGCTACCTCCTTCCTTCTTCTCAAACCAATACCGAACTAACCGCCTCGGCCCCTACTCCCAGATAAAGTAAAAGATCCTCGCCGCCCTACGGACCTTGGAGGAGAGGAGCTCGGGTCAGCTGCTGCTTAAGCTTTTCGAAAGCCTCCTCGCAATCCGTGGTCCACTCGAATTTTTGATTACCCCGAAGGGCCTTGAAGAACGGGGAGCATTTCTCTCCGGCCTTGGAAAGAAAACGGCTAAGGCCTGCCAGCCTTCTAGTCAGCCTCTGGACCTCCTTGGAATCTCTTGGGGAGGCCATCTCCATGATGGCTTTTACCTTATCGGGGTTAGGCTACACCCCTCGGGGAGTAAGGAGGTGACCTAAGAACTTCCCCCTTCCAGCGCTGAAAACGCACTTGGCAGGATTGAGCCGCATCTTATGCCTTCTCAGGGTGTCAAAGGTCTCCGCCAGATCGGTTATGTGCTCTGCGATGCTCTTGCTCTGGACGAGAAGATCATCCACATAGACCTCCAAATTCTGCCCCTTTTCCTCTTTGAATACCTGGTCCATCATTCTTTGATATGTTGCGCCGGCATTTTTGAGCCCGAAGGGCATCATCTTGTAGCTATAACACCCGGCGCTGGTGATGAAGGAAACATCGCGGCAATTGGGGGGAAGCATCCGGATCTGGTGGTATCCTGAAAAAGCGTCAAGGAAACTCATCACGAGAAATCCGATGGCGGAATCAACTAGCGCGTCAATTTGAGACAAAGGGTAACAATCCTTCGGGAAAGCTTTATTCAACATAGAAAAATCGATACATAGCCTCCAGCCCCCTCCGGACTTCTTTACCATTACAACATTGGAAACCCAGCCTGGATACTAGATCTCTGAGACAAACCCCGCCTCCAGCAGCTTCCTCACTTCCTCTAGGATTGGCTCGGCCAGCGCGGTGGCGATCTTCCTCTGCCTTTGGCCAACCGGAGCTACCGCGGGATCCAGGTTGAGGCGATGACAGGCAACATCGACATCAATCCCTAGCATCTCGGCGGCACTCCATGCGAAGGTGTCAGCATTCTCCTGCAGGCAAGCAGCTATCTCCACCTTCCCTTCTAGGGGCAAGGCTCCTCCGACCTTCAACATCTTAGGCCCTCCTCTCGGGGAGATCACCTCCACTTCCTCTAGCTCCTCGGCAGCTTGCAGGCCCTCCTCCTGCTCCATCATCCTATCCAGCCTTTCCGCGTCACCCATCCAGCTGATGGTGCTGACAGAGTTCAGGTAACACTCCCTGGAGGCCTTCGGATCCCCCCTGATCCGGACTTGGACATTATCCCGGCAGTACTTTAGGCATTGATGATACGACGACGGGACGGCTTTGAAATAATTAATAAGAGGTCGTCTGAAAATGGCATTGTAGCCACTGGGTGCATCGACGATGACAAATCGGCATCGGATTGAAGTACCTCCGAGGGTGACCAGTAGCTCTACCCCCCCTTCCACCTCTTTCTTCTCTCCCGAGAAGCCAAAGAGAGGCCCATCCGCGGCCTTAACCCTGGATGCTTCTACCTGAATCCCGACAAAGGTTATTTTGAAAATGACATTCACCGAGCTCCCGTTGTCCGCGAGGATTCGGTCGACAGTGAATTCTTCGATGGCCTCTTGTATCACCAACGCGTCGTGGAAGGGGTTCTCATTCCACAGCATATCCTCTTCTGAGAAGGTTATCTCGTTCAGCAGCGGAGGAGTCTGTGACGTCGAGACGACGCTCCTCTTGTAGATCTGGTGGAGACTACCCTTACGGGAAGCTCCAAGCCCGGCACCCCATTGATCACCCCGACGTGTCCGCCTTCCGGACCGGGAATAACATTTCCTCAACCTCCCTGGTCAACCCTATCCTCATTCCTCCTCCTCTGCGGAGCTCTGAAGGATACTTGCCTGACCAGGGCCACCTGCCTTGGTTGCTCTCTCTGCCTCCATCGCCTCCAACGTCCTCCTTGACTCTCAAAACTCTGGGCAGGCCAAGGTCCAAGGCCCCTCTACTCGATGGATATCGCAGTAGAGGGGGATGGCCGCCTCCTGCTATCTTCCCCGATGCTCCTCCTTTCGCCGACGCTTGTTCGCCTGCCGCGCGACAACCATTGTCTCCCTTATTCCTCATCCCTGCTCTCTCGGGTTGTTATCCCTCCTCTCCTCCTGGCGGATCGGCCGTCTCTACTGAGGGAGATCTCTCGGATACTGGAATCTTCTTTCTTCCCTTCTTCCTTCTAGAGCCTCGACGGGCCTCCTATCTTCTTGCCTTCGAGGCCTCTCCTGCCTCCTCTACTCCACCCTCCTGGGCTCCTCTTTTCTCTTCCTCTCTTCTTTCCTCTTCGGCTCCTCCTGACTTCTGTCATCGTGCTTCTCTAGACGCCTCTCCTTTTCCAGCAGTCTTCCCCTATTCTCCCCTAGGGGCTTATCCCCGTCCAGCCTTTCTAGGAACTCCTTGTTCCTCTCCTCCCCCTGAATGAAGACATTTGCCCTCTCCACAATTTCCTCGAATGACCTCGGCGACCTATGCCCCAGCTCCATGTTGAAAAGTCCCTGCTTCAGGCCAAACTTGAGGGCAACCATCAAGGTAAACCCATCCACCTCCTCCACCTCCAAGACCTCTTCCTGGAACCGGTCGTTGTAGTGACCCAAGCTATCGTGCTGCCCCTGCACGATCTTAAAGAGGGCAGTTGCTTCCTTCTTTCTCTTCTTGGATGTCGCGAATCTCGCTATGAGACCCCGACGAAGGTCGGAGAAGCAGTAGGTGGAACCTGCCGGCTATTTGTGGAACCAGTCTCTTACACTTCCCTTGAAGGTGATGGGAGAAGAAGCGGCACTTGAAGGCGTCAGACATGTTGTGAATCGAGACCACATCCTCAAACCACTGAAGATGCCTGACCGGGTCATCTCTGCCGGAGTAGTAGGTGAGGGCGGGCTCTCGGAAATTATCGGGGACGGGGGCCGCGAGGATCTCATCGCAGAAGGGGCTCCTCCCTTCCTGGCGGCGGCGATTATCCTCCTCGCTCGATTACTCATACTCGCTCCATCGGCGAGTATTCCCATACCTTGCCGAGAGTTCAGGATCTCGGAACCTGATGCCCCGACTGCTCGCTGGGTGCTGACGCGACGGCATCGGTCGCTCCTCCCTCGCCCAGGAGGGCTCCTTTCTTGATCGCCGGGTTAGAACTTCCTCGCTCGGTGGGGTCAGGCGACGGGTAGAAGTCGCCGTGACCTCACGGGGGTTGGCGAAACCGACGAGTATCGCCCTCTCCATTCTCTTTGCGAACTCCTCGAAAGCTGCTACCGTCATAAACCCGCCACCTCGCTCTGAGGCGCCTACTCCCGCCGAGTTGTCCGCCAACTCGCCTTGATCTCCACCATTGACCATCTTTCTCAACCACGAAACTTCCTCCTTGGCTGCTATCCACGCTCACTGCACCAAGTGTTGAAGCCAGAAAAATCCCGACCTCAGAATCGGACTAGGCGACCTAAGGCTACCGATCTCGAAGTGAAGTCAGACGGCCCTCAGAAGCAAGAACAAGGATGAGCTAAAGAAACAAGAACCAAGGCCGCTGCGACAGGAAGGTCTCACCACGTACCCGGCTGCTTGGAAGAAGAAGCCCCTTCACAACCAGAATAGCCGAGCTAGGTACGAGGGAGATGCGCGAGCTAGGGTTCGCGAGTAACTATTAGAGAATCTCCGGTCCTTTCCCTCGTACCCCTGGGGTCCTATTTATAGGGAAATCCAAAAGATGGGGGGGGGGTCATACTTATACCCCCACCATGGCGACTATGCGACTTCCCGAGGAACTCGCACAGGATGGGCGAGTATCCCGCCTTAGTCGCCACATGGCGAGTATGCCTAGGGAGCTCGCCATACTCGCACGAGTCTTCCACGTCCTGGGGCGCTGATCTTGACCCCCGTCTTGACTTGGCAGTGGTAGGGTCCACCCTCATCGAATACGGGTTGTACACTAAGGCCTTAAGGACGTGTTGGACTCCTATGGTTGTGGATGACTTCTGGTCTTGTTGTGTGTTTCTGCTATCTTGTTTTCTGTGTTTTGAGAAGAGTGGTTCTTTTATATCACTTTATAATGCTAAAGCTATGGCGTCTATATGTTGTGGGGCCCCGACCAGAGCCATATTATATGATCATTATAGGGGAGGTGTTACAATTTTGTATCAGAGCGAGGTTCGTGTCTACGGTAAGGTTTAGTGGTCGATTTAACGTAATCATATCGCGTAAAGAAGTTATCCACATAGAAGTATTGCGGGACCGTGAGTGTCCTTGTGTTTCAGTTTCGCAAATGGAACCTGATACCTGTTTTACTTTGCTTTTGCTAAGGGTTCAAGCGACGAGGCGGGGAAATCGAGGATGTGAGAGGAGCCTTCGACGAGAAGTTCTACCGCTCCGGGTCTTATGAGCATGGGTGTATCCCCAGCCAATTTCTGTCACATGTTAGCAAAGGCAATGATAGCAGCCTAAGGTGCGACGATAACATAAGTTGTGGACCATGTTGCTCAGGTAACGACTCCCATTACCCCAGATGCGACACCGGTCATAACGGGTGGTGGATCCAGGAAAGTAGAGCCATTGGCTGAGAGAGTTTTTGTCAGGCAAGGAGACCGGCAAATGAAGTATTTTTTAAGTTTCCATCCTCCGCCGTTCAAGGAAGTCGGCACACTAACTGATGCCGAGGACTGGTTGTCAAGGATTCAGGAACTCCTGAGGGCGGCAAAAACACAAGAGGATAAATAGTCCCAATTCAAGACCTTCATGTTAGAAGGTGACATAAAGATGTAGTGGGTGAGCCATAGCGGCCGCCAGTTTCCGGGATGCACCCCGTCCATGGAAGAGTTTACGAATGCCATTTTAAGGAAGTATATTCCATCGTCGACACTATTCAGAGGCAATTTCTGTACTTGGTGCAACGAGAAAAAATCGTGGATGAGTATGTGCAGGAATTTACTCGTCCAGGTCGTTATGAGGGAATGACCATGATTGATGATGAGGAGAGGGATAACCTCTTCTATCATGGGTTGAGAGAGAATTTGAGACAACCCCTTATAGCTCTCAAGAATATGGGCTTTAATGAGTTGGTTGAGGCCGCTAGCACGCTGGAAAGTGACTTTGAGCGAACCCAATGCCAAAAGGGTCATGTGGTGAAACATGGAGAAGAAAAGCCTTCTCAGTCACAGTTGAAGCCGAAAGGGAATCAGTGGAGGAAGAAGCCCCATCCTTTCAGGTCAGAATAAGAGAGTGGTACTATATTGGGAGAGTCTCATTTCAAGGGACCACCAATGTGCTACAAGTGTGGCAAGTCAAGCCGCATAGTTCGATATTGTACCTAGGTGGTGCTGAGCCATAGCCAAGGCAGGAGCAGTTAGTGCATTCTGGCCCCAGTATTGTGGAAAGAGGGAAATCGGTGGAGTCGAGCGCTTCACGTTTCCAACTAGTGCAACCAAGAGCCTATAATCTTGGACAGCAGGAAGCGATTTGACATCCCAATGTGGTGACAGGTATGAAAGATTTAAGTTCATTTATTAGCTTAAGACTTTTGTACCCTTTTATGTGTGTTGCATGCATACTAGGCTTCGTACTAGTTTCCGGCTACCTTGCTAGAGTTTTGTTCGACACGGGAGCGTCACACTCCTTTCTTGCGAAAAGCTTTATCCGAAGAATTGAGTTCGAGAACTTTTTGGCAGACACAGAGCTTAGGGTGCACATTCCCAATGGGCCATTCATGACTACCGGGATGAAGGGGCGTATTGGTTGGTGTATATACGGAGTTGACTTCATGTTGGTAGCGACAATCCTATAGTTAGACGATTTTGATATGATCTTGGGGATGGACTGGCTTGCAGAGCAGTGAGCCAGTATTGCCTGTCTATCAAAGGTGGTGACCATGAGAAGCGAGGGAAAGGAGGAAGTCAAGTTTGAGGGCCTTAGTGGAGTGGCCTTCTCCCTAATTTCTGCCATGCAATTGGTGTGGGCAGTTAATCGGGGAGGAGTAGCATTCGTAGCTTTGTTGGAGGTTCACCTTTCTAAATTATCGATTAGAGAAGTGTCGGTGGTGGCGAAATTCGAGGATGCGTTTCCTGAGGAGCTTCCAGGAGCACCTGTTCAATGGGAGATCGATTTCTCGATTTAGTTGGTATTAGGTACTGGGCAGGTATCACGTCCCCCTTTTAGGATGGCACTAAAGGAGCTATAGTCGAGCTCAAGGTACAACTGCAGGAGTTTTTGGAGCAGGGATATGTTGGTATTACCATTGTGATTTGGAAGTGATCAAGTAAGTAGACTCACTGCCAACGCAGTACGAGCCTATCAGGGTCGCACATAAGAATGTTTGGAGAAATTGGGAGATTGGCTTAGTATTGATTGCTCATATGATGAGTGGAAAAGACTTAGTACAACTAGGCTTCAGAAGTGTTGAGTGTGTTGAGACCACTCAATGCTTTCGTCGAGTCAAGTGTTGACTCGTCGAATGATGACATTGAGTGTGTTGAGTTTACTCAACGATTCGTCAAGTCAAAGAGTTGATTCATCGAGTATGTCTCTTAAGAGTTGAGTGTGTTGAGTATACCCGATGATTCGTTGAGTCAAGGAGTTGATTCGACGAGTCTGAGTCTTAGGCATTGAGTGTGTTGAGTTCACTTAATGCCTTCGTCGAGTTAAAGGTTGACTCGACGAATCTGGCACTTAGGAATTGAGTGTGTTGAGTCCACTGAACGCCTTCATCGAGTCAAGTGTTGATTCGACGAGTTTGGTGCTGAGAGCGTTAAGGCGTTGAGTTCACTCAACGCCATTCGTAGAATATCATATGGATACTCGACGATTCATTGAGTATATTTTATATACTCCACGATTCATCATATATGTCATTGATACTCGACGATTCGTCGAGACAATGGTTGTCTTGTCGAAAATGCTGGATTCTAAGTCCTGGGTCTGCGAATAATGATGAGAGATGTTCTATTTATTCCTTGGGTATAAATAGAAGATTTTAGGGTTTCTCAAGATAGACTTTAACTGTTCATTCTGTCTAAGCACACGAGTCGCACTGTGCGAAAGACCCGAACCTTAAAAGCCGACGGAAGTCATTCTGCCCGCTGCCAATCACGTTGCCGCTGCTAAGTCTTATTCCGCCGAGTGTCGCTGCCGCCTCTCCTGTAACGGGCCTAGCAGTCCGTAGAGACGCTGGCCATCCTCTCCCGACCTAGATCTTGTGCGACAAGATTCTACGGGTTCTCCTATTCGTGTGGACTTCCTGTAGAGGTGCGAACAATATTTTGCACTAGGAACTATAGCCATAAAGTGGCAGGCTATTTTCTGGAGCATCTAGGTTGAGTATTGACTCAATCCCGCTAAGGTATTTTTATTTCACTGCATTTTCTTCTTGATTAATGTTCATCGCTAGATCCGAACTCTTTTGGGGTTTCTTGTTCCTTATTTCCGCTGCATGCACAAGTGTTGTGCCTCATAGAAAAACCCAACAATGGTCTCAGAGGGAGGTTCATGCGATGATCATTATTTCAGAAGTTGCTAAATGCATTGCGTGTAGATCTAGAAATTATAGAAGTGTTCTAAGATGCTTAGATCTATTCCTGGAACATCAAATGTTGATGGATTTTGTGTGGAATCGGTGGTTGTTTTTCCAAAAGATAGTCAGGGCGCTACCCCAAACCCCACAGGGGCGCTGCCCCTTAGACCCCGTTAGGTGCTCTGCTCCTAATACCCTGTCAGGGGCGCAGCCCCTTGGAACCCCGCTAGGAGCGCATGTAATTTTGTTGTGATATCTTTGTTACTCCTTAACAGTAACCGTCACTCTTGTTGGTTTGTGAAACCAAGTAAGTGTTAGATTTTGAATCTCACATAGAGAGACGAACTTATCTACTGTGTAAGTGGAGTTGGTGTTTCTCATATCCAGTGCATGTAAATCTGAGGATTTAGAAGGGTTCTAGATGTTCAGATTTAGCCCAGTTCATCAAGTGTTGATGATTTCCTTGTGCATATCTGGGATGCATTTGGATTCTGATTGCTATTGTTTCATTCTGTGGATGTGCACATTGGTTAATTGTTAATCATGATTAAGTGTTAATCAACAATCTAAAATTCCTTCAGCAATATTAAGTATTCAGATGCCTTCTGATGGATGACACTCTTCCTGCCTCGATCGATGAAGTGTGGGCTTTCCAAAGAAAGGTGCATTAATCTATCTTGGTAAGGGTGCGATCGGATAATTGTGATATCCCACTGTCGACATCGGGTCAAACTTAACTAGGTTACCTCAAAGGTAGAGTGCCCAGAGGCATAGGGTTGGCATACACTATATGATGGATACGGATAAAGAATTATTCACCGGCCATATAGGAGTTGCATTGTGATGCAATTGGCAAGCATTGCCTACCTAAATAGCTGAATTGTGAGAGAAAAGCCAAAGCTGACTCATTGTGTTAGTGAAATATAGATATTGTCCACTAAGAGAGTAACTCGCATATACTCTCTGAATTGATATCGAGGATTATTAGTTTGATAAAAATAATGAGATTTATTTTGATTAAAGTCCTTATTGAAAGAATAAAATATATTTTGAAATGTAGTATTGATTTTACTTTGCATTGATCCTTTGTAGAATTTCAAGATAAGTGATTCACACTCCACCCTATCCCTCAGAGCCATCCTTGAGAAGGAAAATCTAAGTGGGACTAATTATTTGGACTGGTACAGGAGCTTGAGAATTGTTCTCAGGCAAGAGCGCAAGCTCTATGTTTTGGAAGAGGAATCTACTGAAGAGCCTGCCGGGAATACGTACCGTGCTGATAAGGATGATTATAAGAAGTATCTCGGTGACTCCTTATACGTCGAATGTCTCATGATCGCAACCATGAACTATAAGCTCCAAAATCAACATGAGAACATGGGTTGTAAGGAAATTGACGAGTATCTCAAGAAAATGTTTTAAGGGCAAGCTCGTCAAGAGAGGTTTGACTTCACTATGGCATTGTTCCAGTGTAATATGGGAGCTCGGAACCTAGTAGGGAGTCACATACTCAAGATGATTGGGTATATAGAGAATCTTGAGAGACTAGGATTCCCTCTGGGCCAAGAGTTGGCCACAGACCTGATCCTGCAATCGTTTCCAGACAATTATGAGCAGTTCGTCTTGAACTATAACATGAATGAAATAGACAAGACTCTGCCCGAGCTCCTATGCATGTTGAGAATGGCTGAAATCAATATAAAGAAGGCCAAGCCTGCTAGCCCATATTGATGGTACATAAAGGCAAGGACAAGGCCAAGGGCTTCAAGAAGATGAAGATAAGACCTGAGTCTACTCTGGAACCCAAGTCTTTAGCACTGAATAAGAAAGGCTATGCGAAAGAAGGGAAATGCCACCACTGTGGCAAGGCTGGTCATTGGAGGAGGAATTGTCCTTCGTATATTGAGGGTCTGCACAAGATAAAGGGAGGCATGACTTCCGCTTCAAGTATCTATGTTATAGAGATAAACCTTTCCGCTCCTTCATCCTGGGTATTAGATACCGGATGTGGTTCTCACATTTGTATAAATGCGCAGGATCTGGGAATGAGAAGATTGCTGAGTAAAAGGGAGGTGGACCTGCGTGTTGGCAACAGAGCAAGAGTTGCTGCTGTCGCCGTAGGCGTTTACCGTCTTTCTTTGCCCAGTGGGCTTGTAATTGAACTTGATAATTGTTATTATGTTCCTTCCATAACTAAAAACATTATATCAATTTCATGCTTGGACATGATTGGTATTTCTTTTATTATTAAGAATAATTGGTTATCAATATTTAAGAATGATGTCTGTTATGGTATAGCCCAAATGTTTAATGGTTTATATGTTTTGAACTTAGACCATCAGATCTATAATATAGAAGATACTAAAAGACTAAAAACGAATGACTCGAACCCTACATACCTTTGGCATTGATGTTAGGTCTATATAAATGAGAAACGCATATCCAAGCTCCATAAAAATGGACTACTTGACTCATTTGATTATGAATCATTTGAGAGATGCGAGTCTTGTTTATTAGGAAAGATGACTAAGATCCCTTTTACTGGTTTCAATGAGAGGGCTGATGATCTCTTGGGTATAATACATAGTAATATATGTGGACCCATGAGTCCTATGGCTAGAGGTGGGTATTTCTTCTTTGTTACATTTACTAATGATTTCGGTAGATACAGATACGTGTATCTTATGAAGTGCAAATCCGAAACCTTTGAAAAGTTCAAAGAGTTTAAAAATGAAGTAGAGAACCAATTGGGTAAGAAGGTTAAAGCACTCCGATCTGATCGAGGTGGCGAATACCTAAGTCATGAGTTTTGTGGTCATCTGAAAGAGTGTTGTATTATATCATAGCTCGCTCCACCTAGAACACCGCAGTATAATGGTGTGATTGAGCGAAAGAATCGTACTCTGTTATACATGGTATGGTCGATGATGAGTCATGCAAATCTATCTGTTTCCTTTTGGGGTTTTGCTCTAGAAACTGCTGCAGTTACATTAAATCGTGCTCCAATGAAAGCGGTTCTAAGGACGCCATATGTGATATGGACTGGGAAGCGTCCTAGTATGTCATTCATTGAGATATTGGGATGTGAGGCATACGTGCGACGTCAAATGCCTGACAAGCTTGAACCCAACTTAGATAAATGTTATCTTGTGGGGTATCCTAAGGAAACTAAAGGGTACTATTTCTACCTACCGTTTGAGGGCAAAGTGTTTGTCGCGAGGACTGGTGTCTTTCTTGAGAAAGAGTTCTTAAGTAGAAAGACTACCAGGGTAGAACTTGAAGAAGTTCAAGAACCACAAACTATGAATGAATCGAAATTGGAACATGAGCCAGGACTACAAGTTGTTGTAGCTAGAGAGCCTGCTCTGGAAACACAAGTTCCACGTAGATCTGATATACCAAGGTTTGAGCCTCAGGGATATGAATTTCTTATGTATTAAATAGGTAATGTGTTGCTTATGGATCATAGTGATGAGCCTGCAACCTACCAAGAGGCTATGAGTGGACCGGAATCCGAGAAGTGGATTGAGGCCATGAAATTTGAAATGGACTCCATATATGAAAACCAAGTTTGGACCTTGGTGGAACCACCTGATGGGGTACAACCCATAGGGTGCAAGCGGGTCTTCAAGAAGAAGACCAACATGGATGGGAATGTACATACATTCAAAGGACGATTGGTGGCTAAGGATTTTAAGCAAATTCATGGTATTGACTATGATGAGACCTTTTCCCCTATTACCATGGTTAAGTCCATCAGAATTCTGCTTGCTATTACTGCGTATTATGACTACGAGATCTAGAAGATGGATGTCAAAACGGCTTTCCTAAATGGAAACCTCTTTGAGAAAGTGTATATGAAACAAACAGAGAGTTTTGTATCTCCAAGTGAAGCCACTAAAATTTACAAGCTGCAGAGATCCATTTATGGATTAAAACAGGCTTCTTGAAGTTGGAATCTTCATTTTGATGAAAAGATCAAAGAGTTTGGTTTTATCAAGAATGAGGATGAACCGTGTGTTTACAAATGGATTAGTGGGAGCATTGTTGTCTTCCTGATATTGTATGTAGATGACATACTGCTGATCGAGATTGACAAACCAACCCTACAAGTTGTTAAGAACAACCTAGGGAGCTGCTTTTCTATGAAAGACTTGGGCGAGGCGACTTATATACTTGGTATTAAGATCTATAGAGATAGATCGAAGAAGTTGCTGGGTTTGACCAAAAGTACATACATTGATAAGGTGTTGAAGCAGTTCAACATGTTTGAGTCCAAAAAAGGATTCTTATCCATGTCTCATAGTATGAGTCTCTCTAAGGACCAATGTCCTAAGTCTTGTGAAGATAAGGACCGCATGAAGTTGATTCCATATGCTTCGGCAATTGGGTAAATCATGTATGCAATGATATGTACTCGACCCAATGTCTCTTATGCCTTGAGCATGACTAGTAGGTATCAGTCTGATCCCGATGAAAGTCACTGGATTGCCGTTAAGAATATCTTGAAGTACTTGCGAAGGAAATAGGATACGTTCTTGGTATTTGTTAGAGAGGAAGAGCCTGTTGTAAAGGGTTACATAGATGCCAGCTTCTAAACTGATAGGGACGACTCAAAGTCTTAGTCAAGGTTCATATTTTGCCTAAATGGTGGTGTTGTTAGTTGAAAGATTTCCAAGCAGGAGACAGTTGCTGATTCTACAACTGAGGCCAAGTATATTGCTGCAGCAAAAGAGGCTGTTCGTCCCGTAGATCTCTAATGTGACAATAACAGTGCAATTGCACTTTCTTAGGACCCTACATCTCATCAGCGCTCCAAGCACATACTTCGACAGTTCCATCTTATTCGAGAGATTATCAATCAAGGATATGCGAGCATTTGCAGAGTGCTAAATGAGGAGAATATTGCAGATCCACTGACAAAGTCTCTTGCACAGAGAAAGCATGATGGTCATGTTAGATCTATGGGTATACGAGACCTTAATGTTCAGCTCTAGTGGGAGTCTTATGGATTGTATGTTTGTTGGCTGTAATAATTCATTTGATGAATATAATACTCTAACATTTAATTTATATATTTTGGCAAGTTCTTTTATTTTGTAAATTTATTTCAATTATGCTAAAGTAATTTAACATAAGAAATGCCCTTAGAATGTTTGCTTACATAGGAGTCAAGTAGTGACTTGAATATGAGAGCCTATGTTTTAGAAGCTTTATTCTTAAATGGTCCCTAGTCAAGTATCATCTTAGAAGCTAAGGGAGATGATGACACATTAAGACTAGCATGTGCGTTGACTGATGACTGGTTCTCACAGGTCATGATAGTCTGATATCAAGTCATCACATGGATACTTGTTAGTAAACAAGTTGTACTTGACAGACCCACCATGAGAATACTTTCTGGATTGTTATATGGACGTGTCACAAGTATGGCTGAAGTGGCAATGGTGTTTATGTTCATTTGACCCAAAGTCATAACATTCATCGAGTGAGGAAGAGCGTGATTTGATGCTATAAAAGTCCAGTCTTGAGAAAGTTTGATGATAAAGGTGGTTATTGGGTACGTTATGAATCATTTAGGTGTTTGTGTGTGAGCAGAGATGAGATTTGTCCTCCTATATGACAAGAGTTGCATCCAAGGGCCCCTTGATGGAATGGGACTGAGAAATACATGTCCATACTTGGTTGAGTCAATATATGATATTGGGCTCACTAATTTTTGGAAGTCCATTCTAGATCAGGAAACTAGGATTAAACAATTATGAGGGTGACACTGTCTATACCTCTAGTTCTATTCGGATGTAAAGGATGAAGGGACATGAAAACACTGATACATTGGTCACGATGGCTTTGGAGTTCTAAATTCTTATTTCTTGGGGAGCAATGATGCATTGCTAGATGGCACTCATTATTTGTGAAGCTTTTTTTGATACTTTCAAGATCAAGTGGGAGACTTCTAGTATTACCATTATGATCTGGAAGTGATCAAGTATATAGCCTCATTGCCAACGTAGTATGAGCCTATCAGGGTCGCATATAAGAACGTTTAGAGAAATTGGTAGATAGGCTTAGTATGATTTGCTCATATGATGAGTGGAAAAGACTTAGCACAACCAGGATTTTGAAGCATCGAGTGCGTTGAGACCACTCAACGCTTTCGTCGAGTCAAGTATTGATTCGTCGAATAATGGCGTTGAGTGTGTTGAGTTTACTCAACGATTCGTTGAGTCAAAGAGTTGATTCGTCGAGTATGACACTTAAGCATTGAGTGTGTTGAGTATACTCAATGATTCATTGAGTCAAGGAGTTGATTCGACGAGTCTGAGTCTTAGGTGTTGAGTGTGTTGAGTTCACTCAATGCCTTTGTCGAGTTAAAGGTTTACTCGATGTATTTGGCACTTAGGCGTTGAGTCCACTCAACGCCTTAGTTGAGTCTAGTGTTGATTCGACGGGTTTGTCACTGAGTGCATTGATGCGTTGAGTTCACTCAATGTCATTCATCGAATATCATATGGATACTCGACGATTCGTCGAGTATAGTTTGTATACTCGATGATTCGTCGTATATGTCATTGATACTTGATGATTCGTAGAGACAATGGTTGTCTGGTCGAAAATGCTGGATTCTAAGTCCCAGGGCTACGAATAGCGATGGGAGCAGTTCTATTTATTCCTTGGGTATAAATAGAAGATTTTAGGGTTTCTCAAGATAGACTTTAATTGTTCTTTCTGTCTAAGCACCTGAGCCGCACTGTGCGAAAGACCTGAACCCTAAAAGCCGACAGAAGTCATTCCGCCCGCTGCTGATCCAACCGCCGCTCTATCTTATTCTAGCGAGTGTCATCGCCGCCTCTCCTATAATGGGCCGAGCAGTCTGTGGAGACGCTGACCTTCCTCTCCCGATCTAGATCTTGTGCGACAAGATTCTACGGGTTCTCTCATTCATGTGGACTTCCTGTAGAGGTGCGGACAATATTCTGCACTAGGATTTGTAGCCGCAAAGTGGTCAGCTATTTTTTTGGAGAATCTAGGTTGAGTATTGACTCAATCCCTCTAAGCTAATATTATTTCACTGTATTTTCTTCTTGATTAATGTTCATCGCTAGATCCAAACTCTTTTGGGTTTTCTTATTCCTTATTTCTGCTGCGTGCACAAGTGTTGTGCCTCATAGAAAAACCCAAAAGGATATGTTATGCCCAACTCTTTGCCTTAGTGTGCGTTGGTGTTGCTCATAAAGAAGAAAGATGGTAGTATATGGTTGTGCATAGACTATAGTAAGCTGAATAAACTAACCATCAAGAATAAGTATCTGATTCTACGGATAGATGACCTGTTCGACCAGTTGGTAGGGTCGGTGGTGTATTCTAAGTTTGACTTGAAGTCAGTGTATTACCAGTTGTTGATTCAAGATGAGGACAAACCCAAGACAGCATTTGGTTTGAGGTATGGCCGCTTCGAGTTCTTGGTGATGTCATTCGGGTTGACGAACGCATCATCAGTATTCATTGATTTGATGAACCGAGTTTTTCAGAAATACTTAGACTCGTTTGTGGTGGTATTCATCGATGATATATTAGTATACTCCAAATCAAAAGCGGAGTATGAGACTCACTTGAGAGTAGTCTTGTAGGTTCTGAGAGAGAACCAACTTTATGCTAAGTTATCGAAGTGCGAGTTCTGGGAATAGAAGGTGGAATTTTTGGGCCATATGATTAGTGGTGAAATGGGATGTGGTACAGTGGATCTGATAAAAGTTGAGGACATCAGGGATTGGCCAGTTTTGAGAACTGTGGTGGAAGTCAGGAGTTTCTTTGGACTAGCTAGGTATTATAGAAGGTTTGTGGAAAACTTTTCGTGGATAGCTCTCCCCCTCACTTTTCTAACTCGTAAGTACTAGAAGTTGGTGTTGACGTAGGAGTGTAACCAAACATTTGACACCTTAAAGGAAAGGTTGATGTCGGCTCCAATCCTAAGTCTTCCTAAAGTGACTGAAAGATTTCATATTTTCAGCGATACGTCGGGTTGCGTGCTAGCACAACATGACAATGTGATAGACTTTGGGTCTAGACAGTTGAAATATCATGAGAGGAATTACCCCGTCCATGACTTGGAGCTGGCAGCAGTAATCTTTGCGTTAAGTTTGTGGTAGCACTATGTGTACGGTGCGAAGGTGGAGATCTTCACAGAACACAAAAGCCTAAAGTATCTTTTGGATCAAAAATACTTGAACATGCCGCAGCGCAAGTGGGTCAAGTTTCTTGGGAAATATGATGTAGCGATTCAGTATATGCCAGACAAGGACAACATGGTGGTCGATGCCTTGAGTAAGAAATATTCTAGACAAGGGAATTGGATTGAAGCTCAAGATGAGCGGTTGGTGCGGGACTTTGAGTCCCTTGGCATTGTTGGTGTAGCAAGAGGGGAGTCTAGCATGGCTCGGTTGAACTGGATAGAGTTGCAATGCGACTTATCCGATCATATCTGGGAAGCGACCAGTGTGGATGCTGAGTTCCGGCCATTTGTGGTTGGAGCTCAAAAAGGCGAGGGTAGTACCTTGGAGATGGTTGATGAGATCTTAAAGAGGGATGGAAGGGTATGTGTATCGTAGTTCAACAAGCTCCGTGAGGAGTTTATGTTTGAGACCCACTTCACGACGTACTCCATTCACTCAGGCAGTACGAATATGTACTTGGATATGAAGAAATCCTTTTGGTGGCCTGGGATGAAGCAGGATATAGTTTTGTATGTGAGGCAGTGCTAGACTTGTGCCTTAGTGAAGGCTGAGTTTCAGAGGCTGGGCGGGTTCCTGAAGTCCCTTCCTATCACTAAGTGGAAATTTGACGACATCTCCATGGTCTTTGTGCATGGTTTACCTCGGTCGCAGCAGAGAAATAATGCGATTTGGGTGGTTGTGGATTGCCTGACTAAGGTAGCTCACTTCATTCAGAATCGAAAGGAGGACATCATGGACAAGCTGGTGGAATTGTATGTTCGTAACATTGTGTGGTTGCGTGGGATTCTAAGGAGCATTGTTAGTGATCGCGATGGACAATTTACGTCCAAGGACTGGAGTCTAGTGCAGAAAATTCTGGGCACAAGCTCAAGTTTAGTATGACATTCCATCCCCAAACAGATGGTCAAATGGAGAGGACAAATCATACATTGGAAGATATGCTGAGAATGTGTACCCTTGATTTTGGTAAGAAGTGGGAAGACCACCTTTTTATGGAGGAATTTGCCTATAACAATAGTTTCCAGGCGAGTATAAAAATGGCGCCATACGAGGCTTTGTATACAAGGCGGTGTCGAACATCAATGTCTTGGATAGAGGCGGGGGAAACCAAACTTTTGGGAAAAGAAGTGGTTGTCGATGCTTGTGAGTTGGTGCAGATAATTCAGGAGCGCATGAAGGTTGCTCAGGATTGGCAGGCGAAGTATTTTAATGCGCGCCACCGAAATGTGGAGTTCACGGTAGGCGACTAGGTCTATATAAAGATTAAGCCATTCAAAGGCATTTAACAGATTCGCCGACTCAAGAAGTTGAGTCCGAGGTTTTTGGGGCCATTCGAAGTTATGGAATGCAACGGAAAAGCAGTCTATAGGTTGGCGTTGTCCACAGAGTTGAGTGGATTACACGATGTTTTCCATGTCTCGGTATTAAGGAAAGCTTTAATGGAGGCAAATGTTGTGGTTGAGACGACAGCGATGCTGGCAGAAGAGGACTTGAGGATGAGAGTCCGTCCGGTTGGCATAGAGGATTCAGAAATTCAGTAGTTGCGAAATAAAGAGGTTAAGCTCGTGAAAGTGCGTTGGGATAACTGCGGGCAAGACAAATTCTCCTAGAAGCACGAGCAAGCGATGCGGGAAGACTTCCCGGAATTGTTTGCATCAAGTATGCTTGTTGTTTCGAGTGCATATTAAATTTTGAGGACAAAAGTCATTTAAGGGGGGAGGAGTTGTAACACCCCTTTTTTTCTGAAACTTGAGGTTCTGGGAGCTATTGCGCGGCAGTAGGTAGATACCACCCGACAATAGTCTTTTTTGTCGAGGAAAAGTCATCGAGACAAAATCATTGTGAAAAAAGCGCTTAGTATCTACCGCGTGGCTGTAGGTAGATATCGATCTGGGGTAGATCCCTTTTCGTTGAGGTCATCGAGACGAAAGCATTGAGACGAATGTTTTGTGAAGCTATCGCGCGACGGTATAGCAACCACTGGCGGTAGTGTGGCATCCTGTAGAGACTGGCGGGTCTGTGAGCTACCGCAGAGCAACAAATAATTACCTCCCAACGGTACCGAGCGGAAACAGTTTTGTATTTGGTGATATTTGGCTGTCCGCTCTTCTTAGAATTCAATCCAATTGCCCAGAATCGTCCGCCCATGAGCCTTAAGTAGGGCTGAAGGACTCTTTACCCTTGTTCTTCTCATCTTGGAGTGGGAGTTAGGGTTTGTGAGAGGGATACTTTGTAGGAGAAAGAGGAGATTTGTTCGGCCATTGCTGAAGCTTTGGAGCTCCGTTCGTCGATCCGAGGCAAGATTCGGGGAGAGGGCTTGAATGCGCATATTTTCATCAGTGTAAATCAAGATCTTCATGTCTAAGAAGAGGAGTTATAAGGTAACGACATTTCTCCTCTGAGTTTTTAGTGCATGACATTCGTTTCGTTTTGCTTTCTTTCAAGCTTTTAGGCATCAGATCTCTCAAATGAGAGGGGTTCGGGTCTCTATGGTTCAAGAGGAGCCACCAGGTCGATTGAGTCCATTCCCGACATGTTGTTTCACTAGAAATCTGCTCCGTTAGTGGATTAGGTGTTGGGTAATGTATCCATAATAACCTTGATTTTAAGAAGTGTCCCTTGAACTAAGATGAATTGAGTTTGTATTTAATGTTGCTTCTTTAGTCATGTGCTTACAGGGTTTTATTACTAAGTACAAACTAATGTCAGGTTATAGTGGGTCATGAAACACATGACTATACAATGTAATCTCTCATTGTGAATCTCTCTATTAGATTGTACTTCTTGAAAGTATCTAGCGTCTACCTAAATGTTACGATCCTTGATCGTAACAGATTCACCAGAGATCGGCACTGTGGTGGAGGTGGAATAAACCTAAAAGAAGGCCATAGGGGAGGCGGCCAGGGATAGAGAAGGAGAAGAAGAAAGGTCTAGGAGATGACCGGAGGAGGGAGAGAGGAATAGGAGAGATACACAGAGGAAATATCAAAACCTTTATTAATTTCCATACCCCCTATTACATCCATTAATCCCTATTTATAACACTACCGATAACAATGATTATAATGAAGAACCGACACGTGGCCTAATGGCCGTTACATTGCATTCCCCTTTTGAAACGACGTCCTCGTCGTTCAGTTAAAAAAAACTATATATTGTGTTCTTCAAATTTAGCCGATGCCGGACCGAAGATGAGGATTATTGTTGTTATGCCTGGTCATCTTATTAGGTGCTAGAATTTCCTCCTGGATCAAAGACGAAAGAAACTATAGAAATTAGTATTGACTCGACCACCCCTACATCAAGTGGTTCTTGCTCTTGTGGTTGTCTTGGCAATGGTGGCAATGATTTTGTAATAGCAACCACAATAATTGTGTCACTGCTCCCAATTTTCTTATGTTCAACGTTCATTGTTGATGGCATTGTCATGGATGGTGGCAATTCCTTCAATTCTTTTGGAATTATCCATGGTAAAGGTTTCACAACATAGTGTTCTTCCGACACATCCTCATATTCGTTCTTGATTGTGGATGTGATAGACGGACCAATCAAATCATATTCCACTTGCTTCGAAGGTTCAAGGGTTACATTGACGTGTTTAAGAACTATATCATGAACATCTTCTATTGTTGTTGGCAATGATTTGATGATTGCCGGAGAAGAGGTAAGCCCAGCAAGGAAAGAGATGCATGGTTTACGGGTTGTTAATTCATCAATTAAAGTTTGAGTATCCTGAACCGTTGATATTTGTTGAAATTGATTTATTGCCCCAACAAAATTCTCAACGCTTTGTCCGTATTCTTTAACTATGGCATCAACAAACCACGAAAATGTCATGGCTGGATGACTGCGTAATGTAGCCCGATACCAGATAGATGTAGGTCTATCTAAGTGTAGAGCTGCGTAGATTATGAAATCTGCCGGACGAATGTTGTTATTCGAAAAATACAACTGTAATTTGTAAAGCCAATCAATGGGATCCCCATCAGAAAATCGCGGACATGAATCATATCTTGCTTGTAAATTACTTTTCAAGCGCTCCTCAAAAACATCAAAACTGTGTAATATATTCTGCTTGCAGGCTTTAACAGCAGCGTATACATTATTCGTCATTGTAGAAGATTGCAAAAATTGACGTATGCAGATCAAACTTCTACAATTTTGTGTTAAACCCACTTTTTAATTGTTCTCTTTCTTCAATTAATTTGCAGCAGTCCTGACAGAACAATTTCTTGGAAATGAAAACACTAAACAGGGTTTATTTTTTCCTTTTGTTAAAAGTTACAGCAAGGCTTGTCGTATACGATGGCGGATGAAAGAGTGCCCTGCCGTTCTTGAATCAGTCGCAGAGCAGAACTACGGAGGCAGCGCAGCGGCGGAGGCAGGGCAGCGGCTGAGGCGGAGCGATGGTGGTGACGGTGGCGGCGCAACAGCAGTGGAGCGCAGTGGAGGTGGGGCGCAGCAGCGATGGCGGTGCAACAAGGGTGGAGGCGCAGCGGCGGTGGCTATGCAGCGGCAAAGCGGCGGTGTCTGATCTCCTGTAAAACAGGGGTGGTTCTGTTTCAAGATCGGGGAAGACGTTGTTGATTGAAGGTGTGGAATGGAGTCCTTGAGCGCCGGAGATGTTTGCCGGAGTTCTTGATTTCAGCCAAGTTCTTGATCGTCGGTGGGGGAGGGAAGTTCTTGATCGCCAGAGACGGTGTTCGCCGGCGTTCTTCTCTCAACGAGAGCACCAAAATGTTACGATCCTTGATCGTAACGGATTCACCAAAGATCAGCACTGTGGTGGAGGTGGAATAAACCTAAAAGAAGGCCATAAGGGAGGCGGCCGGGGATAGAGAAGGAGAAGAAGAAAGGTCTAGGAGATGACCGGAGGAGGGAGAGAGGAATAGGAGAGATACACAGAGGAAATAACAAAACCTTTATTAATTTCCATACCCCCTATTACATCCATTAATCCCTATTTATAACACAACCAATAACAATGATTATAATGAAGAACCGACACGTGGCCTAATGGACGTTACACTAAATCACCTAGAGGGTGGGTGAATATGTGATGTTTGTGTCTTTTTGCGGAATAAAAATTATCCAAATATTCAAGCACACAAACACAGGGATTTATAGTGGTTCCCTGTATTGGGTACTTCCACTGTCCCGCCTCGCCTATCTACCACAAAGGGATAGATTTGGCTACCTTACCTTTCTCAGATTATCACAATCTTACACCTTGGATCAACGCTCCTACACCTCAATCCACAATCGGATCTACACCTCGATCCACAAACCGGATCTACAAACTCAACCCACATACAGATCTACAATCTCGATCCACTAACGGATGTACAAAATCGATCCACTAATGGATCTACACTCGGAAGAACAAACTTCCTACAATCTCGGAACAGCTCCTACAACTGTTAAAACAATTTTTACAACAAACAATAAAAATTTTACTCTTCTAGATCTGAAATCTCCAAGGATCTTCCTTCTTGAAAACTGAAAAGCTCTGTGAAGAAAGTTGAGAAAGAAATCCGAGAAAACTTGATATGAAAACCTTGAATCCGACACAATCAAATAGATGTTGAAGAATCTTGGAATCTTTGATCTATCGAATCTTTTGTTCTGTTGAATCATTGGATCTAGAGAGAGCGGCAGAGAAGACGGCGGCTTCTGGCGAATTTGGAAAGTGCAAGAGCGATTCTAATTCTGTAAACTCAATTGGGTTTTTCGATTCCGATTGAAAAGACTATATATAGATCATCGTCTAATGGTCATAAGTCATTAAGGAAAGATCCACGTTGATCAATTAACTTATATTAATTTGAAATCCCGTCAGAAGATTTAAAACAAAAAATCTGCAAGTCCATTTCCCAAGAAGAAATAGATTTCTCGAGAAATGACTAGCGCAAATTAGACTGAAATGGTCTGACCTTCTCGAGAAATTTACTTGATGAAAATTCTGTGAACTGAAGGATATTATTTCTCGAGACTACCTGATTTCTCGAGAAGGATATTATTTCTCGAGAAAAGTACTTAGCGCAAATTAGAACTGAAGATAGATTTTTCGAGAAGAATATGATTTCTCGAGAAATGAAGTGCTTTCTCGAGAAATGGTCTGACCTTCTCGAGAAATTTACTTGACGAAAATTCTGTGAACTGAAGATTTGATTTCTCAAGAAAGAATTGATTTCTCGAGAAAAAGACTTAGCTTCTCGAGAAATGATTTCGACTTCTCGAGAACTGCTTTGCTTTTCTCGAGAACTAACTTGGCTTCTCGAGAAATCTATAGAGCATTTCTCGAGAAATGTACTTAGAATATTTTTAGACAATTTCCCGAGAAGTCTTATGGTTTCTCGAGAACATATATGCTTTCTCGAGAAATTTACTTACACTTCTTGAGAAATACATGTCATTTCTCGAGAAATGGACTTAGGAAATTTTTCAGAAAAATTTTCTTTTTTCTTCATTGTTGAAACCAGCAATCCTTCCTTTCTTCCATTGCTCTAGTACTTGAAAATGAAGTGCATCCCAATAGAGAGGTTACACATGAGTCAACACCATGATCACACAATGAGGGTTTACATTGCATGGTCCTGTGTTTAGTGACTCATTGTAAACTGACATTGGTATACACTTGGCAATAATAACCTGCAAACACTCGACTAAAGAATAACATCAAATACAAACTTGATTCATCTTAGTTCAAGGGTGACTTCACACAAATATAGGTTATTGTGGATACAAAACCAAACAATCTCACCCTATTTGTAGAAGTCAGAACCCTCTACACTAAGGTGAATTATATCAGGATAATTAAAGAATTAACTAACAAGTAAAATAAAGTATGTATGAATGATAAGAAATGATAAGATCAACCAAATTAAAAATTATATATATATAGAGTTTGTCCATAGGAATATCTTAGTCCACAAAATTCTATAATACTGATATACATAGAATCATTTGAATTGTTGTTGGTGCAGTGTTTCCTTCTTCTCTTGCTGTCTCTTCTGATAACTGAGTGGCTTGGGATAGTACTTAGAAGGTTGAGGAGAAGTACTAGGATTATTACGACCATATTCACAATCATAAATCCTTCTTTTAGTCAAATATTTTTCATATAGCTCCCACTCTTTGTGACTGTAGTGGTCATCTTTATTTTCATTATATTCCACAACTAGCTTCAGAGTATCCAGAATAAGAGATTTAGAAGTAGGACTCCAAACTTCAGCAAATTCTTGTTGTTTCCTCTGGGCAGCTGTTCGGCTTGGGATAGATCTGCTGGTAGAAGCACCATCACCATATTCTCTCTTCTTGAGCACTGGAATCTCAGGAGGTAGATCTGAATGTATGTCTGGCTATTCTGAAGTCCATACTTGAGAATAACTTTCTAGAGGAAGTTCAAACTATTTAGGAGCAGGAGAAAAAGTAGGCTTGAAGACATTGAGATCAAGATGAGGAGGTGGAGCTTCATTTGGGTCAACCTGAAAATCTGGGAAGATTTTGTTGTGCATCCATACAACAGTCTCACAAGTATATATATATGTTTACCCCCTTAATCTGCTTTTCAACACTGGTATTTATCTCTTGCAGTTGTTCACCCCACTGATTTTTTTATCTCTTGAACTTTCTTGTCTAGAATTTCTTTTACTTTATCCTCCCACTTTCTGACTTCTATAGAGAGGGTTTCTATGACATCTTCTTTGAATTTTCCAACTTCTTCAAAGGTCTTGATGTTCTGCTATTCAGTCTTATTTAGTAATTGGATCTGAATGTTTGCCACTGTAACTGCTTGATCCATGACCTGACCAACACTAGTGATAGTGTGGTCTAGAGCCTTGCCACCAATGTTCAACAGTCATTTGAATTCATCTGTATTATGCAGAATTTCAGCTAATCCTCTGCTCATTTCTTTTTCAAGAGTAGTTACTTTATCAGTTATGAAAGTCTCTAGTGTCAACTAAATCCACCTATGGGGGGGGGGGAATAGGTGTCGTGTAGTCATTTGCGGAATTTAAATTACCTGCACAAATAAACAAACACAGCACAGAAAAGCACACAAGCAATTATAGTGGTTCCCTGATTTGGGTACGTCCACTCTCCCCCTTCGACCTATCTCCCACCAAGGGACGACTCGGTCACTTCACCAACCGGATTGAAATCCAATCCTCACACTACGGAAGGAAACCTTCTAACCAAAGGAGTCACTACTCCTCCACCACGGGTTCCACCCAACCCTTACAACTAGGAATTAAAATTCCTTTACAGTAAAACAAAAATTGAATGTACAAGAAATACAAACAAACTTGTGGAGAATCCGATGTCGCTCTTCGTTCGTTGATGCTTTCTTGAAAGAGACGAAGAGTCCACGACCGGAGTACTCTCTTGGAGAGGATCTTGTCAAGATCGGCGGCGACAAGTGAATGCGGAGGCAATTCTTTGTAGATCCAAACTTCTTAATGAAGCAAGCAAGGTCTACGAACGATCTTAGTTGGATCAGTCGTCTCGATCGATTCAGAATAAAGAACTAACCTCGTTCAACGATTCGAGAGACAAGAGATCTCAAGAGAGATGCGTGAGACGCACTGCTAGCCTCAGTCCTATCGTCGGAAGATCAAAGAGGCTCTAAGATCAACGACGACAACTAGCTTGCAAGCGACGACAGCGATCGGCGGAGTTACGCGATCGGCTAGGGCACGACATCGGCTGTTTGATTTCGCGTGAATTGTTACTGTAGATGTTCGAAATAAGCAAGTATATATACCTTGAGGCCAACCCTAAAGTCCTTTGTGGGACCCATAAGGAGAAACCCTAGCCCCGGCCGAAACAGCGTAACCCGTCTTGGTTCGGTTCAGCGAGAGACGAAATTTGCCTAAGGCAAAATCGGCGAGAATCGTTGGTGATTCCTGTCGAAGTCGGAGGGAATCACTCACGATTCCCGTCGATTCTGCCTTAGCCGAATTCCAGCAGGGAACCTTGTCAGCCGGTGGGAATCGGCTGGACTGCAACCTGATTCTCGTCGATTCGGCGGGAATCACAACGATTCTCGTCAAAGTCGGTGAGAATCACTTGGTGATTCCTGTCGATTCTGCCTTAGCAGAATTCCTGTAGGAAAACATTCATCCGGAAGAGGTCGGCGGGAATGAAGATTGATTCTCGCCGAACCGGCGGGAATCACAAGCGATTCTCGTCAAAGTCGGTGAGAATCACTCAGTGATTCCCGTCAATTTTTACTTAGACGATTTTTATCTTCCTTCCTCTGAGCTTGGTCTTTGACCCATCTTTGCTCCTCTTCTGCTCTTGATCTACCTCGACCCTATACATGAAAATAAGTACACTCCAATAGAGAGAGCACACGTGAGTCAACACACTGATCTACTCAACGAGGGATTACGTTGCGTAGACCCATGTATATTGAACCACTGCACCCTAACATTGGTGTGTACTTAGCGTGGAATAGCTGCAAGCACAACTTGATAGAAAATTATCAAATACATTGTCAATTCAACTTAGCTTGTTTAGGGGCTTCTTCAAATCAGGTACATTGTGGCTACAATACCCAACAATCTCCCCCTATTTGAAGAAGCCTAAACCCTACAAGCTAAGGTGAATAGAACAGATGGGAATGAAAATCATAAAATGAAAATTCAGTTGAGAGTGAAATTCATTACCATTTTACTGAGAGTATACTTAACATTTGCAGCCACCTTAGCCTTAGCCAAGAGGGTAATCTCCCCTTTTTCGGCTTCTGCAAATCTGGGACTTCACTTGGAGCCAAATGTTCCCCCTCAGTTCTTGCATCTGTGCTAGATCTTGAGTTCTTTGCTGATGCTCCCCCTTGATCCAAGAGCCTTGAGCCCTTCAATCTTCATAGTTCAGCATGCCTAGTTCAGTTTTGAAGAGACTGAACTTGGCCTCGTCTAGGGGCTTTGTGAAGATATCTACAATCTGCTTATCTGTGGGGACATAGCAGAGAGAGATATCGTTGTTTTCCACATGCTCCTGAATGAAGTGGTAGCGCACTTCAATGTGTTTTGTTCTGCTGTGCGACACAGTATTGTTCGCAATTGCTATTGCGCTCGAGGAGTCGCAATACATAGGAACTTCTCTGAACTGCAAGTCATAATCTTCGAGTTGATTTCTGATCCATAGAAGTTGTGCGCAACAGCTGCCTGCTGAGATGTACTCAGATTCAGCCATGGAGGTTGCGACACAGTTCTGCTTTTTACTGTTCCATGAAATAAGCCTTCTTCCGAGGAATTGGCACATCCCAGAAGTTCTTTTCCTATCATCCCTGCTTCCTGCAAAGTCAACATCTGAAAAGCCTATCAGCTCGATATCATTGTTTCTTGGGTACCACAAGCCAAGATTTGGTGTACCTTTAAGGTATCTAAGAATTTGCTTTGCAGTGACATAATGAGATTCCTTAGTGTTCACCTGATATCTGGCACAAATGCATGTGGAAAACATAATATCTGGTCTACTAGTAGTAAGGTAGAGCAGGGATCCAATTATGCTTCTGTATTTGGTTTCATCAAAAGGTTTCCCTTTCTCATCCTTGTCTAGAGACACAGTGGATCCCATTGGAGTCCTCATAGAGGTTACATTCTCCATTTCGAATTTCTTGAGGAGTTTATTTGTGAACTTCATCTGATAAATGAAAATTCCATCCTCAGACTGTTTCACTTGAAGTCCCAAGAAATACTTTAGCTCTCCCATGCTGCTCATTTCAAACTTTCCTTGCATAAGTTTAGAAAACTTCTTACAAAGATTGTTGTCCGTTGAGCCGAAGATTATGTCATCGACATAGATTTGCACCAGCAAGATCTTGCCTTTGACTTCCCTAAGAAACAATGTCTTATCTATTTTTCCTCTCGAGAACTTGTTCTCAAGAAGAAAACTAGACAGAGCCTCATACCAAGCTCGAGGAGCTTGTTTTAAGCCATATAATGCTTTATTAAGAAAATAAACATGATTAGGGAATGCAGGATTAACAAAACCTGGGGGTTGTGCGACATATACTTCCTCTTTCAAATTTCCATTTAGGAACGCAGATTTCACGTCCATCTGATAGACAATGAATCCTTTGGTAGAAGCATATGCCAGGAACAATCTGATCGCCTCGAGCCTTGCAATGGGTGCAAAGGTTTGGTCGAAGTCAATCCCCTCCTCCTGTCTGTAACCTTGAGCCACACTTCTATCCTTGTTCTTGATGATGACACCATGTTCATCCAGTTTGTTTCTAAAGATCCACTTAGTGCCGATCACATTCTAGTTCTTTAGTCTGGGAACAAGCGTCCAGACGTTGCATCGTTCGAATTGATGCAGTTCATCTTGCATGGCCAATATCCATGACGCATCTTTGTTCGCTTCGTCGAACTTCTTTGGCTCAACCTATTACAGAAAACTAAGGTGCAAAATCTCGTTAATTGTACCTCTCTGAGTTCTGACACCGTCACGAGGATCTCCTATGACTTGATCTCTGGGATGATCCCTCACTTGTCGGAGCTCTAGGAGTCTGGCATCTGGAGCTCTGACAGCTTCTCGGGCTTCTCCTTCTTCTTGGAGATTTACTCCATCCTCATCGTCAACTTCTCCAGTTGGCGTTGAGGTGGAAACCTTGACGTACTTGGGAGTTGCACCTTTTGCAGTCTCATCTAAACTTAGTTGTTCAAGCCTTGCACCGTAGTTAGCGTTATCTCTTTTCCCCTAATCTTGTTCCATGGCAAGCCTAGAACATCTCTTGTCTTGGTCCCATCATGTTCATGGGTACCTAGACTATCCTACAAAAAAAGAATTACCTTACCTTAGGAACCCAATAGGTATTGAGTCCTAGGTTCTTGTCAGCATAAAATACAACATGCCTTCCTACAGGATTTCTGTCAGGAAGGCTATATCTTGCCAAAGGATGCGGACATACCCTTGCCATTGGCACAGAAGGATTGTGCAAACAATCTATGGCAAAGTGACCCACTCTGCCACAACACCAACACTCATGAATATTGTATCTCCTTTTCTGACCAGATCTACTGACTGAGTTAGTCACGATCTTAGGTCTGAAGAAGGCAAAGCAGGAACTGCTCTCAGATTTACCCTTTCCACCGAGACTCGAGGGGGGTCCGATGGTGAACATGTGGTGAGTATCATGAGGCCTGGGGGATGGTGCTTTCTTTTCAGCCAGCACACATCCGGGGGCCCCATTGATGCTTGCTACATGTTTCCCAACTCCCTTTCCCATTGTCCTAGGGTGGGAAGATGTTCTGTGAGAGCTGGTTCCTGCAATGTCATGTAGTGGGGGAGCTGAGGCCGTAAATACAAATGGTTCATGATGAGCCGTGTGTATTTTCTCATGGGTAGCCATAACAACACTTGCACTATGGGTGTTTCGACTGAGGGCCAATCATTCTTGCAGTGACCATAGTTGTTCTTATGGTCATACCTGAAGGAATGATGTGTGCCCTTCCTACTTGGTGTGGGGGGGGGTCTGAAAACAGTTTCCCCATTTTTCCATGATTTTATAATTCGTGAGATCCACCTGTTTTCTCCCTTTCTCTTAATAGCATCTACATTGGCAAAGTTAGATACTATTCTCTTCTAGGTCTCTAGAGAAAACTCTAGATCTGAGATCTTTGAGTCCTTCACCTTGATAGATTCCAATTGGAGATCCATCATGGTCCTCAACTGAGCAATTTCCATAGCTTGTTTCTCAACAAGCAAGTTGCTCTTCTGAAGGGCACTACGAAGGGAATCAAGAGTTTCAATCTTTTGATTGAAACTGTCTATTTCCCTAGCATCAAAAGATGGACAAACCTCTGAACTTCTCCTATCTTCAGGAGATACAAGAGGAAGAAAGCAAGAAGAGGAAGATACCTGATCCTAATTGTGCTGATAAGGATTAGAGTTATGGTCTGCAGAGACTGAGGTTTCCGCTTTATCACAACTGCATTCCTCAATCTCTTCTTCAGTCTCAAATAGAGACACTGGAGCCCTGATATTGAGAAGTTGTTCTTGACTTTCATCATCAGAGATGAGGACCCCCACATATGCTTCATCCTCTTGCTGGCATTCAGTCCCAGCAGTCTTCTTTCCCTCCATGAGGTCAGAGATTGTTTCCCACATAGACTTGGCAGTCTTGCACTTATCCAATCTTTAAGAGAAGAGCCTGACCAAATATCAGAGATGATCTGTCATACCAGCTTGTCCAAGTTGAATAGTGAAAGCTCGGTTTCAGACATATCTGCGGTACTCTTAGGCATTTGGTGATCTTCTCCAGAGTCAGAAGCCTTCATGGGAATGAAGGGACCCTCTTCCACAATGAATAAAGCACGGGGGTCAATGGCTCCCCGATGAAACTGAACCCTCATTTTCCAGATGGGATAATATTCTTTTGTGCAGGCAGGCAGTCTCAGGGGAGAAACATCAATGTATAGCTCCATGCTTGAGTCTTGTTTTCTTCTTTACACTAGATGCGGGATCTTACTCAAGGTGTTAACCTTATTAATGAGTAACCTCCCTCTGATACCACTTGAAAGTCTCTAGTGTCAACTAAATCCAACTATGGGCGGGGGGAATAGGTGTCGTGCAGTATTTTGCGGAATTTAAATTACCTGCACAAATAAACAAACACAGCACAGAAAAGCACACAAGCAATTATAGTGGTTCCCCGATTTGGGTACGTCCACTCTCCCCCTTCGACCTATCTCCCACCAAGGGACGACTCGGTCACTTCGCCAACCGGATTGAAATCCAATCCTCACACTACGAAAGGAACCCTTCCAACCAAAGGAGTCACTACTCCTCCACTACGGGTTGCACACAACCCTTACAACTAGGAATTAAAATTCCTTTACAACAAAACAAAAATTGAATGTACAAGAAATACAAACAAACTTGTGGAGAATCCGATGTCGCTCTTCGTTCGTTGATGCTTTCTTGAAAGAGACGAAGAGTCCACGACAAGAGTACTCTCTTGGATAGGATCTTGTCAAGATCGGCGGCGACAAGTGAATGCGGCGGCGATGCTTTGTAGATCCAAAATTCTTGACGAAGCAAGCAAGGTCTACGAACGATCTCAGTTTAATCAGTCATCTCGATCGATTCGGAATGAAGAACTAACCTCGTTCAATGATTCGAGAGACAATAGATCTCAAGAGAGCTACGTGAGACGCACTGCTAGCCTCGGTTCTGTCATCGGAAGATCAAAGAGGCTCTAAGATCAACGGCGGCGACTAGCTTGCAAGCGGCGACAACGGTCGACGGAGTTACGCGATCGGCTAGGGCACGACGTCGGCTGTTTGATTTCGCGTGAATAGTTACTATAGATGTTCGAAATAAGCAAGTATATATACCCTGAGGCAAACCCTAAAGTCCTTTGTGGGACCCACAAGGAGAAACCCTAGCCCCGGCCAAAACAGCGTAACCCGTCTTGGTTCGGTTCAGCGAGAGACGAAATTTGCCTAAGGCAAAATCGGCGAGAATCGTTGGTGATTCCCGTCGAAGTCGGCGGGAATCACTCACGATTCCCGTCGATTCTGCCTTAGCCGAATTCCAGTAGGGAACCTTGTTAGCCGGTGGGAATCGGCGGGACTTCAACCTGATTCTCGTCGATTCGGCGGGAATCACAACGATTCCCGTCGAAGTCGGTGAAAATCACTTGGTGATTCCCGTCGATTCTGCCTTAGCAGAGTTCCTGTAGTAAAACAATCATCCGGAAGAGGTCGGCAGGAATGCAGATTGATTCTCGCCGAATTGGTTGGAATCACAAGCGATTCTCGTCGAAGTCGGCGAGAATCACTTAGTGATTCCCGTCGATTTTGACTTAGACGATTTTTCTCTTCCTTCCTCTGGGCTTGGTCTTTGACCAATCTTTGCTCCTCTTCTGCTCTTGATCTACCTCGACCCTGTACTTGAAAATAAGTACACTCTAATAGAGAGAGCACACATGAGTCAACACACTGATCTACTCAACGAGGGATTACGTTGTGCAGACCTGTGTATATTGACCCACTGCACCCTTACATTGGTGTGTACTTAGCGTGGAATAGCTGCAAGCACAACTTGATAGAAAATCATCAAATACATTGTCAATTATACTTAGCTTGTTCAGGGGCTTCTTCAAATCAGGTACATTGTGGATACAATACCCAACAAGTTACCTCTTTGAGAGACCTGTCAAAGTACTCTCTTTGCTTGGTCAACATAGACTCAATTTTACCCAAAAGGGTATCTTCGGTAATAATTGGAGCTGGAGGAGATGGAGGAGGTAGAGCTGGAGCTGCCCATACTGGGATTTCTTCAATAACAACTGTACTTCTCCCTCTTTGGGCAGAAGTCATGATATCTCCTTCCTCTCCAAGAATAACAGGCATAGAGAAATCTAAGTTCTTGAGAGGAGGGTCTGCAGGTTCTGGAGTAACTGTATCCTCATCAGAAAGTAACAACACATTCTCCCCCTCACTTTGTTCCTGGGGTTGAGAATCTTCTGGGGTCTCTTTAGGAGTCTTTTTAGGAGACTTTTCAGGAGTGATGAACATGGGATCATCTGAAGTGAGATTTTCTACCAATCTGTCAATATCAGCTGTAGTAGTATCCATATGAGCATCATCAAGATTTTCTTGATCAGAGGAAGAATCAACATTCATACTTTAGCCACCACCAAGCATAGAGGTGCTCTTCTCATTATTAGACTGAGCTAGACTTTCCTCTTCCACTGTATCAACATCATTAACAACTTGCTCTTGAACCTGAGCTGCAGGAACATCTGACTGAACCCTTATTTCTGGAACCTCAGTTTACTTATCCTCTACATGAACTGAAGGAGCAAGCTCTCCCTCACCAGCTGCACCAGATGTGCCAATTGTATCATTATGAGGAGGAGATGGGGTCCTGTCCTCATCATCTACTATCCTGGGAACTATAGGAGCATATCCTTAGAATTCTGATCTCCCATCTCTAGATGGAGGATAGTGATATTTTCTTCAAGTGGTGTGAAAGTGAGGGATAGATCTTACTTACTCTATAGTGGGGGTGAATAGAGTATTAAAAATTTATTAACTTGTTTTTATAGCGGATTTAAAGTTAGTGATATATATATAAGTATAAAGAGAAATATCACAGCACACAAACAAAAAGGAAATGCAACCAGACGACACAAGGAGTTTATAGTAGTTCCCCAATAAACCAGGGTACATCTACTCTTTTACCACCCTGGTAAGAATCCATTACAGGTTTTTGATCAGGTGCCCTGCCACCACCGGTTTTTGCTCAGGTGCCATATCACCATAAGATCTATTTTTCTAAGGGAGATTTAGCAACCCTTTGAGTTTTTGATCAGGTGCCCAAAAACCAATCTAAGTCTTTTGATCAGGAGAAATAACAACCAAAAGGGGCTAACTTTTGAAGGGAGTTAAAACCCTGTACATAGTTGGATGAACTATAAGTTGATGTTGTCTTCTCTATCTCAAATCTCTGAGAAGACTTTAGTGGATGTTGAAGATGCAAAGAGCTCCCTCTAATTTGTATAGAGATTGTGATCAGAAGAGGGAGTCCTTTCTTCAGGGTGTAGGCCTTCTTATCTTTGACTAGTGAAGACTTTGCACTTGCAGAGACTGAAGCACATTCTCTGTAAAACTAAATGTGTTGATCTATATCTATAACCGTCTCAATATGTAACCCTGGAATATGTTCTAACTTGGTAATCTTGTATGAAGCAGAGAACTTCTTATAATATAGATATCAAAATGCCTTGAGGGGAATTGAAACCTTTGAATTCTTTTCATCTGAAATGGCTGAAGCATTCCCCGAGAATGGTAGCTGCCTTAGGAATCAAATAACATTAAACTCTCTAATTTAATCCATATTTAATGTTGTCTTAGAACGACTATATTCATTAGGAATATTTAGCATTAAGTATTTGAGTTTAATTGGCTTTAATTAATCCTTGAATTTATTGTCTTTAGTAACTGCAACTGCCTAAAGAAATTGTCGATCGCATCAATCATTTCGTCGACCTGAGTTTATGACTTTAGATCAGCGTTCGTCGACCTAAGCTTGGAGTTCGTCGATCTGGGCTTGCTTTCGTCGAGCTGAGTTTCTGATTTGAGATCAGAGTTCGTCGACCTGAGCTCGGAGTTCGTCGAGCTCAACTCAGAGAAGGAACTCTGAGTTCGTCGATCTGAGATTGACGATCGTCGAGCTGAGATCGATGATCGTCGAGCTGAGATCGACGATCGTCGAGCTGAGTTCGACTATCGTCGAACTAAATTTCCTAAACTTGAACTCTTCAAAGAAAAAACCTTGGAAAATCCTATGACTCTAGACTATACAAGATGGGTCAATCTAAGAACCCTAATAGTAATCCTTACCCAAATCAGAACTAGGGTTCCAACAATCTCCCCCTATTTGGGTGAGGATACTATTTACAAAAACAGAATATAAAGCATAAAGAAATCTGACTGAATTATAAATCTTTAGTAGAAATACAAAAGTGCTTTGAGAAGGTTTATAAACGACAAAGATTCAAATTTATAAACAAAAAAAAGAATCTTTTTGAGGAGCTGCTGATGGAAGAACTGAATAGGATTTGGTGAGAGAAAGCTCTCTGGTAGAATCCTTAACTTTCCTTTTGCTTAGATTTAGATCTTGATAACCTATAGATTTTCTGAAAAAAGGTTGTAGACACAACAGATTCTGGAGACTATCAAATACCACTGTTCCTCTATGATAGGATAGTTCTTTTCCTGAAAATAATGTTAGGTGTTCTTGACCCAGGTTACCTTGGGTCCTAATTTTCTTTCATAACAATAATTGGAAATATAAGAACACTCTGGTTGATCTTTATAACCTAGTGGATGATGTTTCCTAGGAGGGATGATCCATTGAGTAAAAGAATTCATAAATTTCTATGTTTGATTATATTTTTGAAATGACTTAAAATTTTTGTTTTGAAAATTTGAGTTCGACGAATCATATTGATTTCGTCGATCTGAGTTCGACGAATGGAAGAGGGTTCGTCGAGCTCCATTCACAAAATGATAGTAGTTTTTTTTGTGTTCCACATTCGTCGATCTTCGTTCAACGAATCATATAGATTTTGTCGATCACAGTTTCTTTGATAATTATATTGAAATCTATAGTTCATAGTTCGTCGATCGGAGTTCGACGAATGATTCTGATTTCGTCGATCTTGGTTCGACGAATGATTTTGAACATAAATTTTCTAAAAATTCTTATTTATTTTTGGTTTAATATTTTGTAAACCTTCAGTTACTTTATCTAAATCTACTAACTTTTCTTTTCCTTTAGCTGATTTTAAAGAAACTATCTGTTCAAGAGCATTTTTTAAGTCTTCTTTAAGTTTTATGTTTTAAGAAGATAGATTATTTTGTTTAGTTAATTTCTTTCTGAGAAGTTTTATTTCCTTCTCAGATTGAATCAAATCTTCACATAATAATTTAAAATCTATTTTAAACTATTCTGAAGTGAAATCAAAAGAAGAGATTACCTTGTCTTCTTCAGTCTCAGATTTTGAATCAGAATTTCTACAGGATGCATTTATTGCCAATAGACAGAATTCTCTTGCTCTTGATTCTTCTTCATCTTCAGTTGTACAGGATGAAGTTTCTAAATCTGATTCACTCCATGTTTCAACAACCATTGTTATGAGGGAGTCTCAAATATCCTTTGTTGAAGAGCATTCAACAACTTCCTAAAATATGTCATCAGACATTGATTGAGCCAAAATGTTTATGGCTTTGGCATCTGCAATTTTCAGCTTCTTTTGAGCATCAGTCCACTCAAGTGGTGGAACTGCACTTATGCTTGTTATTGTAGTTGGTGTAGGGGGTCCTGCCAAAATGGAATTATAGATATCTTCGTCAATGGAATTCATGTAAAGCCTAATCCTTGCCTTCCAAAGTGCAAACTTATTCAGATTGCACACTGGAGGTCTAGTGTTTGAATACTCCTTATTTCGTGCTATGATATGAAAGACAACTAGAGAAACTAGGATCTATCAAAGATCTTTTGGTTTATGTGTTAGCCTGTGAAACCAAACAACCTTACCCTCTTATTCTAATTGAAAGTGAGGGATAGATCTTACTTACTCTAGAGTGGGGGTGAATAGAGTATTAAAAGTTTATTAACTTGTTTTTATAGCGGATTTAAAGTTAGTGATATATATAAAAGTATAAAGAGAAATATCACAGCACACAAACAAAAAGGAAAGGCAAACCAGATAACACAAGGAGTTTATAGTGGTTCCCCAATAAACCTTGGTACATCCACTCTTCTACCATCCTGGTAGGAATCCACTACAGGTTTTTGATCAAGTGCCATGCCACAGCAGGTTTTTTGCTAAGGTGCCCTATCACCACAAGATCTATTTTTCTAAGGGAGATCTAGCAACCCTTTGAGCTTTTGATCAGGTGCCCAAAAACCAATCCAAGTCTTTTTATCAGGAGACTTAACAACAAAAACAGGCTAACTTTTGAAGGGAGTTAAAACTCTGTACACAGTTGGATGAACTATAAGTTGATGTTGTCTTCTATATCTCAAATCTCTGAGAAGACTTTAGTGGATATTGAAGATGCAAAGTGCTCCCCCTAATTTGTGTAGAGATTGTGATCAGGAGAGGGAGTTCTTTCTTTAAGGTGTAGGCCTTCTTGTCTTTGACTGGTGAAGACTTTGCACTTACAAAGACTGAAGCAGATTCTCTGTAAAACTGAATGTGTTGATCTATATCTGTAATAGTCTCAATCTATAACCCTGGAATCTGTTTAAACTTGGTAATCTTGTATGAAGCAGAGAACTTCTGATAATATATATCAAAAGACCTTGAGGGGAATTCAAACCTTTGAATTCATTTATCTGAAACTGCTGAAGCATTCCCCGAGAATGATAGCTGCCTTGGGAATCAAATAGCATTAAACTCTCTAATTTTATCCATATTTAATGTTGCCTTAGAATGGCTATATTCATTAGGAATATTTAGCATTAAGTATCTGAGTTTAATTGGCTGTAATTAATCCTTAAATTTATTCTGTCTTTGGTAACTGCAACTGCCTAAAGAAATCGTCGATCGCAGCAATTATTTTGTCGACCTGAGTTTCTGACTTGAGATCAACGTTCGTCGACCTGAGATCAGAGTTCGTCGATCTGGGCTTGGCTTTCATCGAGATGATTTTCTAACTTGAGATCAGCGTTCGTCGACCTGAGCTTAGAGTTCGTCGAGCTCAACTTAGAGAAGGAACTCTAAGTTCGTCGATCTGAGTTCGACTATCGTCGAACAAAATTTCCTGAACTTGAACTCTTCAAAGACAAAACCCTAGAAAATCTTATGACCCTATACTATACAAGATAGGTCAATCTAAGCATCCTAATAGTAATCCTTGCCCAAATCAAAACTAGGGTTCCAACATGGTGAATTGCCATACCTTTGGATATGTCAATGATTTCAGGGTGTGCCTGATTCAGATATAAGGAGATGATCCTTCCAAAGTTTGGTGCTTTCAAGCTTTCTTTAATTTTCTCAAACAACATATGTCCCAACTGAAATTTCTTTTGACACACAACATCAGTCATCATGTCAAAGAAATCTGAGGAGATGTATCCAATGAAGCCTGTTTTGCAGAGTAGCACCTTTCCTAGAATGTCAGCCAGAAGTTTAATTTCATCTGACATGTGCTGTCTTCTAATAGAAGTGGTGGATTGGGGCAGACCACAGAAGTAGAAGGTTCTTGAGTAATCAGCTTCTTCAAAATATACTTCCTCATCAACGGAGGGCAATTTCAGAAACTCTGCTAGAGAAGATGGCTTGATTTTGATTTTAATATCTCTCACTAAAGTTTTCAACAACTTCCCGCTCTACTTAATCTTGGTATTTCTGAATAACTCTTTGACATCTAGAATCAGAACCTTGCACGGATGCTCCTAGATGAAGATGAGGCCGATGGATTCAAGAAGAAGAATAACATTCTTGAAATCATCTGAAATTTCTTCGATTCCTGATTGAACGAACTCACTACCCATCCCAATCTTTGTAGAAGGAGCCATCGATTGAGAGGAGTGAAAAATTTCTGACCTTGCAGAGAAGAATCGATGGATTTTGTGAGAAGAACGACGGTGACCTTCGCAGAACTGAAGCGTCTTTCTCGGGAAAGTTTTTTTGAATTTGTGGATTTGGATATTTTATGGACTTATCTATTTATATAAAATTTAAAATTATGAAGAATAAGGAAAGGCATACCTGGAATGGCGGTTCAAATTCTTCAGAAATTTATTCTGGCAGATTTGGGAATTTCTCGAGAAAGATAAGGTTTCTTGAGAATTCCATTAGACTTTCCGAGAAATATAAGGCATTTCTCGAGAAATATATAACCATTCGAGAAATCCAGAAAGTGTTTCTCGAGAAATTCAGAGGCTTTCGAGAAATGTAAATTGATTTCCGAGAAATCCCTTGCTGGGCTTGAGATTTTTCTGAGTGTGAATTCTCTTTGAATTTCCTGAGTGGCTGATGCTGAATCTTCTCGCGACTTCAAATAAGAACTCTTCAGGATTCCATGTTGAGCATACCAAGTTATGTCTAGAAAAAGGAGAACATGGCCTCGTCCAGCGGCTTTGTGAAAATGTCTTTAACTTGCTTGTCTATCGGGACATAGCTGAGGGCTATGTCCTTATTCTCCACATACTCTCGGATGAAATGGTAGAGCACCTCGATGTGCTTGGTCCGGCTATGGGACACTGTATTGTTTGCGATAGCAATTGTGATGGATGAGTCGTAATACATCAGAATATCTCTGAACTTCAAATTATAATCTTCAAGTTGATTTATGATCAATAGAAGCTGTGCGCAACAACTACCCGCAGAGATATACTCTGACTCGGCAGTAGATGTTGTCACACAATTCTGCTTCTTACTACTCCATGAGATAAGCTGTCTTCCAAGGAATTGACACGTCCCAAAAGTGTTTTTTCTATCATCCCTACAACCTGCAAAATCAGCATCTGAAAAGCCAATTAGCTCGACATCATTACTTCTTGGGTACCATAAGCCAAGATTGGGTGTACCCTTTAGGTATCTTAAAATCCACTTTGCTACGACGTAATGAGATTCCTTAGTGTTCACCTGATATATAGCATAGACACATATTGAAAACATTATATCTGATCTACTGGCAGTCAGGTAGAGCAAGGATCTAATTATGCTTCTGTACTTAGTTTCATCAAAAGGTTTCCCTTTCTTATCCTTGTCGAGAGACAGAGTTGAACCCATTAGAGTCCTCATAGAGGTTGCGCTCTGCATTCCGAATTTCTTAAGAAGCTCCTTGGTGAATTTTGTGTGAGAGATGAAAATTCCATCTTCAGATTGCTTTACCTGAAGTCATCGACATAGATTTGCTTTAGCAAAATCTTTCCTTTAACTTTCCTAAGAAATAATTTCTTGTCTATCTTTCCCCTTGTGAACTTGTTCTTAAAAAGAAAGCTAGACAATGTCTCATACCAAGCTCGGGGAGCTTGCTTTAAACCATATAGGGATTTATTTAAGAAATAAATATGTTCTGGGAATTTAGAATTGACAAAACTTGGGGGTTGGACTACGTATACTTCCTCTTTCAGATTCCCGTTGAGGAATGCTGACTTCACATCCATTTGGTAGACAGTGAAGCCTTTGAGGACAGCATACGCAAGAAACAACCTGATCGCCTCGAGCCGAGCCAATGGAGCAAATGTCTAGTCGAATTCGATCCCCTCTTCTTTTCTGTATCCTTGAGCAATAAGCCAGGCTTTATTATTGATAATCACTTCGTGTTCATCGAGCTTGTTTCTTAATATCCATTTAGTGCCTATCACGTTCTGTCCCTTTGGCATGAGCACTAGCTCCCATACTTTGCATCGTTCAAACTGGCTGAGCTCCTCTTGCATTGCCATTATCCAAGAGGCATCTTTGTTCGCTTCCTCGAACTTCTTCGGTTCAACCTGAGACAGAAAGCAGAGATGCAAAATTTCATTAACTGTACTTCTTCTGGTTCTAATGACGTCGCATGGCTCTCCAATGATTTTATCAGCTGGGTGATCTCTTATGTGTTAGAACCCTAGATTCCTTTCCCTCCCTCTAGCAGGCTCTATAGCATATTATGCACCCTCTATGGGTTGAGGCAATTCTTACTCTAGAGGTTCTTCATCCACTAGGACTAGATCAACGATCTTGACTTTGCTTGGAGCTTCTTCCTTAACAGCTTCATCTAAGCTTAGCTCCTTGAACCTGGTACCTGCATCTGCACCAATAACACTAGATGAACTGCTATGACGCATGCTAGTCTCATCAAATACAATATTTATCGACTCTTCTACCACCAGAGTTTTCTTATTAAAAATCCTATATGCCTTACTATGGATACTATATCCTACAAAAATACCTTCAAAACACTTTTCACTAAACTTTGTGCGGTAATACTTCCCATTATTAAGTACAAAACATTTACTTCCAAAGATTCTAAAGTAGGATACAGTCGATTTTTTTTCCTTTAATAGCTTTTAGTGGGTCTTACAATAATTTTTGTTGATGAGTGCTCTGTTTTATAAGTGACAAACTGTGTTGACTGCTTCAGCCCAGAAGTGCTTCGGAAGTGAAGCGTTGTTCAACATGGTTGTACATGCTTCAATTAGGGTTCTATTCTTTCTCTCAGCAACTCCATTTTGCTGTGGAGTACGTAGGGAGGAAAACTCTGATACCTTGAATTTCACAAATGTTTGTCATGGCACCAGACTCAAACTCTATTCCGTGATCACTTCTGTTTTTGACCACTGAGCAGTCCAATTCGTTCTAAATTTGCCGGACAAAATTAGTGAAAAAATCGAAGGTGTCTGACTTGTGTTTCAGAAAGAACACTCAAGTGAAATGTGAGTAGTCATCAACAATCACTAATGTATAGACCTTACCTCATAAGCTGTGAATAGGCATAGGACCGAATAGGTCCATATGAAGCAAGTATAAGCTTCGTGAAGAATCTTTTTCAGCAATACCCTTGAAGGTAGCCCGTGTCTGCTTACCCATTTGATAGGAGTGACATGGAATCTCTTTAAGGCACTTAATGCTGAGGGCATCACGCACTAAGTTGTGATAAAATAGTATATTTAAGGTTTTGAAATTAATATGTACTAATCTCTTGTGCCATTGGTGACAAAGAGACGCACTATCTTTTGCAATAAAACATACTTAGGTAGAATTGTCTAAGCAAAGGAAATTTAAACTAAAAATATTTCTGCTTTGAGTTCCTGTTAAAACCGTCACCAAATTTGCAGATGACTTTATTAAACACTTGTCCTTGCAGAACTCAACGATGTAGCCATTGTCACATAGTTGACTTATGCTTATGAGATTATGGTGTAATCCTTCAACATAAGCCACGTCTGTGAAAGAGACTATGCCGCTGGAAATCATACCATAAACTTTTGTTGTTCCCCTGCCTTAACCTACAAAGATGACTTTTGGTCCGTCTTTGACTGGGGTATAATCACACAAAAGACTTCTTGTCCCGGTCATGTGCCAAGAGCAACCACTGTCCAAATACCAGATCGGAGTTCTATTGGCCTTTGGACATTCCTACAAAAACAGATCATTTTACCTTAGGAACCCAAAAGTATTTGGTTCCTTGGTTCCTGGTCAGCATACTCCCCCTAGGAACATTGGCCTTGTGAGTAGTCGGTCTCGCATAGCTAACTCGTGGAGTTACAAAATTAGAAAGGTTGTACCAACAATCTGCTCCAAAAGGACCAATTTTGCCGCATCACCAACAGTCAAATTTATTGTACGTTATTTTGTACTCATACTTTACATTTTGGAGCGGAGGTCTAGCAGGGGCAGCATTCGTTGAGGTGGAGTCCTCCTGGTTGCAGCATACACAGGAGCTCCCCATCTCTTTACCCTTAGGCACATCAGTTTTGGCTCTTGGTGCCTTCTTGTTGTTATGGCCATGAACATATGGAACATGATTTTTCAACTGAATTTCTTCATAAGGTGCTTTGAACACGCTGTCACCAAAGTCACGATTACGGGTCCTTCTCTGGTATCTTTTCTTGGGCTCTACATGAGTAGGCCTGGCATGATGACCATAGGATGACTCAAGGTCAAACTTATTCGTCGGGAAGATTACTTTCCTGAATGAAGGTTGACTCATGGGTGCCTTCCCCTTTTCTTTGGCCCTAGCCTTATTGGTAGCCTTACCCTTTCCACTGACGTGACCAAGACCACTATCCATCTTCTGAGTTAAAAACTCATCGATGAGAGGGAGAACGGTCTTCGGCTTGGAGAAACACTCAACAAGTTTTATCCCCATCGCAAGCTTTTCATCCAGCTCATCATGATATTTTTCTTTTAGACTTAACGTCTTAGCAGAGCCCTTGAGTTCTTTTTCAAGGAGTGTACTTCATCTCTAAGAAGAAGAAATTTTGCAATTTCCTCCTTCAGATTTATTTCCACTGCCTTGAAGGAGGCAATCTCTTTTAACTTCTTTTTGACTACCTTACGACATTTGTCAAAAGCCTTTAAGAGGTTCTCGTGCTGAACCATCAACTCAGAATCACCTCCCTCTTCAGAAGAGTAGTCAACATGACCATTTGAGGATGTTTTAGATTCAGAGAGTATCGTGTGCGAGTTTACCTTCCCGTGATACTCAGAGTCACCAACTTCCTCGTATTTATGAGCCATGAGCCCGAAGTAGGCTTCTTCGTTCTCAGAGCTCGACTCACTCGAGTCACTGTCACTGAGAGTCTTCGACTTCGTGGCAAAAAATCTATTTTCTTCTTACCTTTGAAGGATCTCTTCTCGTCCTTCCTGGAGCTATCCTTCTTCTTATACGGACACTCCATAATCATGTGACCTGATTTATTGCAGCACTAACAAACAACATCAAAGGAATACTATTTGTTCGGTTTGGATTTATACGTGTTCTCTTTATTGTAGATTTTCTTAGTACGATCACCGTCATGATGTGATCTCCTGGAATATGAAGAGAATGACTTATTTTTCATTTGTCTCTTCTTGCTCAACAGCTTCTTGAACTTCTTGGAGATTAGGGAAAATTCTCCATCTGATAGATCGGAGCCTGACGTGTTGGTCTCAGAGTCTTCAGAAGTGTCTAGAGCTCGTGTCCTTATGGGTGACAAAGCTTTAGACTTCCTTGAAACTTTTTCCTTTAGGGCTGTAGACTTCTATTTGCTTGAAGATCGGTTGGCTTGCTCCTCCTTCTTTCTGGTGTTCATTTGGAGTTTGTAGGAGAGCAATTTGCCGAAACAATTATGAGGGTCTATTTCCGGTAGCTTCCCGAATTCTCTAATGGCAACAACTTTTGTGTCCCAGTCCTTAGTTAGGGATCTTAGAAACTTGTCGTTGAGCTCTCCATTAGTGAATGCATGACCATAGTTCCCGAGGCCGTTGACTATCTTGAAGAACTTCTCGAAGCTGTTAGCTATTGAGTCATTGACACCTTGCTTAAAGGCTTCGTAATCCTGGTTCAACAACAATCTGCGATCGTCTCTCACTGCTTCAGTACCTTCCATTAGGACAACAAGATAGTCCCATATCTCTTTGGCAGATTTGCAGTGGAATAAGCTCTGGAGAATTGAATCGTCCACTGCACTTGCTATGATATTCTTTGCCTTCTTGTCCTGGGAGACTAGGGCAATCTCATTCTTGGTGAGATCAATCATCTTCTTAGGGATCATAATCACTGGATTTATCATTGAAGCCTGTGTAGGGATGTGAGGTCCTTCTTCCACTATCTGAAAAATCCTCGGATCAGCAGCTTCCATGTAGAACTGTACTCGTTCTTTCCACATGGGAAAGTTTTCCTTGGTGCATACCGGTAGCTTCATGGATGATATGTGTTTGCTTCGATCCATGGTGAATATGCAGAATCTTTGAATGCTAAATCAGGGATCTTGTTCAAGGTGTTAGCCTTATCGAAGAAAACCTCCCTCTAATACCAATTGAAAGTATCTAGGATTTACCTAAATCACCTAGAGGGGGGTGAATAGGTGATGTTTGTGTCTTTTTGCAGAATAAAAATTATCTAAAAATTCAAGCACACAAACACAGAGATTTATAGTGGTTCCCCATATTGGGTACGTCCACTGTCTCGCCTCGCCTATCTACCACGAAGGGATAGATTTGAGTACTTCACCTTTCTAAAATTATCATAATATTTCACCTCTGATCAACGCTCCTACACCTCGATTCACAACCGAATCTACACCTCGATCAACAAACCGGATCTACAAACTCAATCCACACACAGATCTACAATCTCGATCCACTAACGGATCTACAAACTCGATCCACTAATGGATCTACACTCAGAAGAATAAACTTCCTACAATCTCGGAGACAAAGCTCCTACAAATGTTAAAATAATTTTTACAACAAACAATAAAAATTTACTCTTCCAGATCTAAAATCTCCAAGGATCTTCTTTCATGAAAACTGAAAAGCTCTGTGAAGAAAGTTGAGGAAGAAATCTGAGAAAACTTGATCTGAAAACCTTAAATCCGACACGATCAAATAGATTTTGAAGAATATTGGAATCTTGGATCTGTCGAATCTTTTCTCCCGTTGAATTGCTGGATCTAGAGAGAGCGGTAGAGATGAATTGACGATGAAGATGTCGGCTTCTCCCAAATTTGGAAAGTGTGAGAGCGATTCTGATTCTATAAACTCTGTTAAAATTTCACAAGATGATCAACGAGATAGCCTGATACCAAGTAAAAACTTTCAAGACTATCAAGATGACACCTTGATCAAGCAGACAATAGGAAACCAGGCACAGGAACACTCAACACACTTGAGTCAAGTAAACCAGATGCACAAAGCGAGACATGTTTGCCAAAGAATCTGAAGAAGCAGCAAAATTACTAGTCCAATCAAACCACGCAGACTCAATGAGTAACCACCGGATCTACTGCTAAAGCTATGGAGTACGCAGAGGCCGCCTAGTCACAAGACCGCAACAAGCCGCGCGTACAACCCGTTATTCAAGTACTCAAAAGAACTCAATCCGCTGAACTGTAAACCACCTAACCGCGAGGTTGCCTAGTCGCTAGAATGAGCAGACGCTGCCACCAACTGAATCTGGCCACCAAGTAGAGGTCAGCTTATTGAACAGAAGAACTAGTTGCAGAAGAGAAACCGTCTGGCCGCAAGCGACCTGCTGTTAACCGCTGGTTGATAACGCAGGGTTTGCACCAACCTTAGAACCAAAATCCTGGCTCTTTAGTGCTGTCCACACAACCTGCACAACAAGAACCCGGTTAACCTCTTCAAACCGAGCGGATAGAAAAGTCCAGTCCGCAGCAACTAATCGTGAGTAGGCTTATTGTTCATTCAGTTGTTGTTGATGTGACGGGGGTCCTATTTTTTGCATGGAGAGGAATATGGTCATCGCCCCACTGATATGAACACCACTCAAGCATGCGGAGAGCACAACATGTATCCCCATAACCTGCGGATACACACTACAATCCGTCGAGACAAGCTGGAAGCCAGCCCGTCAACAATCAACTAACTAGCTAGATAGAAAGTTCTATCTGCCAGGTCGCCAAAGGACAATGCTGGACAAACCCAGCAACAACCTCCACGAGATCCACCATAGTCTGCACATCTTACGGGCTCGACTCCAGTCCGCTCAGCCTGCGTCAAGAGATGGAGCCCGCTAGGTACTCTGAATAAAACCAAGACCACCTTCAATCCGCTGGAGCAAGCAGACACATATCAGCTCGCCCAACCTGGCCATCAAAATAAGCCCGCTGGAACTAGCAAACTACACCGCCAGTCCGCCAAGTTAGCCAGCTTCAAACAGGTTCGCCAAACCACGAAAAAACCGCTAATTCACACGGCTATCTTTAAGGACACACCACAAGGCCGCCATCATAAGACCGCTCAAGCCGGACCATCAGTCCGCAGAACTGTCCGCCTAGGCCGCACGGTCTGCCCAATCAACCCCCCACTTTCACTTCAATAATTTCAACAAATGCAATTAGGTTTTTCGATTCCGATTGAAAAGACTATATATAGATCATCATCAAACGGTCATAAGTCATTAAGGAAAGATCCACGTGGATCAATTAATTTAGATTAATTTGAAATACCGTCAGAAGATTTGAAACGAAAAATCTGCAAGTCCATTTCTCGAAAAATTACTAGCTTTCTCGAGAAAAGACATGGCTTCTCGAGAAAAGAATTGGCAAAAATTCTCTGAAGAAAAAACCTGATTTCTCGAGAAGGATATTATTTCTCGAGAAAAGTACTTACCGCAAATTAGAACTGAAGACAGATTTCTCTAGAATAATATGATTTCTCGAGAAATGAAGTGCTTTCTCGAGAAATGGTCTGACCTTCTCGATAAATTTACTTGACGAAAATTCTGTGAACTGAAGATTTGATTTCTCGAGAAAAAGACTTAGGTTCTCGAGAAATGATTTCGACTTCTCGAGAACTACTTTGCTTTTCTCAAGAACTAACTTAGCTTCTCGAGAAATCTACAGGGCATTTCTCGAGAAAAGTACTTAGAATATTTTCAGACAATTTCCCGAGAAGTCTTATAGTTTCTCGAGAACAGCTATGCTTTCTCGTGAAATTTACTTGGACTTCTCGAGAAGTACATGTCATTTCTCGAGAAATGGACTTAGAAAATTTTTCATAAAAATTTTCTTTTCTTTATTGTTGAAACCAGCAACCTTTCCTTTCTTCCATTGCTCTAATACTTGAAAATTAAGTGCATCCCAATAGAAAGATTATACATGAGTCAACACCATGGATCACACAATGAGGGAACAATTAGGAGACAGGCTTAACAGGCACTCAGAGTAGAAATATTTTCTGTTTAAATTTTCTTTGTTTAGACACTTCTACACTAGTGTGTCTTTTAGCAAAAGATAGCGCGTCTCTCTATGACCAATGACAAAAGTTATTAGCACATATTAATTTCAAAACCAAAGTATGCCATTTTCTCACAACTTTGTACGTGATGCTCCCAGCATTAATTGCCTTAAAGAGAGTCAATGTAACGCATGCCAAATGGGTAAGCAGATAAGGGATACCTTTAAGGGTATTACTGAAAAAGATTCTTCTAGATGTTTATGTCTACTTCATATGGACTTATTCGGTCCTATGCCCATTAATAGTTTAGGAGGTAAAGTCTATACATTAATTATTGTTGATGACTACTCTCATTTTACTTAGGTGTTTTTTGAAATACAAGTCATACACCTTCGAAGCTTTCACAAATTTTATAAGGCAAATTCAGAACGAATTGAACTGCTTAGTGGTCAAAATCAGAAGTGACCACGGAACAGAATTTGAGTTTGGGGCTATGATAAAATTTTGTACAAGTCAAGGTATCTTTCATGAGTATTCCTCCTCACGTACTCCACAATAAAATGGAGTTTCCGAGAGAAGAAATATACTCTCATTGAAGCATGTATGACTATGTTGAACGACTCTTCACTACCAGAGTACTTTTGGGCTGAAGTAGTCAACACAGCTTGCCACGTCCAAAATAGATCATTAATCAACAAAATCCATCATAAGACACCTTATGAACTATTGAAGGGCAGAAAACCGACTATATCCTACTTTAAGATCTTTGGTAGAAAATGCTTCGTACTTAATGATGAGAAGTTTTATCGTACAAAGTTTAGTGAAAAATATTTTGAAGGTATTTTCATAAGCTATAGTAGCCATAGTAAGACTTATAGGATTTTCAAAAAGAAAACCATGGGTGTAGAAGAGTCTATTAATGTTGTGTTTGATGAGACAAGTATGCTTCATAGCAGCTCGTCTAGTGTTTTTGGTGAAGATGCAGGTACTAGGATAAAAGAGCTAAACTTAGAAGAAGCAATCAAGGAAGATGCTCCTAACACAATCAAAGTCATTAATCCTAGCATGGTTGAAAAGGAAATTCAAGATGAAGATCTCCATCCACCTACTGAAGGTGCACCAAGTGTTGTAGAAACTTTTGGTGGGATGGGAAGGAATCTAATAATCAGACACTCAAGAGATCATCCTATAGATCTGATCATTAGATATCCAAGTGACAGAATAAGAACTGGAACAGCTAACTAAGTTTTGCATCTTAGATTTCTTTCTCAGGTTGAGCCGAAGAAATTTGAAGAAGCAAACAAGGATGCTTCCTGGATAATAACTATGCAAGAGGAGATCAACCAGTTTGAAAGGTATAAAGTTTGGGAGCAAGTGCCATGGCCCAAAGGACAAAATGTGATTGGAATGAAATGGATTTTCAGAAATAAGCTGGACGAAAATGGAGTGATTATAAAGAATAAAGCCCGACTTGTAGCACAAGGATACAGACAAGAAGAAGGAATCAACTTGGATCAAAATTTTGCTCCAATAGCAAGACTCTAATCGATTAGGTTATTTCTAATGTATGCTGCACACAAAGGTTTCAAAGTCTATCAAATGGACGTGAAATCAACATTCCTCAACAGTAATCTAAAAGAGAAAGTATACGTAGCTCAACCCTCAGGTTTTGTCAACTCAACTCTCCCTGAGCATGTGTAACATCCCATTTTCAAATTGGACCCCCCTAGGTGTGACTTGAGCATAACTAGGTCATATGAGTTAACCTAGGTGAGCCCAGGAGACCAAGTGACCTAAAAACCTAGTTGAGACCCACTTGGTCTGCAAATAGTAATTTTCAAAACTTTGATTTTGGGTGGCCTAGTAGGTTCATTGTGACTCTAAAAATTCCCTTAGACCTAATGTGGGCCCAAGGAGTCACCAAAGACCCACTTGGGTCAACCATAGTGGTCAATTTGGCCAAGTCAACCCCAAGCCCAAATCAAGTCAAACCTAGCCTATATGGGCTAACCCACCCTCAAACCACCCTCTCACTTAGGATAACTCTTGCATAATTATTTTTGCATGATATTTGGCTGCCTATATCCTAGGGAGTTGACCAAGTCAACATGGGTGACTAGGAGAGAGAAGGAGAGCTCCATTTTCATGATAATGGAGGAGAGAGAAAAATTCAAGAGAGAGGGAAGGAGGAATTCAGCCAAGGGGAGGCCAAAGGCCACCCTTAATGGCTGAATTCAACTCCCCAGGGGAAGGAGAGAAGTTTTCAACCCATTCCCGGCCACCTAGGCCTTGGTTCAGCCCCCTCCTCCATGGTCAAACCTAGCCATTAATGGCTTTGATGGCCATTTTCAAAACCACCCTTCCCCTCCCCTCCTGGCCATTTATACCCCATCAGCAAGCTTGGGTGAGGGATTTCGAAACCCTAGATAGGAGGGAGAGCCGCTGCCATCACCACCAAGGGAGGAAACGCCGCCACCGCTGCCGCCATGCATTCCCGTCGCTCTACCCGCATCCGAGCCCGAACTCAGGTCCTCCTCCTCTCCTTCTCTCATGCTTAGATCCTAGGAATGTTTAAAAGTTGATTTCATGCCCAAACGAACCGGAGCCAAGCTTCAAAATTTCAGAAATTTGCCATTTTTCATGGACTTTTAGAGCTCTCGGGTAGGGCGGCGCCGCCACCTCCGGCCACCCTAGCTCCGGCCATGGATAGCCCCCACCACCGGGAACAAATGGGTGATGTTTCCCGGTGGTGGCGCCGCCTCAGGCCGCCGGGAAATGGGCCACAAAAACCACCTGCGCGGGTCTATTTTCGGCCCATCGGAGAAGAAGAACAGGAGCCACCTGATGGCGCTTCAAGATTCGTGCAGGATCGGTTTTAATACTTTTAAATCCTTTTTCTGATTTTCTGAAACTGTTTTCACTGTAAATAGATTTTAGGCCTCTTAGGGGTACCTGATGAAAAAGTTTTTAGCATGAAAGTTGTAGGCCCTTTCAATACCTACAATTTGATATGCAGTGGTGAAACATTGGATGAGGGGACTGCCCTGTAGAGCCTTTTTAGTAAGGGTATGTCCTAGGATTAGGGCAGATTTCCTATAAAAATTATTTAGGCCCTTTAGAGGCTTGTCCATCAAATTTGATCAACATGAATGTTGTAGGCTTTTTAATTATCTACAGTTTGATATGTTATAGAAAATTTTAGGACAAGTATTCTGACCTGTAGGGTCATTTTTCTAGGGTAGGTCCTACAAATAGGGCAAATCTTTGAAAAATTCCCCACACCTAACCCTTGGTCCAAATGCTTTAAATTTTGGACAGGGGCTTAATCTCACCTAGACCTAGCTCTTGTAAAAATTAAAACCCATTTAAAGAAGTTTAACCTAGGGTTTTGCCCTAAACCTAGAAAAGCTAGGGTAAGGTAGTTGAAGGGTCAAATCACCTCAAAAGTCTCCAAAATTTTGGAGGCATGTTTTTAGGGTTATCATTTAGCTCTGATAAAAATTTCAGCCCAATTGGGTTTGAAATGATTGGGTTTTGATGTGATCAAAGATTGGTCCTTAAAGGGGAAAATTAGGGCAAGGGGTTGTTGGGGCATGGTGGGTCCAATTCTCACCCAAATGGGTTGGGATTTTGGCCAGAGCCCCATGGACAGAGAAAACACCCCCTCATGGAATTTGAGATGGTTTGGGGTGGGTTTGCCCTAGGATCCAAGTTCAAACCTTAAGGGTTGATTTATGGGGTTTGTGAAGGACATAGGGTTTTATGACTTTGTATGGATCTAGAGTTTAGTCCATGATGTTCTAGGGGTGGAATTATGCCCTAGGAAGGAGTTGCATGGTATGGGTACTTAGTCACATCACTTAATTCTAATTATACAAAATTAGGTCTTTATATCTTATGGAATGGATGATGAGTCAAAGGATTTTAAGTTCATGTAAAATTATGATAGAGGATGTTAATTTTGATATATTGAACAGTAGTTGTTGTTTCATGAAATTTAAATAAGTTTTCATATGGGTATCTTAACAAAAGTACATAATCGTAGAATCTTGGGAGAAATAATTTATGTGGTAGTATGATTTAGGTTTTAATGAAATTGTGTACATCATGTTTTTAGGATATATTAAACCTCTGGAAATTTTATCATGATTTATGAGATAGTAATTAGGGTACTTCCTTCACAACTTAGCAAATAGAGATTTTTACTTAGGAATTATTTATGAAGTAACCAGTCATTTAAAGTTTGTGAAATTTAGTCAGAGGAGTTTTAATATCATATTACATCTCAGTGAATTTTTATGGAATTATTTGAATTATAAATTTAGGGGTTGCTTCATTAAATGTTATTGCCCATAAAAATTTAGATAAATTCAATTTGGTATATTAAATGCAAATAAAATTATTATTTTTGGTCAGAGGACTTTTCTGATGATTATCAAGGCTCTGTAATTTTTACATAATTTTATGATGATTAATTGTTGTACTTCCTTCATTAAATATGAATTGTGGAATTTTGATGAATAATTTAATTAGAGGATAAATACTATTTGTAAAATCATGGGAGTTAATATTTAGTAATAATTCACTGTTATACAGTAACTATAATTTTTGGATGACCAATACTTGAGTAGATCATGTAGTTCATGTTCATTATCATCCATGATCAATTATTTGGAAAATTAATTAATTATCAATTTAATTAGGAAAAATTATAATTTTCTGGATTTAGGCATATTATGACATGGTAGATTCCCAGTAATTATTACAAGGGTTTTGGAAGAGAATTTAATGGACGTTCTATCATGGGCAACGTATAGGGTAGAAGGGTATGCCTGGTGTGAAAAAGGCATGAACAGTATTAGAGTGGGACTTGGATATAAGGGTGGAGTTTTGTACCTTATAGGCTTGGGAAAATGAGCATGGAATTCATCATTGGAGATTATGATGAGTAAAGATGTGTTTGGCTAGCATAGGAGGTGCTCGGGGTAGACGAAAGATCGTCTTGCCCTAGGAGTGAAGAGTCAAATCCACCCTAGGGTTAGTTCGATGCAATTTATAGAGGGAACGGGTAAGGGAAAAACAACCAATAACAATAAGTGCCTTGCGAAAGGGAACTTCGGGCCGTAATGCCACCGTCTTGGTTCCTAGTGCCCCTTGAGATCCCTTCACGGGGTATGCCGGGGGCAGTCCTGGGCTAACGTAAATCTTAAAACAAACGAAAGAGTAATTAGCCTAATAGGGATTCACATTGCACACACTCATTAGTTAGGGTTGGTAATGGTTAAGTCGTCCCGAGGTGTTCAAGGGGGCGCTGTTCCGTGGTGTTCTAAGGGATGGAGTCTGGAGATGAGCCAGACGGTTTAGTCCGGGAAATTTGGTCTCGAAGGTGGTTAATACGGACGGTTTAGTCCGGGGAATTTGGTCTCAGACGTGGTTAATACGGACGGTTTAGTCCGGGAGTTTGACACTTTAAATTGTTATAAACTACTGCATGTGCACAAAAATAGGAAGGATTAAGGTGGTGGGTTCTCGATATCGGGGAGTTCGATTGCACCGACACCGATATCGTTGTCTCGGCAAGGTGACTAGCACTAAGCCAAGGTTAAGTCCGGCTGACCAGTCGGCAAGAGTACGCAGGAGTCTGCCTCGTGCACCAGGCGTTGAGGGCGTACGATAGGTCAGACCAGTAGTGCTTTTACTGGTTTTGAGGTGGGCGAGGCCAAACCCACCGCTTCCGTCTGCCACTACGGGAGTATCCTGGGAGTTATCTCCAGAAAGGGGGAACTAAAGGTTTGTGTACACAAAGTTGGGTGGGTGAGTTGCACTGCATGACATAATATACCCACCATATAGTTGCATATCATAATCATTCATAACAACCTTGACACCTAAAGTATAAGTGGAATGGGACGCTTATACTTTAGGACTTGCAAAACGACCCCTTGGTCTATAAGCTTGTGTGGGCAAGTTTATAAATCAAAGGTTAATTTCAATATATATATATATGCTGCTGTTTGATAACCGACACCCCAACGTATAAGTGGTATGAGACACTTTATACGATGGGAGCCTTGCAAAAGACCCCTTGGCCTATGTGTACTCACATAAGCAAAGGTTTAATTTCTTACTTACTTCCTTTCTGTTATACCTATTACAACATTTATATTGCTCCCATGTCATAACTTGCTAGTTAGGTTCACCGTCATCTGCTTTTGACTACTCTCCACTTTCATGTCCTCCCCTTTCTTCCTCTCCGCCCGATGCCTTAGAGCGTGGGGGAAGGGGTGGGGGATGATAGGACTTAGTCTTTTAGACTAACGGTTTTCGAACCATATCATTTTAAGGGATCGCGGAGCCCAGCATGGAGGAGCAGCCTAGGAGGCTGGTACGCTTGGAGATGGGACAGTCTAGCACGGGAGTCCAGACTACGGGGACTGTGAGTCCCGGCCCTTTAGTAGAGATTTAATTTTGCTTCCGCAGTGAGTGATTTTGTAGTGAGGACTTGATGTACCGGGCATGAGCCCTTTTATTTCTAGTATCATCGTACTCTGATGTTTTCTGTGGACACTCCCTTCGTGGAGTTTTATTTTATGTGATATTCTCTTTTGGTGGACTTGCTTCTCTCTTGCTTGCTACTTATTGTGATCGAAAAGGCCGGCAGAATCGGCGCGTTGTAGTTACGACCTTCCCGGGTGCGAAGGTGTCACCGCAAAGCGGCGGTTCTGGGCATAAGACCCCGGGTATTTCAAAAAAAAGGGGGTCTTACAGCATGTTTGTTTTCTAAATAAGTGTTATATGGTTTAAAACAATCACCCCGAGCTTGGTATGAGATGCTATCTAAGTTTATTCTTGAGAACAAGCTCACAAGGAGAAAGATAGATAAGACATTATTTCTTAGGGAAGTTAACAACAAGATTTTGTCAGTACAAATCTATGTTGATGATATTATCTTTGGATCTACGAACGACCACCTTTACAAGAAGTTCTCTAAACTTATGCAGGGGAAGTTTGAAATGAGTAGTATGGGTGAGCTGAAGTATTTCTTAGGAATTCAGGTGAAATAATCTGACAATGGAATTTTCATCTCTCAGACGAAGTTCAACAACAAGTTAATTAAGAAATTTGAAATGGAGAGTGCAACCTCTATGAGGACTCCAATGGGCTCAACTATGTCTCTGGACAAGGATGAGAAAGGGAAACCTTTTGATGAAACCAAGTACAGAAGCATAATTGGATCCTTGCTCTACCTTACTGCCAGTAGGCCAGACATAATATTTTCAACATGCGTATGTGCTAGATTTTAGGTGAACACTAAGGATTCTCATTATGCCACTACAAAGAGAATTCAGAGATACCTTATGGGTACACCAAATCTTGGCATATGCTACCCAAGAAGTAATGACTATGAGCTAATTGGCTTTTCAGATGTTTATTTTGCAGGTAGTAGGGATGACATGAAAAGCACTTCTGCAACCTGTCAGTTCCTAGGAAGAAGGTTAATTTCGTGGAGTAGTAAGAAATAGAATTGTATGGCAATCTCAACTGCTAAGTCAGAGTACATTTCTACAGGTAGTTGTTGTGCATAACTTCTCTGGATAAGGAATCAGCTCGAAGATTATAGCATAAAACTAAAGGAGATTCCAATGTTTTACAACTCACCCAGTGCAATTGCTATTGCTAATAATCAAATCTCTCACAGCCTGATAAAGCACATCGAGATAAAGTACCATTTCATCCGGGATCATGTGGAGAATGGGGACATCAATCTCAGTTATGTCCCGACGGATAATCAAGTCGCAGATATTTTCACGAAGCCGCTGGATGAGGCCAAGTTCTCTTTCTTCAAAATAGAACTTGGTATGTGATGATCATTTTCACAAAGCCTAACCTTGATGCGGAGTCATTCTACGTTTTATCATAACTATGTAGATGGGCATAAGCTAGATTGAATTATCTTTCAGGCAAGTGCACCTATCAATCATAGTATAAGAGAAGCTTACATCTCGTATCGTATTCCACAGGGTCCTTTCAACTACTTGTACTCACTCTCACTCTGTTATCATACCTACATTTAAAATTTCGTTCTAACATAGATTAATCCTAATTATGACTACTTGGATAAAAATTATATTGGAGAGTTACAAAAATAATTTCAAGCCGAAAGTTAAAGGCGTTCAATGAACATCATCATTTTATGTAATCATGCAATAACAAAACCATCAAATTCATTGTAGTGTAAAAGGGTTAAACTAATTATCAAATTCTCTCTCGAGCAATTTGAAATTTAAATCTAAGTTAAGTAAATCTTCTCTCGAACAATTTACAATACTCAAATTTTGCATTGAATGAAATACCCTATCTACTACATAGATTCATGGAACTTTATCTCTAAAATACCATAATTCCATCATTTTGTATTCTAATTTTCCAAGAAACATATCTCTCGATCATGAATTTTAGATTACAAAGAGAATTAATACATAAATATGAAGATTTAACCATCATCCAAAGAATCCAATTTCTCAATCTAGACATTTGGAATTCATGTAAAAGTAAATAATCATTCATAACAAGGATAATTCTCAATGTTTGCAAACCCATATACGAACAAAATACCATGAAATTGATTAAAACAAGAAGATACATGATTACTAATTTGTTCAAACACATTGTTCATGAAAATTAAATGATAAATAAAGTTGGATTACCAAGAGAGATACAAGATTAAATGAGATAAATTGAAGAATAAATGCATACGAATATCTCCTTCAAGCCTTCCTTCTCTTGGGTGCTCCACTTTCGTTCTCCAGAAAATCTCCAAATAAAATTGATCCAAAAGTTCAGAATAAAATTTTTCTCCAGGTTTTTATAGTCTCATAGCAAAAATGGTCGAACACGGGTTCCGACACGGCCGTGTTGCAGGACGTGTCGGCAGTTCCAAGGCAGTTCCACACGAGCAGACGTGTTTGGTCATGGGCCGTGTTGGATGACACGGGTACTGACACGGCCGTGTTGGAGAACACGGCCGTGTTGTTCTTCATGTTCTTCGGACACGGGTCGGCCGGATTTAATTCTTCGATTTGTCCCGAGAAGGACACGGTCAGGACACACGGTCGTGTTCAGACCCGTGTGAACAAATAGTTCCAGCTAGGATAGAGCACGGGTAGGCACACGGGCGTGTTCCTACCCGTGTTCGACCAATTCTTCTGCTTTGATCAGCCCTCCTGGTCCCGTCAACTCCCCTGTTTGCTCCAAGACTTTTAGTTCCACTGATTAGTCGTACCTGCATTAGAAAAATGACGTAATAAGTGGGGAGTTCAATACATAAAATAGTAAAGACTATAACCTATGCTCTACTATTCATGACAATACCAATTCTCAACTATTTTGCGCAATTACTTGAGTAAAGAGGTAGAAAACAGTGGATATGATTACAATTATGATAGTCAGAATCTATCATAATTATACTCATCAAATACCCCCAGACTTGAGTGTTTGCTTGTCCCTAAGCAAACTAATTCAAACTATTGAGTTACCGATACATAATTCTTCTTCCGCACACTGATTGTTTTGAATTCAAATAGAAATTTGATGTTGTAATTGTATAGGAAATAGTATAGCAGATTTTTCTAAATATAGCTTTTTCTTAAAAATTCCTCCAATACATATCTTAACTATTTTTCGCTCTTTCTTAGAATTAGGATTATAGTTATCCATTACTATTGTAAGGAGAAAAGAATAATCTTAATAACATATGCATTAGTCTTTCAAAACTTAAACATACCTCTATTGATAATCATACACTTTCCTTTACACACCCTCTCCAAAGCACTAATGAGAATTAGTAAAGTTGGATCCTTAGGACTTGTATGGTGGTGTAACCTTTTTTTGCTTAGGATAGGTAATAATAGGTGGGGTAAGCAACTAAAAAAAATAACTCGATGGTTTTTTTTTCTTTGCACACCTAGATCACAATTGAGCCCTTGGTATGGTCAATACCTTAACAAACATTGATATTCTACGAGCACCCCCAGACTTTGCACGTATTATACTTCCCATATATTTTTTCTTTGTTTCTTAACCAAAGGTCCATAGTAGGGATCATTCCGAAGGGGTGCAAAGTCACACTCACTCAGGCCACATATCACTATGTTTTTGTTTTTAGGGACTTCATAGTAGGGATCATTCCGAATGGGTGCAAGTGTACATGCACTCAGGCCACATATCACTATGAAAATTCATTTCATGACGAACTCAATGATAGGTGTGCTACTAGGTGAGGATTTGCCTTGGTGAATTTTGGAGTTGGAATATCACAAAAATATAGGGATAAGGTCCAAATTGGGTGACAAGGGTATAATGTTTAAGGTTTTGGGATGTGAACAGCTCAAGCTATCCAAAAGGAGGCCTAAGTCATTTCCACCTTTACTAATTAACATGTGCAAAAGTTTTGAGGATCGTTGGTTAGTTCTAGACACCAATAGAGAAAAGTTTTGTTATTTTATTTTGATCTCCTAATACACAATTATCAAAATATTGCATTCATCGACTCACTTTAGTATAGATAAATATATTTTCTAAATATAACTTTTTCATAAAAATTCCTCCAATACATATCTTAACTATTTTTCGCTCTTTCTTAGAATTAGGATTATAGTTATCCATTACTATTGTAAGGAGAAAAGAATAATCTTAATAACATATGCATTAGTCTTTCAAAACTTAAACATACCTCTATTGATAATCATACACTTTCCTTTACACACCCTCTCCATAGCACTAATGAGAATTAGTAAAGTTGGATCCTTAGGACTTGTATGGTGGTGTAACCTTTTTTGGCTTAGGATAGGTAATAATAGGTGGGGTAAGCAACTAAAAAAAATAACTCGATGGTTTTTTTTCTTTGCACACCTAGATCACAATTGAGCCCTTGGTATGGTCAATACCTTAACAAACATTGATATTCTACGTGCACCCCCAGACTTTGCACATATTATACTTCCCATATATTTTTTCTTTGTTTCTTACCAAAGGTCCATAGTAGGGATCATTCCGAATGGGTGCAAAGTCACACTCACTCAGGCCATATATCACTATGTTTTTGTTTTTAGGGACTTCATAGTAGGGATCATTCCGAATGGGTGCAAGTGTACACGCACTCAGGCCACATATCACTATGAAAATTCATTTCATGACGAACTCAATGATAGGTGTGCTACTAGGTGAGGATTTGCCTTGGTGAATTTTAGAGTTGGAATATCACAAAAATATAGGGATAAGGTCCAAATTGGGTGAGCAAGGGTATAATGTTTAAGGTTTTGGGATGTGAACGGCTCAAGCTATCCAAAAGGAGGCCTAAGTCATTTCCACCTTTACTAATTAACATGTGCAAAAGGTTTGAGGATCGTTGGTTAGTTATAGACACCAATAGAGAAAAGTTTTGTTATTTTATTTTGATCTCCTAATACACAATTATCAAAATATTGCATTCATCGACTCACTTTAGTATAGATAAATATATTTTCTAAAATGGAGTGATTATTAGTTAATAATATAAAGGACAATATTTTTAAACCAAATTTTATGGAGAAAAGTAGGCTAATGAATTTCTATACGTAGTTACTAATCAACAAATTTGAACACGAATTCGGTTTAATCAGCGTGCGAAAGTAAATTAGATAGTTATATTCTCAATGAGTGAAGTACGGAAAGCTTAAAGAAAAGTAATAGAATGCTGTGATAGAGAAATAGAGTACTATGATAGAGATAATATCAGTAACTGTAATAATGCACCCCACTGTCAACACCAATACCCCCAGGCTTGTGTTGCAATGTCCTCATTGCAAAAAAAAAATTAAAAACAAAGTGAGGTTATTATTGCACCAAGATAGAGAGAACTGATGATCATGAATATAAAGAAGCACAGAACAAAACAATGAGCAAAAAAAAATACTTCTAGATATACTGCTAATACAAGATCATGATCATATCAATAAAAAGGATACAACGATACAGGGATATAAAATCAAAAATACATAGGTGTATCATCCTGGTCAGCCGGATCATCCTGAGTGCGAGATTGATGAGGAGCTGCTCGTGGTGGGCTAGTAATCCCTAAGTGTTGCCGGATCTGATAGATGACGTCCTCAGTCCGCTGCTGCGTCTCCTCGATACGCTGAAGGCGCGGCGATAGCTGAGTGTCGTAGAAGTGCTGGATCTCCTGTGCATATCGAGACTGTCGTGGAGGCTGGGCAGAAGAGGACTCCCCCTGAGTATACGTCGAGCGGGGTGGTGGAATGAGAGGCTCATCGAGGTCTGGATCTATCTCCTCGTCGTCGTCGTGGACATGGCGTCCACGACTCACAATGGTGTAGGTAATCCCACCCCGGCCTTGACGTGCTGAAACGAGGCGGATGGAGCGAATACTTGCCATGGTGATGGGCATAGTCCTTGCTACCACCGTCATCGGGGGAAGAGGCGAGAATATGCCCATATTCCTGGCCAAGCGCGTAATGTAAGGGGCTACACAAATGGACCCGACGCGGGAGGTCTCCGCCTAATGAAGAATGTAGTGAGCAAGCATATAACCTAAGTGGATGGGGTAACGGGCTGTCATGCTTTGCAGATAAAGGATGTCCTGTCGGCTAACTATGCCGGAGCTTTCGCCCCGGCCACTCAGAGTATGGCTAAGCAGATGATGAACGTAATGTACGGTGGGAGAAACCAGCTTTGAGGCCTTAGACCTCTTGGCTTCGTAGGGCTCGGTGTCAAAAGAGAGACGGCGCCAAATATCGCCCGCCTGATCGCGACTGGGGAGACTAAAATTCAGATCCGAGTAGGCATCACTAAAGAGGAAGGCCTCTTCGTACACTCCTAAATGTTGTGTAAATTGGATGTGAGATAGCGTGTAGAAGGTGCCCCCTACCCAAAATGAGATATTCCCCTCGGTTGGTCTTCCATTATCGGTCATGGAGGGTCGAAGGTTTAAATAGAAGGTGGACAAAAACTCGAGCGTGAGTTCGCGGAAACCTAACTCTTCTACTGCAAAAAAACCTTGCCACCCTATTACAGAAATTAATTCCTTAACATTGGCAGTAATACCGATGGCTTCCAAGACGTCCCAGTCGATCATTCGTATGTCCTGAAATTTCTTTGCTTGCAGGCGGTTATAGCGGTTAGTATGCACTGCATCCGTGAAAACTAAGGGTTGAACGACGTCGCGTCTTTCAGTATACAGCGCTTGAAGTTCCGGTCTACGTCGGCGAACGCCTTGGCTACTTGAAGATGACATGATCTGAAAATAAAGGAACAAAATATTCTAAAGCAAATGAAGATGGAAAAAAAATCAAATACATAAGAAGATATCTAATGGATAGAAACCCAGGAATTATACCGATGATATAAATAGCGAAGCGACGAGGCGATTGCATGAAATTGGGGGAGCTTCAGCTGTACTGGTTGCAGGAAGAAAAGGGGAGAAAGTGGAACTGATGGAATGAAAGAAGTCGAACACGGCCCCTATAAAAAGAAGTCGAACACGGGTGTACACACGGCCGTGTGTGCACCCATGTTAGGGAATCTACGTGGGCGGGAAACACGGTCTCCAAGGAGACGTGTGGTCATTTCGCGGGAACTGCTCGTGTCAGTGGACACGGTCAACAACACGGACGTGTCCACAACCCGTGTGGTCAATCTGACAGGTGGTTGGATCGGACACGGTCCACAACACGGGTGTGTGTGGACCCGTGTCCTTCTCTGGATGAAATCGCTTTAATTGGCCTTATCGACACGGGTGTGCACATGGTTGGGTTAATAGCCGTGTTCATTTAAACACGGCCAGAAACACGGTCGTGTGGAGACCCGTGTTATGCGCTAGCGTAACATTGAAATGGCGATGAATGACACGGCAACTCACACGGGCGTGTATTTGCCCGTGTGGTGCTCTGTAAATTTCTGCCTTTCCTGGATTAAATAGGGTGCACGGCTGGGTGACTGTGCGTGTGCTCGACACGGCCAAGCACACGGCCGTGTGCTTGGTTGTGTACTCTTCTTAAATAATGATTTCTCCTCTTTCTTTATTTTATTTTATTTAATTTTTCGGGGTAGAAATTTAAATAAAGTTTTCATTAAAATTTTTATAAACTATTTAGACAAATTACTATTGAATTATATATATATAGTTTCTTAGTCTAGATAAAGGCAGGATTCTAGGCGAGCAGAAGCTTGGGGAAGTGCACTATAATAAAGTTTTAACTGGTGCCCGTTGACTTTAAAATCTCCTTTTTCAGGGTGAGTTAGTTCGACGGTGCCATAGGGGAAAACTTTTTTAACTTGGAAGGGTCCGGACCACTTAGACCTAAGCTTTCCTGGGAATAGACGCAGCCTAGAATTAAAAAGGAGAACCTGGTCACCCTCGTTGAATGTTTTGGTTTTTCAGAGGTGACGGTCATGAAATAATTTGGTTCTCTCCTTATAAATTCTGGAGTTCTCATATGCCATAGTCCTCCATTCGTCTAGTTCGTTAAGTTGAAGTTTGCATTTTTCCCCTATAGAATTAGTATCAAAATTTAGAGATCTTATTGCCCAATATGACTTGTGCTCTAATTCTATAGGTAAGTGACAGGATTTACCATAGACTAATCTAAAGGGGGTGGTTCCTATAGGTGTTTTAAATGCGGTCCTATGAGCCCATAAACAATCGTTTTGTTTCCTAGACCATTGTTTTCTATTCCCTTCTATAGATTTTTCTAGGATACGTTTAAGTTCTCTATTGGATACCTCAACTTGACCACTAGTCTGCGGATGATATGGTGTAGCTGTCCTATGTACGACTCCATATTTCTGCAATACCTTATCTAGCTGTAGATTGCAAAAGTGAGAACCCCTATCGCTAATAAGTGTACGTGGTGTGCCAAATCGCGCAAATAGAGATTTCAGGAATTGAATTACTACTCTACTATCATTAGTAGGTAAAGCTTGCGCCTCAACCCACTTTGATACGTAATCTACGGCTACCAAGATAAATTTATTCCCGAATGAAATTGGAAATGGGCCCATAAAATCTATCCCCCACACATCAAATACTTCACATTCAAGAATAAAGTTTTGCGGCATTTCATGTAATTTAGAAATATTACCTGTTTTCTGACAAGAATCACATGAAAGCACATACCTTTGGGCATCCCTGAATAAAAGGGGCCAATAAAAACCCGAATCAAGAACCTTTTTCGCAGAGCGATTTGCTCCATAGTGACCACCAGTAGGACCTAAATGACACTGCTCCAGGATTTTCCACCCTTCCTCGGCTGATACACACCTTCGGATCACGGAATCTGCACATATCCGAAAAAGAAAAGGGTCCTCCCAAAAGTAATATTTCAAGTCGGAGAAAAATTTCTTTTTCTGCTGATATGAAAAATCCTGTGGGAGGACCTTAGCCACAAGATAGTTTGCATAATCTGCAAACCATGGATAATTATTGTTTACTTTCGAAGATAAGGCAAATAACGATTCCTCAGGGAATGCATCAGAAATTTCAGATTCTTCTAACATTGCTCGTAATGGATTTTCTAAACATGAAAGATGGTCTGCTGCTAAGTTTTCTGCTCCTCGTTTATCCCTAATTTCCAAATCAAATTCTTGCAATAGAAGAACCCAACGGATTAAACGAGGCTTTGCGTCCGCTTTAGCTAGCAAATATTTAAGTGCTGAGTGATCCGTGTAAACTACTACCTTGGACAATGTTAAATAGGATCTAAATTTATCAAAGGCAAAAACTACTGCTAGAAGTTCTTTTTCAGTAGTAGTATAATTCTCTTGTGCATTATTAAGTGTTTTACTAGCATAAAATTTAGGATGAAAATGTTTGTTTCGGCGTTGTCCTAGAACAGCCCCTACCGCAAAACTGCTAGCATCACACATGATTTCAAAAGGCTGAGTAAAATCAGGCGCTATCATAATAAGAGAATTAATTAATCTCTCTTTTAAGAACTCAAAAGCATGTAGACACTCTTGATTAAAGAGAAAAGGTGTGTCCTTTTCTAAAAGTCTCGTAAGTGGTTTAGCAATTTTGGAAAAGTCTTTAATAAACCCACGGTAAAATCCGGCGTGGCCTAAAAAACTTCTCACTGCCTTAACGGATGTGGGTGGTGGTAACTTTTCTATTGTCTCTATCTTCGCTCTATCTACTTGTATTCCATGATTGGAAATTTTATGACAAGTACTAACCCTTCTTGTACCATAAAATGGCACTTCTCCCAGCTAAGTACTAAGTTTGTTTCCTCACACCTCCTCAAAACTTTTTCTAAATTATTCAAACATAAATCAAATGAATCTGCAAAGACGGAGAAGTCATCCATAAACACTTCCATGATATCTTCAACATACTCATTGAAGATGGCCAACATGCATCTTTGGAAAGTAGCGGGGGCATTACATAGACCAAAAGGCATACGCCTATAGGCAAAGGTGCCGAATGGGCACGTGAACGTTGTTTTCTCTTGGTCTTCTGGGGCAATTGGGATTTGGAAATACCCAGAAAGTCCATCTAGAAAACAATAATACGCATGCCCTGACAAGCGTTCTAATATTTGGTCTATAAAGGGCAAAGGGAAATGGTCCTTCCTAGTGGCATCGTTTAGCTTCCTATAGTCTATACAGACACGCCAACCTGTTATTGTTCGCGTTGGAATTAATTCATTTTTATCATTTGCTACCACAGTTAAACCACCCTTCTTAGGAACGACTTGGACAGGACTAACCCATGAACTATCGGAGATAGGGTATATCATACCAGCATCTAACAATTTAACAATTTCAGCCTTAACTACCTCTTTCATATTAGGATTAAGCCTACGTTGCAGTTGAATAGATGACTTATAGTTTTCTTCCAAAAGGATTTTATGAGTGTAAAAACTAGGATTAATACCTTTTATATCAGATATTTGCCAGGCTATTGCACCTTTACATTTTTTCAACACAGTTAATAATTTGGTTTTTTCAATCTCAGAAAGATGAGAAGAAATGATAACTGGGTAAGACGAATTAGTTCCTAAGAATGCATACTCAAGATGATCCGGTAAATTTTTTAATTCAACTACAGGTGGATTCTTAGTATTATTCTTATGAACTTCATGATTTCCTTCTATAAGTAAGTTATATTCAGTATTTCCATTCATCGAAACTGAGCTATCTAGAAAAAATAAATGCTCAACAATGTCTTCACTAGTTTCATCTTCTAGAAAGCAATTAGTAATGCAAATTTCTAAAGGGTCTTTATAATAAAAATTAGAATCAATAGAAGTCATTAAATCATCAACACCATGAGAAAAGTAGCAACAATCATCACTATCCAAAGATTGTTTCATAGTATTGCCAATTTGAAAAGTGACTTCATCCTCCCCTACTCTCAAAACTAATTTACCATCAAAAACATCAATAAGAGCTCTAGAAGTGGCTAGAAATGGACGACTAAGTATAAGTGGTACTTCTATATTTTCGTCCATATCTAAAATAACAAAATCGGCAGGAAATATAAATTTGTCTACCTTAACTAATACATCCTCCACTATACCTCTTGGGTACTTAACCGACCTATCTGCCAACTAGATGCTCATCCTAGTCGGGCTAAGTTCCCCTAGGCCTAGTTTCAAATATAATTTATAAGGCATCAAATTTATACTAGCTCCTAAATCCGCTAAAGCTTTATTAACTTGCAAATCACCGATTAAACATGGAATTGAAAAAGAACCGGGATCCTTAAGTTTTTGTGGTAATTTATTTTGTAAAATAGCAGAGCATTCTTCACTAAGTGTGACTAAAGACAATTCTTCAATTTTCCTTTTATTAGAAATTAAATCCTTCAAAAATTTTGCATACTTGGGCATTTGAATAATATCAGAAAAAGATAAATTAACATGCAATTGTTTAATCATAGATAAAAATTTACCATATTGCGCATCCATGCGCTCCTTGTTTATCTTTGCTGGATATGGTACGGCTGGTTGATATTCCATTGGTGTCATGTTCGGTGCTTCTCCACTGGACTCCTCTTGAGGTGCATCCTGTGCAAGCCTTAGGTCTTGTAATTCCTTCCCGCTCCTCAACTGAATTGCTCTTGCATGCTCCTTTGGATTTGTCTCAGTATTTCCTGGAAGTGTCCCTTGTTGTCTCTCTGATACCATCCTTGCCAACTGCCCAATCTGATTCTCCAAATTTCGAATAGAACCCTCTTGATTACGGAAGGCAACATCGGTAGTTTGCATGAACTTTGCAAGGACATCTTCCAATGTTGGTTTCCTTGGCTCCAATTGTTGTTTTTGTTGTCCAAACATGGGTTGTTTGCCTTGGTTGCCTTGCCCTCCCCAAGAGAAATTGGGGTGGTTCCTCCATCCTTGGTTGTATGTAAAACTATATGGGTTGTTTGCAGGATTGAAAGGTGGTCTGGGATTATTACCCATGTAGTCTACATGTTCTTGCACTTGAGGTTCACCACTAGGTATTCCAACAAGGGAAGGGTCCCATTGTTGAGGTACCATGGGGGGCGTAGCTAAAGAAAGGTTGCCCATCTTTTGATGGAGCTTCTCCACTTGAATTGCTAAGGCTGTTACGGCATCCACTTCATACATTCAGGCAGGCTTAGTAGACTTTGGTCGCACGGTAGTCCATTGGTAGCTATTCATTGCCATTTCTTCTATCAACTGCTAGGCGGCCTCAGGTGTCTTATTGTTCAAGGTGCCTCCACTAGCCGCATCAATCATCTGTCTGGTGGCTGGATTTAGACCATTGTAGAAGGTCTGAATCTGAAGCCAAGAAGGTAAGGCATGATGGGGGCATCTCCTTAATAATTCTTTGAATCGTTCCCAAGTATCGTACAATGATTCAGCCTCCAATTGAACATACATAGAGATGTCGTTTCTTAACTTTGCGGTCTTTGCCGGTGGAAAATACTTCATCAAAAACTTCTCAACCATCATGTCCCAAGTAGTAATGGAACCTCGAGGTAACGAATTGAGCCACTGATTTGCCTTATGCCTTAATGAGAATGGGAACAATCTCAATCTAATGGCATCGTTGGAGACACCATTAATCTTGAAAGTATTACATATCTCTAGGAATCCGGCTAAGTGTGTATTGGGGTCCTCGTCTTATAAGCCATCATATTGAACATATTGTTGCACCATTTGTATCACGCTCGGCTTCAGTTCGAAATTATTGGTTGGAATGGGAGGTCGAACAATGCTTGACCCAGTTCCTTGGAGATTAGGTCTAGCAAAGTCAGACATGGTTTGCTCATTTTGGTTTGCCATGATATCTAAATCCTCAGGATGGTGTTCTCCTTGATTCACTGTTTCTTCTTCTAACAGTTCGGTTATAATATCTGTGGTGTTAATACCCACGTCTCTTTGATTGGTGTTATGAATAAGTCGTTCTGGATCAGATTGAAATGGTTCTAGCCCAGAATTTCTTGCCCTGGTCATAGACTAACAGACTACAAAACAGAGATTAAATAATATAATTATACTATAAACTATATTATATATATTTATTAGTAAACAAAAATGGTAGATTAATAGAGTTAAAGCTTTCAAAATATTAAAAAGGGTTCCCCGGCAATGGCGCCAAAAACTTGATGATCATTTTCACAAAGCCTAACCTTGATGCAGAGTCATTCTACGTTTTATCATAACTATGTAGATGGGCATAAGCTAGATTGAATTATCTTTCAGGCAAGTGCACCTATCAATCATAGTATAAGAGAAGCTTACATCTCGTATTGTATTCCACAGGGTGCTTTCAACTACTTGTACTCACTCTCACTCTGTTATCATACCTACATTTAAAATTTCGTTCTAACATAGATTAATCCTAACTATGACTACATGGATAAAAATTATATTGGAGAGTTACAAAAATAATTTCAAGCCGAAAGTTAAAGGCGTTCAATGAACATCATCATTTTATGTTATCATGCAATAACAAAACTATCAAATTCATTGTAGTGTAAAAGGGTTAAACTAATTATCAAATTCTCTCTCGAGCAATTTGAAATTTAAATCTAAGTTAAGTAAATCTTCTCTCGAACAATTTACAATACTCAAATTTTGCATTGAATGAAATACCCTATCTACTACATAGATTCATGGAACTTTATCTCTAAAATACCATAATTCCATCATTTCGTATTCTAATTTTCCAAGAAACATATCTCTCGATCATGAATTTTAGATTACAAAGAGAATTAATACATAAATATGAAGATTTAACCATCATCCAAAGAATCCAATTTCTCAATCTAGACATTTTGAATTCATGTAAAAGCAAATAATCATTCATAACAAGGATAATTCTCAATGTTTGCAAACCCATATACGAACAAAATACCATGAAATTGATTAAAACAAGAAGATACATGATTACTAATTTGTTCAAACACATTGTTCATGAAAATTAAATGATAAATAAAGTTGGATTACCAAGAGAGATACAAGATTAAATGAGATAAATTGAAGAATAAATGCATACGAATATCTCCTTCAAGCCTTCCTTCTCTTGGGTGCTCCACTTTCGTTCTCCAGAAAATCTCCAAATAAAATTGATCCAAAAGTTCAGAATAAAATTTTTCTCCAGGTTTTTATAGTCTCATAGCAAACATGGTCGAACACGGGTTCCGACACGGCCGTGTTGCAGGCCGTGTCGGCAGTTCCAAGGCAGTTCCACACGAGCAGACGTGTTTGGTCATGGGCCGTGTTGGATGACACGGGTATTGACACAGCCGTGTTGGAGAACACGGCCGTGTTGTTCTTCATGTTCTTCGGACACGGGTCGGCCGGATTTAATTCTTCGATTTGTCCCGAGAAGGACACGGTCAGGACACACGGGCGTGTTCAGACCCGTGTGAACAAATAGTTCCAGCTAGGATAGAACACGGGTAGGCACATGGGCGTGTTCCTACCCGTGTTCGACCAATTCTTCTGCTTTGATCAGCCCTCCTGGTCCCGTCAACTCACCTGTTTGCTCCAAGACTTTTAGTTCCACTGATTAGTCATACCTGCATTAGAAAAATGACGTAATAAGTGGGGAGTTCAATACATAAAATAGTAAAGACTATAACCTATGCTCTACTATTCATGACAATACCAATTCTCAACTATTTTGCGCAATTACTTGAGTAAAGAGGTAGAAAACAGTGGACATGATTACAATTATGATAGTCAGAATCTATCATAATTGTACTCATCAGTATGCTCAACAAGGAATCATGAAGATTGTCAAGGACTGAAACTAAAGATAGATTGGTTAAGTAATTCTCTTAGAATGCATGAATTCTTCATGTCAGAAAGTTCAAAAATCTCCAAGGAAAAATCGTCGAGTATTACTCGTGGAATCTCGACGAATTCGTCGAGATTGACTGAGTCATTTCGACAATTTTCGACGAATGCCAATTTTCACCCGTGATATTTCGACGAATTTATCGGGCTTACTCAAGAAATTTCGATGAATATGACTTGTCTCTAGGTTTATTTTAATTTCTCTTTATTTGATCTGAAGAGTCACTTCCGGAAAAGGTACGTGTGCTTCTCTATCTTCAAAATAATAATTTTATATAAATAGGTATAAATCGGGCAAATGGATTTCACACTCATCGAGATCATTTTGGAAATCCGTCGAGAGCTGTTCGGCGCACTATTCATCTTCCGCGAACGGTCTATTTCATCAATTCATCTTCACGTTTTCTCAATTGTTCTCCATGGCTCCAAAAGGTACATGAAACCTTCAAGTTGGGGGAGAGCTTGTTCGCACAGGGTTTGCCACAACCACCGACGAATTTTGGAATGTCATCTTAATGCTCGAGGCTGCCAGATTGTCGTTCATCCTGGAAAATCCATGCAAAGTTTTGGATAGAGATGTTTTGGAATTCTTTCAACATGCTAAACTCCGTTATGGGGATACAGTAATTAAGAGCAAGGTTAGAAATTTATCCATCAAAGTGAATGCCTCCCTCCTAACACGATTCTCACGGCTTCCAAAAGTTGAACAGGCCGACCTCATTGAAGACAGAGATTTCACAAGAGCTCTACTGTTCTGTGGTCTGTATAGAGGAACTTTAGCCATTAAAGGGAAAGTTATGAATTACAAAGGAAAGCTTCTATCTGATGTCATCGGGAAAGTCCTATTGTTCAAAGTTAGCTCCCATGACTACCTTTCAAATGACATGTTCAAGCTCATTGCCGCAATCATCTGTAGGAAAAGAATAGATTGGGGAGCAGTTCTGTTTGGAAGGATTAAAGACAGTCTGCATGCGCCAAAATTTAGAAGGATACTCAGTCTCTATCTGAACTAGTTGGACAGAAACACTTTTGACATGACGGCAGGTGTACCAATTAATCTCCTGAAGAGGATTGACTCTTCGATTTTCTCCAGATGGGAAAGAAGAATACCCATGCAGGGTGGACTCAAGGAGTTGGCTGAGGAAGAGGAAGAATTTTTTTCCTGATGTTAGGACTACTACTCTTACCCCTATGAAGCTCCTAAGAGCTCAGGTGTAGGAGTTGAGGGGGACTCAGTTTCTAATCAAGTGGTTGCTGACATTCAAGTGCCTTCGATTGTTCCCTCATCTACTAAGCCAGTTCCTGTAGACACAGTTAGTGTAGAGACAGTTGCTCAAGATATAAGTATTGCGGAGTTAGTTGTTCAAGACACAGTTGTAGCTGAGACAGTGGTTGCTGATATTATTCTTAATGCTACTGCCGAGGAGGTCTTGGATGTCAATGTTGGTGCTGCTGAAGTAGAGGTTGCTAATCGTGGTAATTTTAGTGTTGAGATGTTTGATGATGTTGCAACTGATGGTGATGAACTTATTGATGATTTCCTTGATGATGTTGATAATATTGATGTTGAAGCTGATAAGGATGGTGAAAAATAGGAAGAAAATGTTTTTGCTATTGATGAAATTGTTGATATTGCCAACTTGATCGTAAGTCTCCCAGAAATTCTTCCAGCAGTGGCCGAGGGGGAGTATATTCAACCATCAGTCTCAGTTCAAACAAAACTTGATAGGTTTATTCACAATTTGCAGAGAAGGACTGCTCGGATTCCAGGTGGGTCTCCCATTGAGGGGGAGGACATCATTGAAATTTCTGATGAGGAAGGAGAAGACAAGATGCTTTCTCCTGTCCTAGAGGCAAAAGATCCAACTGAAGACGCGATAAGCCCAGTTGAGGCACCTTCGTCAAAGTAAGCGCAACTAGACTTTAGTGAGAAAGCTCGTGGTAGTTTGTCCCCTCTAGTGGTCCTAGAAAGTTAAAAACTAGAATTAAGAAAACCTATCGGCTGACCGCCGATTTTTCCAACTGCATATAAAACTCATTTTAAACTTCGCATTGGAGAAAGACTCTCGTGATACGTTTCAGAGGCCACCTGAAAGTCTTTGTTTTCAAGGATAGCTAAATCACCTAGAGGGGAGTGAATAGGTTTATTAGTCCTTAGTGACTATCGTTTATTTTTCTTACTTTAGGTGCTTTATTTGTTGATTCAATTCTGCTTTCAAGACATGCAACCTGTAATAAAGAAAACAACACTGAATAACACATCCACTTTCCCTCCCACCTATCCAACTATCTTGTTGGACAAGACGCTTCTCCAAAACCGGCTCCAAAGACCTTACACCTCAGATCTCTCAGGATCTTTAAGTCTCCTCCAAGTATTACAACTCAGGCACAAGGCCCTACAACTCAGTGATCCAAAGATCACCTACCTCAGGCCCAAAGGCCCTACAACTCAGGCTGGGAGGACATCCCTACCTCAGATCCACAAGGGATCCTACCTCTGAGAGAATGACTCTCCTACAGCTAAGACCCAAAGGTCCTACCTCAGATCCAAAGGATCCTACAGCTCAGGCACAAGTGCCCTACCACTCAGTAAGAATGACTCACCTATAATCTCAGGCTATTAAGCCCTACAACACAGATGCAAAAGGATCAAACAGGATGGAAGTGGGTTATGTGGTTACTCTTGACACAAGAGATGTTTCTCTATGTACAGCTTTTTGACTGAGATAAACTCAGCCCAACTATGACTTCAGGAATTTATTTCCTGAGTTTACCTTTACTGAACTAAGAATTACTTGGTCCTAACTACTTCCACAATAATAAGTATATATTTACTTGAGCTGGAAGGACTTGCACAACAATGTTCTTCCCCTTTTTGAACTGAGCCTGAAGTTCAGCCCGAACTTCTACTTCACAGCACCAGGGATTTTTCCTGCTGGAACTGTGAAGTTACTACATCTAGTTGCTACTACCAGAGCTGATAATATCTCAGCCCTAACCCCTTCTTCACAGCCCCCTAAGATTATATATTCAGGATTAGGCTAACTTGAGCTGTGAAGTAACTACAACTAGGGTTTTTTCCCTTTACTGCTAACTTAGCTGAGATGAACTCAGCTCTATCTTCTTGACTGCAAAAAACCAGATGTCTTTGCCACTTCCTCCTTTCTCAAGGACCTTCACTACACTTGCTGGTGAAGACAAATGATTTATCTGCTCTAATTATTCTTCAACCAGCTTCAGCTTCTTCTTCTCCTTCAGAAAGAAATCTTTCTGAACTTGTTGGTGCAGGAGTAAATAGCACCAGCAAACTTGATTTAGATCTCAGATTTTGTAGTTAGGATTCTCCCTTGGCTGCTTCCCTTTTCGCAGAGATTAACTCTGAACTTGCTGATTGTCGATGAAGAAGACAACAACCGATTTGCTCTTAGTCTTGCTGACTTGAGCTTCTTGTTCTTCAGCACAGCAACAATGGCGGTGAAGAAGAATGACCAGATGGCTCCCCTCCAAATCTATCTTCCTTTGTAAAGCCTTTCCTTTGTATTGATTATGACCCAACGGCTCTTTGAGCAGTGGGCCCCACACATTTAATGGATGCAACAAACTTGCTTTAACGCCAGCTATCGTACAGTAGGTCTGTGGCCACAATTGTCGCGTACTGTAGCCATCTCCCAACTAATTTGAATCTTATTAACTAGTTGACTTGCTGACGTCACCAACTGTGTACTTAGCAAAAAATCAACCGACATTAGTATAGGCGTTGAGTGAGTGAGCCTCACTCAATGCCAAAACACTTAGACAGATTTCTGTCTATCTAGGCATTGAGAGAATTGAGTGAACAAGCATCACTCAATGCTTTTTGCCTTAACAAAATCTTCCTTCTTCTCTGGCATTGAGAGCATTGAGTGTGTCTTCATCACTCAACGTTTTTTGCCTTAGAAAAGCTTTCTGCATCTTAGGCGTTGAGAGCGTTGAGTGAGCACGCCTCACTCAACGCTTTTTACCTTAGCCAATTTTCTGCCTCTGCAGCATCTTAAAGGCTGAGAGCGTTGAGTTAGCTAGCATGCCTCACTCAACTCTGAACTTAGTTTGACGAACTCTCAACTCAGTTCGACTCACAGCTTTTTTCTGTATGGCGTTGTGTGTGTCTTCATCACTCAACGCAAAACTACTTAGCCATATTTCTGCCTTTAGCTTTATGGCATTGAGTGAGTCAACTCCACTCAACGCCTGTGAACATAGCCACATTTCCAGCTTGCTAACATTCTTCCTTACCTCTTGTATTGAGTGAGCTTGCTGCACTCAATGCCTGTAGACTTAGCTGCATTTTCAATTGCTCCTTGACTTCTTGCATTGAGTGAGCTTACCTCACTCAACGCCTGTAGACTTAGGCAAATTCATGCCTTTCCAGCATCTTCACTTTGTGACCATCTGTCATATAACTTAGATAATCTGTCTAGACTTGTTCCATGGAACATCCTGCACATGATGATCTTAAATAACATCAAATACAACTATGCTATTAGTGTTGATGGAGATGCCTCTTCAAATCCAATCTAGGGAACCTTGTGGGTAATGGACCCAACAATCTCCCTCTATTTGAAGAAGGCAGAACACCCAGCTATACTAAGAGGTATTAACATAATAAGCAAAATAATTTCATGTAATTGTAGATTATAGTCTGCTACAACTGTTAGCTTATGCTATGAAGGTTTTAGCATATCAATTTACTGTACTACATTTAACTGCATTGAATCAATAAGTCAAGTCAATGCATCATTATACTACTTGAATAATTGCTCAAGTAATATGCACTCTCCTTTATACCACTTAATATTTAAATGGAGCACCACTAGAAGCACTTACCTCAAAATATGCAATGACACAATCATGGCGCAACATGTAGCCAGTCATTGCATTTCTCATACTACTAAAATCTTTTCAAGTAATATAAAATGACTCAACAAGACCTAGTCATGCCAAGTATTGCTTCTATATCTCCCCCTTATGTATTTCTACACATCTCACCATTTCTGTCTTCTTCAATAGGTATATCTATTGAGGGAGGAGAAAGGATCATGGGAGAGATTTTCTCTTTATCCTAGTCAAAGTCCTATGTTGATACTACTAAGGAAATTAGCCAAGTAATCACACCACTTGATTAGGGGTCATACATTTTGTGTTGATATATTAAAACAACACAATACTATATCACTTGAACTTGCTGCACACATAGTTCCACTTGCTGATGTTGTATCTATAGAATCAGCATCCACTTGTGGTGATATCATTGTTACACCACATCACTACAGCCTCTTGACTCTTGAGTGAACCATGGATCCACTTGAGCTGGCTACTAGCTGTTCCTCTTCTCCTGTAACAACACTATTTTTTCAGCAGCAGTCCTTCATCTCAGACTCATAGAAGATTATGACTAATACATAAATACTCTCCCCCTTTGTCTGTGCATTGTTCTTAGGATAAACTGATCAGTAGTGAAGATCTTTGATCCACTACAGTAGCTGTTTGTTCCTTCTCAATAGGAGGTTTATCCTATTCCAGCAAGTGCTGGACATGCTCCCCCTTAATATGAGCATTTTCTGTCAGCATTTCTGCAGATTCTGAGCTTGCTCCCCCTCATGATTGAGTTTTTCCATATGCTTCCTAACAAACTGATACTTAATCTACATATGCATAGTCTTGTTGTGAAAGACATGATTCCTAGCAATTTAGATTACACTAATAGAATGTCAATATTAGGTAGTTCTACTTATCTGGAGGATGTGGTCCTGATACCATGGAGCTAATATTGCAAGACTGGTTTCTTTCTTACAGCTCCAAGTAGTCAGTCTTATTCATAGGATTTAATAGGTTCAATCTTTGCTTATCCTATCAACCTTGCACCATGTGGTGGAGGTGCATCTTATCTCTTATTCTTCTTTCATCTGACTGGGCAGTCAGCTCTGAAAAGCTCAGCCTTGCTATAACAACAACATATTTTGTTAGGGAAATATGTTCTCTGAGTTTAGGATCATTACCTGTCTCCTTTGGAGAGCATCATCCCAGAGTTGTTGTGTTCTTCCATGTATTGTGAAGAGGTGGAAGATTTATTCTTTCACTGTTTTCACTCCTTCATCAACAGATATGCATCTGGCCAAGCTACCTGACTGTTTGAGTTGGCTGAATACCACTTGGATAGTATTGGTAGGGTTTTGTATGCCAGCTCTCTTGAGTGGGTGCCACTTGAACCTTGAATGATCTTTCCTTGAACCATCCTTTCATTTTGGTTCCAAATCTTTCTTTATACTGTTATTCCCATAGGAATATGCTGACTTGTATCACAAAGGCTGGAGCAATCCAGCAGTTCTTGTGAACATGATCACTTACAGTAGTTACAATCATCTGGATAGTCTCCCTCTCATCCTCAGCATTGTCCATAGGGACAATCTGAATTTTAGAAGTATTCTTCTGATCTCTTTGGAGCTGGAAATTCTCAGACACCAATTCTTTAGACTAGACTTTTAAGCTTTCCAGACTGAACTAGACTGTATTGGCTCCCCCTTAATAATTACACAGATAAAGTACACACTGGTCACTGATTTGAACAACCTTTATCAGATTCCTGGTAGACATTCTAGTCTATACCAGCCTGGATACCACTTGATAAATTTGCAGGTCTTTATTCCAATTAAGGTATGCCACTTGAAAAGTATTCAAACCACTGAAGGTCTTTTCCACCACTTAAGGCCTCATGCATTTGTAGGATATGCTGGCCTTTTACTCTTATCCTGCAGCAGCATATTATTATAGCAGCAGTATTGACTGTACATCAGTAGCCATCTACTAGGGTTGATCTCCCCTCAAACTGTGCATAGTCCTGAGGACCTGTTGATCAGCTGTGATGTACGATGACCCATTTCAACTGTTGGTTGCCTCTTAATAAGAAGCTGAACATGTTCTTGCAATTGCTTTCTGCGTTCGTCGAACTGATCTCTGCGTTCGTCGAACTAAGCCTAGCTTTCGTCGAACTGATCTCTGTGTTTTTCAAACGTAGATTCTCTGGAATTCCTTCTAAAACAACTCTAGAGGTTATGGTCCTGGAGCTGTAGCTGGATTATCATCAGTTGATCATAGCAGCTCCCTTGCACCATGATCACTTCTTGCTGAGCTAGGTATTTTCCTTTCCTTTAGCAACAAACTTGCCTCTAGCATCAGCTTTCTGTTCAATCCCCAATGACCTTTTTGCATTGGCAACTCAGACTTCATTCTCCTCCTTGATCATTCCTTCATCCTTGATCATAACCAATTACCACTCTCAAAGTGATTATACCACTTGACTAGAGAGAATTTCTCTAGAGTTGATACAACTGACCCAGCTCTCCTATTCCACTTGATACCACTGTATCCTTCTTCCAGAATGCACACAACATCCTTATCCTTGGAGAATGATCCATAGGATAACTTCCTTATTCCATTCCAAGTTCTGGAACATCTTCTGTCCAAGTAACACATGGGGGATGGGCACTTAGATTGACCTGCAAAACAGATTACTTTACCTTAGGACCCCATGGGTCCTAGGTTCTGATTTATCTGAAATCTGACTTGCCTACCTGCAACATTTCTGAAAGGTAGGCTAACTCTTGCTCTATACATAGAAGGATTGTGCCAGTAATCTAGGGCAAAATGCCCCACCTTACCACAACACCAACACTCATGGATATTATATCTTCTTTTCTGAGTAGGTCTTGTAGTATGGTTAACTGCTGACTGAACAGAAGGAAGAGGAGCAGCAACTTTCTTAAGGTTCCTTTTAGCATGGATCTAACAAAAGGATATTCTTCCAGTAGACTTCCTTTTCTTTCCCTAAATAGTATTTACAACTGTCTTCTTTGCAGATGACATGTTGTTTATATCATCAGAACTAGCCAAGTTAGGCTTACTGGTAGACTGACCCTTGGTCCGAGTCCTTACTGCATGGGCTTGTGTGAAAGCCATTGCCTTATCCTTATGAGTTGGGGCTGAGGCACCAAATATAAATTGTCCAAAATGTGCAATTTGTACTTCTTCATGGGGAGCCTTAAAGGCACTCATTCCCCTACCCTTTCTTCTCCCATTGCAAGATACACTAATATTCTTAAAAGAAGAATTTCCATTCTTACAGTGACCATACATGCAGTCCTAGTCATACCTGTTAGAAGGGAGGATTACCTTATGAAGGGTTGACTATGGCACAATAGGAGCTTGACCACTCCTTTGAGATTGGATAACTTTAGAAATCCACTCAGATTCAGATTTTCTCTTGATAACATCTATCTTAGAGAAATTGGCCACTATCCTCTTCTCCCTTTCAAGTTTCTCTTCAAGAACCTTGATAATAGAGTCCTTATATTTAAAGGACTCAACATGGATATCTACCATGGTCTTCAGATGACCAAATTCCCTCATTGTAACGCCTCCGATTTTCCGATAATATTATTTGATTTGGTATCATCATATTTATGACGTCAAGACGTTACTTTTTTACGTCATGTTGACGGCGCTGCATCGTTAGTGCATTTTCGCGTCCGTTGGATCTGTATGACCATAGTGTTGGGATTTTGATTAAATTGAATGTTTTCCTAGATTGAAAGGGATGAAGTTTTGAGGTTTTGGACTTGTCCAGTTTTATTGCGATTTGAGTATTTTTGAGTCTCGGCGCGTGCTTGGATCCTTGTGATGATTTCTTGCTTGTGTAAGCATTTGATATTAGTGTATCAAGAATGGTGCGTCAGATTCTAGGGTTGCCTTCGCTGTTAAATTCGTTTAATTCGGTGCGTTTGGGCCTCCATTTTGAGCTCGTATTTCCTTGTTCAAACTATTTGAATGTGATTATTATATTTAAGCCTTAAGCTTGTTTTGATTTTCGGGAAGCCCTCCTTAAGGGTAGGATTTTGCCGATCTGAGGTGGGAGACAAATTTTTTCTAGGCGCTGTCTTGGTTTTTGTCAAAGCGTCGATCGGAGTTTGACGATCGTCGAACGGATTTCGACAAAAGTCGAACGAAAGGCGCTATCTGGATTTTGTCTTAGCATCGAGCGGAGCTCGACGATTGAAGAGCGGAGATCGACGAAGCGTCGAGCGGGATTTTACCATTTGTGTTCAACAAACTTCGACCGTAAATCGTCGAACGGGTTTTGTGTTCGACGAATTTCGAGCAGAATTCGTCGAACGGAGTTGTTTTTCCCTTTTGTTCCCGAGAAGTCCTCTTGTTCTCGAGATATCGATTGTTGCTCTCGAGTAATCCATTCTAGTTCTCAAGATCTATATTTCATTCTTGAGAGGTCATGTCTTGCCGTTCTCGAGAAGCTTTCTTTAGTTCTAAAGCCATTTGGTACTCGAGTAGTTCTTACCTTATTACTCGAGATGGTCGTCTAGTTCTCGAGAAGGATCAACCTTGTACCAAAGAATATCCTTGAGTTCTCAAGATACATTCCCTTGTACTCGAGAAACCTTCATTCCACTAGAGAAATCCATGGCTTCTTCTCGAGAAGTCCGGTCCAGCTAACCCCCCCTCCCCCGATTCTTTTCTTAGGATTGTAACTGTTATAGGTAAAACTATTTTAATATTATAAATATACCTAATATATATATAAAAACTTCTTATTCCTCATTCATTTAAACCGAATTTCTAGTTCATGTCCTGAACCAGAGCGGCGTGAGCGTGACAGAGAGTTTTTCTGTGATTCTTCAGGTGGCCGCCGACGGTGCTCCAGTGCTCGAAATCTTGAACCGATCATAGATCCTGAAAGCTCTCAGTGAGAGCTTCATAATCGTGGTAAAATCTTCCCCATTACTTGAGTTTTTCTCGTTAGGGTTTTTGGCCCTAACCTCTTCTTTTGGCTATTCTTGTTAGATTTCGACTTCCCTTGTCTTCTTTAGCCCCGATCTACGACAAGGAGCGATTTGGAGAGTTTTTCCGGCAAAACCAAGGAAAGTGGTTGTTTCACTCCCCTCTTCCCTTCTTTCTCCCGATCTGCTGAAATTTTTAACTTCTTTTGTCATTATCATTAATAACTTGCTGATTATAGTGTTGTCTTAAGCCTTTGTTTTAAATACACTTGTATTATCATGTTTTTAATTTTGCAAGTCTAACCTTGTATAGTGGTATATGTTTGATGATGTGGTTGAATCTTGCTCTTTTAACCGTCCCTTAACTACTATGTAGGACGTGTTAAAGTTTATCTAGGATTATAAACCCTTCCTAAAGGTTGATCAACCGCTTCTTAATCTAGAAATTTCTAGTAGAATTCGATGTGCTAAGTCTTGAGATATATATCATGGTTTTCCTTTGTTGCGGGTGTTCGTGGACGAAACCATCGCAACAAAGTTTGTTCCCATTCTTAGTACCTTGGGGAACTCTACCGGGTGTTTTGGCATCTGTGGTGAATGGTGGAGTGTATGAGTCTCCCACGAAGTTAGACAAATATTATATCTGTGAGTGTGTGTCCGGATGAGCGACCATCTCGCTTGTGTTTTTGGGTAGAGTTGACCACATGTGACTAATAAAGTTTTGAGAATTCTTTTTTATGATTTAATCATGCTTTTCACCTTTTTAACCTTGTGCATCTGGTGTGATTTGTTGTACGTGACGGTTCACGTAAGTTCTATTTTCTGATTTTGGCACTTTACTTCTATACTTTACTTCAGTACTTTTGGTCTTGGGTTGATACCCCTTTTGACCTTTATTTACTTTTGGCTTACTTTTTTGCCACCACTTGTACGTTCTTGCTGAGGTGTTCTGTGTTTAGAATGCCTCAGGTTCAGAGTTCTAGCAGGTAGTGGAGCTGGTTTAGGAATTCTCGAGCAACAGTGTTGGTTGTGGTTTTCACCTCGTCGTTGCGAGGTAGTTGTTGTTTTAGTTACTTTACCTAGTTTAGATATACTTTTACTTGGTGTGGGTTTGCGTCAGATTGTTGACGCCCACATGATAGTTTATTTTGGATACCTTGCTAGCTACTAGTTGTTTTCTTTGTGATGAATTGGATTACTTGCTATCTGAGATGATTTATGCTAGGATTGCATGTTTGATGGAGACGACGACCCTCAACATGATGACGATGATACCGGCACGCTTACGGATGGTAGTGCCCCTCCAATCAAAGACGCGCGTCGCCGCGACAAATATTTTGATAAACGCCATCGCCGCTACAATCTCCGCTCACGGCATTCTAATAATTAATTAATACATATAATTATTCTATTATAAGTATTAATTAAATATTTTGTTATTGTTTTCTTTAATTAATTTTTGCTTTGATTGGACACTATTTAATTTCATGTTTTTGGGCTGCATATAGCCATTGGATGTTGTAAGCCTATAAATAGGCAAGATGGTTGTTTAATATTGATGATTGATGATAAGCTTTTGAAATTCAAAATTCCCTTGAATTGGAATCTCCTCCTCCCTCTCTCTTTCCTTCTCCTCTTGATTGCCGAAATAAGCCTTCTCCTCCTTAGGTTCGGCCAACCTTGGAACCGCCGTCCTCCTCCACCTCTCCTCCCTCTTGGCCGCCGGCCTACTCCCTTCCCCCACCGTGAATACGAACCCCTTCCTTACAGCCGGCCCCTCCAAGGATCGGCCACCCAAGAAAACTAAGGTTCACCACCTTTTCTCTCTCATATTCTATCGGCCGACCAAGTGCAAGGATATCGGATCTCAAGGAACATTGCTCTGGCGTTACGCAAGGAAGGCGATGAGTTTTCTCTCCATCCGTCGTGACTCCGGTGGAACCATTGAAGGGCGATCAACTTTTGGCATAGATCAACTCCTAGATCTATCTCCGAGCGGGGTAACGAAATTTCTACAACCTTGAGATTTATTTCCCTCTAGATAATTTGTGTGGTGGAAACGTTGGCGTGAAATTTTGATAGCATTGGAATCATCGTGGTTTTCTTGAACGAATTTTGCTTTTATCTTGATTTGTTTAAATTTGAGAAGGTTCGGCGGACCTCGTTTCTTTTTGTTGGGAGAGATCTACCGTTTTTTGAATCGTATTTTTTTCTGGTAGATCTCTTTTGGTACAACACCGCTCGTCCGAACGCAATAGTCGTCCCTTTAGCTTGACCGAATCTCGGCCTATAACCGTTGTTCGGTCTCTAACGGCTTGGCTACCCGTACATTAGTATTGGTTTATTAATATTGCAAACGTGTGGGTTAGAATAATTTTCTGTGCGAATCGCAGCTTAGTTGGATCAACGAGAGAGAACCATAATTTCACTAATATTTGTGTCGCATGTATAATACTACATCAATTTGGTATCAGAGGGAGGTTGTGTCGATTTATTAATTGGCATAATCCTAAATAATCTTAGAACGACAACACGCACATGCACAAATTGTTTTTTTCAAAACAAAAAAAATGCAAAAAAAAAAAAATTTTGGGGTGCGGCAATAACGGCCAAAAATCTTATTTTTCTTCAAAAAAATTCAATTTTTTTTTATTGCTCTCTTATTTATTTCCAGCAAGAAATAAAGAAAAACTATATTTGACCCTAGTTATTAGGCGAGAACAATTCCTACTGATATAAATTTTTGAGTCAAAATCTGTGTTTACATGCGCACTAGATTATGCATGGAGTATACCCTGTTTACCTCCCAAATGGAAGATGAGCCGGATGTGGGACACAGTTCCACAACGATCGACGATCTCCGTCAGGAGTTCAATGCCAATATGACGGAGATGAGGGAGATGTTTCACCAAGTGAATTTAAACATCGCCGCTATCCGTAATCAAGCCGTTCCTCCACGCGACGAACAGAATAATAATCATCATAATGATCATGTTCCACGTGCACCTTTTCACAATAATCAGGAACCCTTTGAATTTTATATTACTAGGGCGGTGCGAGTCAAACCCCCATCGTACGATGGACTGGGAGAACCCCAAGTCTTTATAGACTGGGTTATGGAAATGGAGTATTATTTCGAGTGGTATAGTCTGACTGATGAGAATAAGGTGAGAGTTGCGAGGATGAAGCTTTTGGGTAGGGCTAAGATATTCTGGTTGAATGAGGAACGTCGTTTAGGTGCGGTGAATGGTGGCTTACCATCAATTGGTTGGACAGCCATGAAGGCCATGTTGACGGATTAATATGTCCCCGCGTATCATCGGACACAGATATTTGATGAGTTAGCGACCCTTAAGCAAGGGAATAGATCGGCATCTGAATACATGAGTCTTCTCAAGGATACGATGGTTAGGTGCGTCATTAAGGAGATGTCAGAGATCACCCTATCTAGATTCCGTAAGGGGCTCAACCCTGACATTCCGGGTAAACTCCTGCGTTACGGTCACACTGATTTGATCACCACTTTTAACGCCGCATTGGATATTGAAAAGAACAATGTTTTCAAGTTCAAGAGTCGATCCTTTCAGAAGGATAAGGGCAAGTCAATCATAGGACAACCCCCTCCATTCACACTTAAGGATAAGGGCAAGTTTCGGTCTGTCAACTTGAACTCTGTTGTCATCACCGTTAGGAACATTAGGAACCGCACGGGTGAGAGACTGCCTGTAGGAAGGATTAGTAAAACAAAAGCTACTTTTTATGCTTGTGGTGTTCAGGGTCATTACGCTAGCGAGTGCCCAACCAAGCCCAAACCCTTAGCACTTTTAAATACTGCATCTGAGTCTGCTGAGCTTGTGTATGAAGTCGGGGAAGATTCTGAGTCGGAAGGAGTGCCTAGTGATTTAGACGACGACACCAATATGATGGTGATGAGGTGTATCCTAGCTACTCCTTGTACGGTAGATGATTGGAATAGGACAAATATATTTTCAGTAAATTTTAAGAGTGGAGAGAAATGGTGTAAGCTGATAATCGATAGTGGTAGTTGTATGAACGTAGTGTCCAAGAATGCGGTGTCACGAATTTTATTAACCACCGAGCCACACCCTCATCCTTATAAGGTTGCTTGGGTAAAAAATACATCCCTTTCGGTCTCGAAGCGTTGCTTGGTGCCACTTACCATCAAAGCTTATTCTGAAAAGATTTGGTGTGACGTCATCCCTATGGATGCCTGCCACGTGTTGTTAGGACGCCCATGCTATATGATCATGATGTCACCCACTTTGTGCAAGCTAACAATTATGAGTTTAAATTTAAGGGTAAGAATATAACTTCAAAACCCACTCCGCCTAAGGATCCATCGGTCCCCTCTAAGGACACGATTGTCCCGGTAGAAAAGAAGGCGTTAGTCTACTAGGTAAGAAAAAATTTGAGCGTAACACCTTTATAGATTGTGTCGTGTATGCTTAAGTTTGTCTGTAAGTTAAGGAAGATGTGTCATGTAAGACCCCCCATCCCGAATCACAAAACACGGCACAAGAGGGGTCTTATGCCCAGAACAGCCGCCTTGCGGTAACACTAACACTCTGGTAAGCCTGTACCACAAGACGCCTATTCTACCGGCAATAACCAATATCATACATTGCCAACCCAACCAAAATAAAACACAGAAGTCAAATCCACACAAGGCATATAGTCCATAATATCATAAATAAAGAAGCTATAATAGGCTTCTAATATCAGAGTACGTAAATAGTTTTTCTCAAAAGGTGTACAACAAAAACCTCTCACACTCACATATGTAACTGACGGTAGTGACAGTACCGTCCCCTTAGGCCCCGTCGTCCTGTCCTGGCCGTCCGACTGCATAATGTGCTGCTCCACCTACGGGGTTTCCTCCTAAAAAGGAAGACGTAGCAACCGTTAGTCATAAAGACTAAGTGCCTTCACATCCACTCCCCCGACGACTCCTCGGCACCGGACGGAGAAAGGAACAGAGTACAATATATATGAAAAATAGGTACAAGAAGGTGGTATAGACTGAACATCATTATGTATATAAAGTAGTGTAACAAATGAGCAACATCTTATTCTAGCAATTTTACCATCTACAGTAGCATAAGAGTATAGAGTTATAACAGAAAGTAACTCAACTTATATGAATGCCCATACAAGCATAAAAGTTGAGGATCGTTCAGTAGTAAGTAACTCATCGTATAAGAGTGCCCATACAAACATATATAATGAGGATCTTGTGTATGCAATGAAGTGTAATGACATGTATGCAATGCAATGACTCACCCATGATCACGCACATGCAATCGCTGTGTCGACACAGACTTGCAGTTCCCACTTTTCGAGCAGGTAGCTAACCTCTCAGGCGACAACTGTCGTGGCCGGACTGTGACATTAGAGTGGGCTCCTCCACTACTAGGCTGGTCTCCACACTACCTGGCCTAGGCCTTCATATGCCTCAACGCTAAGAACACAACTGCGGAGCTCATATGTATACTACAGCTCAGCGGGTGTCTCGGGTAGATGTGCACCGAGATCCTAACCCTGAAATGACCTAAGGTGTGATACGGAAGGAGCCTCAGAAATGAGCACGAGGACCAAGCTCAAACGTTCACTTGGCACGGATGGAGCCTCGGGACGTGAACACCGATGACCAATCCCAACCGCCCAAGGTCTAGCTATCAACTCCCATCGATGTGATGATTGGCGAGCCCGTAGACCTGCCACACTATCCTTAACACGGGATTATGACACTGCGTGTCGACTCACACTACATGCATGACAACCACATCGTGGTACGGAAGGAGCCTCGGAAACGATCACGAGGATCAAGCCTAACCGACCACTTGGCACGGAAGGAGCCTCAGGACATGAACACCGAGGACCAAGCCCAACCGTCCATTTATGATTCTTCCCAACGTTACCAACTAGTGCGATCAGATATCCGCACTCACCCCTTTCACAATCCGGTGCCCAAGGCACCTCAATGGTTTACTAAAAAAATAGGTGGCGAAACACCTCATACAATGGACCATTTTAGACTCTCTTATATGACAAGCCTCAAGACCAAGATTACGTCTAATGCTATGGTCACATAACTTTAACATCACCACTTTAAACTCCTTCACCAAAATCAATCATTTGTGTACACATGTGTTAACCATCTATTTAATACCTCACATGTGCATACAACAAACACCGAACAATTACCCAAGCTCTAGTAAATCTTGTTATAAAACGACTAATTACCCTTCGTTCATTAACCCCCACCAAGTCATTTTGTTCAGCCACATACCATTTCACCATTTGTTTACGTGGGGTCTATCCAATAATTTCATCATGTGTTGAATAATCACAATTAGGCATATTATGAATCGCCTACAACTTAACGTCTGATTGATACAAAACCTCTTCCGAGTCAAAACCAAACTTTACACTTACCCAGGAATTTTAGGTGCAGAACACCTGCTAGACAACAACTTCAACCAGAGATTCTCGTGGCTACAGGAATCTGGTGAGTGCGTGTAACCCCTTGATGGAAAGGTCTTTCCATGGGCTACAACTTTCATGTTCAGTCTGCAACCCAGATCAGACTGTATCATACATTAAATTGGCTCCAAAGCCTGCTGCGTACAGAATACAATTTATGCACGCTTAGTCTGACAGCCCTCTACTTCGATCAGACATTCCCATGGCTATAGACTTTACCCGAAGGCGTATAACCACTCGTCGGAAAGGTAATTCCAAGGGCTATGACTCTCGTGTTTAGTCGGAAGCCCAGATCTGGCCATATCTTGCCTGAAGATAGCCAAGAAGGTCGCTGCGTGCAGAACACAGATTTCTGCACGCATCTTGAGGCGGAATGAACGACATCGGTTCATCTCCTCCTCAAGCCGATTCTCCCAAATCACAACCATAAGTTCCTCCACCCTTATTCACCCTCTTAAGGCCATTCCTCTTCACGAAACCACCCCCATCATCACTTTGAAGGAAGGGGAGGTTGAAGATGACTAAACCTTAGAACACAAGTTCTAGCATAGCCCTCCTAGAAACCTTCATCTCACACATCAATACTCATTTGAGTCGATGTATCGCCTAAGAATAGTTATAGATCTAGCACCAAGGGAGAGGGGAGGAAGCTCACCTCATTTCCAGCAGTTCTGCCATTTCCGACCATGGATCTTGTCATTCTTCTTGTCGACATCCCTTTTCCTTGGCGGCAGTGGCGATTCCTCAAGGAGTTTTTTTGGCTCCAGCAAGTTTTCCTTCCTCCAGGAGTTTTCTCCAGCAGATGTGGCTTGGAAGAGAATGAAAACGGCTAGGGTTTAATTTTTGCCCTTTTTATTCAGAGGTGACACGGGTAGGGACACGCCCGTGTCCTTACCCGTGTCTTGCTCTTGCTAAACATCGTTAATGGTTTGACTGCCATTTCGTGCACATACCCGGCTACTGACACGCCCGTGTCCAGGTGACACAGTTGTGGTTCTTACTGTGTCTATACCCGTGTCATGCTCGGGACACATTTCTTCGACCTTGCCTCGACGCACAAGGTTAGGGACACGCCCGTGTCTCTACCTGTGTCCTTCTCTAGACAATCCTTCTTATCACTCAACGCCATTCCACTCAAAGCCACGGTACACGGGTAGGGACATGCCCGTGTCTCTACCCATGTCCTCCTCGGGAAAGTCCACTCAATGCCATTTCCTTATCACTCAACACCCTGCCACTCAATGCCACGACACACGGGTAGGAACACGCCCGTGTCTCTACCCATGTCCTTCTTGGGACAAACCACTCAACGCCATTTTCTTATCACCCAACACCATGCCACTCAAAGACAAGGCACATGGGTCGGGACATGCCTGTGTCTCTACCCGTGTCCTCCTCGGGACAGTCCACTCAATGCCATTTTCTTATCACTCAACACCATGCCACTCAACGCCACATCACACGGGTAGGGACACGCCCGTGTCTCTACCCGTGTCCTCCTCGATTCAGTCCACTCAATGTCATTTCCTTATCACTCAACACCATGCCACTCAAAGCAACAACACATGGGTAGGTACACACCCATGTCTCTACCCGTGTACTACACAGGGCCAACTTCATTTTTCCCCATGAGTGCCCGCCTGATCGCCTGCACTCTCTGAGCCTAAATCAGCTCTCCTGACTCAAAAGCGCTCACAAGGGGCCTAGCGCGAATTGGGACGTTACAAATCCTATAAACAAAATAAAAGATTTCGTCCTCGAAATCAGGTTAAGGATACGGGGGGGGGGGGGTGAAAAGCATAAAATAGACATAAAATAAAATATTCTTTTAAAGCTTACCTTGATGGAATAGCTCCGGGTAGCGCTTTTGCATCAAGTCCACCGGCTCCCACGTATACTCCTCTTTCCCATGATTGGACCACATCACTTTTACTAGAGGAACACTTTTTGCGGCGCAAAGTCCTCATTTTGCTGTCTACTATACGCACAGGCTCTAGTCGCACCGACCTATCAGTCGCAACTGTTTCGTCAGTGGTTGGGACATATTGTTCGGGCCGCAACAATGCCTTTTGGAGTGACGACACATGGAATACATCATGAAGATTCTCTAACTCCGACGGTAACTCCAATCGATATGCTAACGGGCCAATCCTTTCCAATATGACGTAGGGCCCAATGTACCTTAGGCTGAGCTTCTTCACACCACATACCCGAGATACTCCATGCATCGGCCTGATCTTTAAAAATACCTTGTTGCCCACTTGAAATTCCACCATCTGGTGCTTTGCATTATAATATTTTGCTTGGTGACTTTGAGCCTCGAGCAGGCGGTCCCGTATTAGCCTCACAGCCGCATCAGTATCATCTATGTATTCAACTCCCAAAGCCTTCGGGTCTTCATCCTGCACCTATGACAAGGGTGTTCTACACCTTCTTCCGTAAAGGGTTTCATGGGGCGCCATCCCGATGCTAGCTTGATGGCTATTATTGTATGAGAATTCTACCAAGGGTAGGAGCCTTTCCCACGGCTCTCCTCTATCCAACACACACAATCTCAATAAGTCTTCCAATGTCCTGATAGTCCTTTAAGAATGCCCGTCGGTCTGAGGGTGAAACGCTGTGCTTAAGGTAAGGTGCGAACCCAAATATGCATGCATAGCCTTCCATTCCCTAGAGGTAAACCGACCATCCCGGTCAGAAACTATTGTCTTTGGCACACCATGATACCATACGAATTGTTCCTCAAAAAGGCATACCAAAACATCCATGTGTGCCTCTTTCTTCATAGGTATGAACCGGGCTACCTTCATCAAGTGATCACTGATTACCCATATCGAATCATTCCCTGAGCGAGAGCGAGGTAAACTGTGGATGAAGTCCATGGAGACATCCTCGAACTTCCACTCGGGGATGGGCAATGACTGCAACAATCCACCGGGGCTCTTGCATTCCACCTTCACCCTTTGACCGGCCTCGCAATGCGTAATAAAATATCTGACGTCTTTTTTCATTCCCGGCCAACACATGGTCTTCCGCAAGTCAGCGTACATCTTAGCAATCCCAGGGTGCACATAATACTGAGAGCAGTGTGCCTCTCTCAAGATATCTTCCCGAATTTTACCGCCCTTGGGAAGGTAAAGCCGGCCACGAAAATGAACAAGACAGTCCTTTAGAGAGTACTCGCTAGTTGTCCCATCTTTAATTGACTTTATTACCGGGGCCAGAGCCTCATCCCTTCCTTGCTCCTCCCGGATCCGGTCTCGAACATCGCAAACTATGTTCATCATGGCCAAGTACTCCGTATACCTGTCCGGTTGATCTTTATACACCAAGGTTATCTCCATCTCCTCAAGCATCCGAGCTAACTCCATACGCATCAACCGGGACTCGGGGCTTGTTTCCGGTACCTTCCTGCTCAAAGCATCGGCTATGGAATTTACTTTTCCGGGGTGGTAGTTCTGGGAGAATTCATAATCGCACAAAAACTCCAACCACCGCCGCTGTCTTAGATTCAATTCCTTCTGGGTATGGACGCACTTTAAGTTCTTATGATCTGAGAAAATTTTGCAGTGTACGCCTATAGATAGTGCCTCCAAATCTTTAAGGTGAACACCACTGCTCCCAACTCCAAATCATGTATTGGATAGTTGACTTCATGCTTCTTGAGTTGTCTCGAAGCATAAGCGATCACATATCTGTGCTGCATCAATACCACTCCCATTCCTTGATATGATGCGTCCGTGTAAACTTGAAATCCTTCCTTCCCGGATGGAAGGGATAAGATGGGTGCGGATGTAAGTTTGTCCTTTAGTTCTTGGAACGCAGCTTCAAATTGGGGTGTCCACTCATACGGTACACCTTTCTTTGTTAGGGAAGTAAGAGGAAGATCAATCTTTGGGAATCCCTTTACGAACTTGTGGTAGTACCCGGAAAGTCCAAGGAAACTCCGCACGTCGGCCACTGACTTCAAAGGTGACCACTCCTTCACGACACGCACTTTGGCAGGATCCACAGCTAGCCCAGTCACACTGATCACATGACCCAAGAAAGCAACCTCCTTAAGCCAAAATTCACACTTGCTGAACTTGGCGAACAGGGCGTGCTCTTTTAACTTCTTTAGTACTAAGGCCAGATGCCCGACATGTTCTTCCTCCGTCATGGAGTAGACCAAGATGTCATCGATGAAAACAATGACGAAGACATCTAGGTAGGGCTCGAACACTTTGTTCATCAAGCTCATGAAAGCTGATGGGGAATTTGTGTGCCCAAACGGCATCACTGTGAACTCATACAAGCCGTACCTTGAGCTGAAAGCCGTTTTATGAATATCATCCTCTTGTATTCTTAATTGAAAATACCCCGAGCGCAAATCTAGCTTGTAAAACCAATGCGCTCCCACCAGTTGATTGAACAACTCATCGATTCGAGGTAATGGATAGGTGTTCCGTACCGTCAGTCAGTTGAGCTCCCGATAGTCTATGCATAATCACAGAATTCCATCTTTCTTCTTAACGAATAGAACAGGGGCTCCCCAAGGTGATGAGCTGGGGCGAACAAACCCTGATTCTACCAACTCTTGCAGCAGAACTCTTAACTCGGCGAGTTCCTTCGGGGCCATTTGGTAAGGAGTCCTGGAGATAGGCTTGCACCCGGTACTAACTTGATTTGAAAATCTACTTCTCTGTGTGGGGGTAATCCTGGCAATTTCTCCAGAAACACTTCGGGGAAATCGCGCACCACCCGCACATCCTTGATATCCAACGCCAAATCCTTCAGCTCGAAATAAATCATGAAAACTTCATCCCCCTTCATGTGGGCTTTTAAAGCCTGTACTGAAGATAACATCATACGGGCCGCGAAGTTAACACCTTGAAAAATTACCTTCGAGTCTCCATGTCTCAACAAGATCCTCTTCTGCGCACAGTCAATCTTCGCATAGTGCCACTCTAGCCATGCCATGCCCAGAATGAGGTCGAACTCTGGCATTCTCAAGACTATGACAGGGGTGTCAAAGAGCTTTCCTTCAAGGAGAACCTCAAACTCATACTTCATGGTTGCCGTCATCTCTGATCCGTATGGAAGGCGTGCACTTCGAGTAGTACTAGTGAAGTGTTGCACTCTATCTATATCTTTGATGAAGTCTTTAAATACAAAAGAGTGCGAGACACCGGTGTCGAATAACATATAGGTCGGTTTCCCGCCGGCCATTACGATGCCTAAGTGTCAATAATAATTCTCAAGCTTGGCGTCTAGTATATCTTAAGCAACTTGAGGAAATTAATGAAAATAAAATGACTAACTGTAATCGTACCTGCAATCACCTACTGAGGGTTCCGCCCTTGAGTCATGTCCAACACATATATTTGATCCCAAGCGGGCCCGGGGTTTCCTCCTCGTGGTCCTCGTTCTCGACCACGCATGTGCCCCCGCCCTTGAGGGGTTGCTGGAGGGAAAACGAGAGGTGCATTTCCAAATAGTTGCGGGCAGTAGCGTCGAATGTGGCCCGGTTGGTTGCATTCGAAGCACACTCGCTCCTGCTGCCCACCGGGTTACTGAAATTATTGAGGTGGAGGCAATGCTAGCGGTTGCGGAACCGGGCGCTCCATTCTAAAATTCTGGGGGAAACTCCCGCCACCTCTTCGATATCCTCTTCCTCCTCTATTATCAAATCTCCTTCTATTACTGGGGCCGGCTTCCATCATGCCCTCAGCTGGCCTCTTACCACTTCCCAAGTGTCCCGCTTCCAACCTCTTCGCCATATCAATAATCTCGGCTAGACTGGAGTCCGCTATAAACAAAAGGGCTTGCCTCAGGGGGTCTCGCAAGCCTTTGTAGAATCATTTTGCATACCCTCTATCATCCAATTCATAAGAGTCAGCAAATCTAGCCAAGTGCTGAAACTACCGTTGGTATTCTGTCACCAACTTGAACCCCTTCAGTTGCAAAAACCTCTCTTCCAGATCATCCCGAGCGGCCAAGGGGATGAAATACTTTAAAAAGGCCTCAGAGAATTCGCTCCAACTGATATCCGTGTACACCCGTCCTTGAAAAGTGGAGCCCATGAGGGACTTCCACCACCTTTTGGCGTGCAACTCTAAGAGTGTCAATACAAGGGTCACCGCCATGTTGTTTGGGCACCTTATTCCTGCCAACATTTCATGTACAGTGTCGAGCCATTCTTTTGTACGCACTGTCGACTCCGTCCCAAGGTAAGCAGTAGGGGAGAGAGCTCGAAAATTGCTTAACCAATTGGATCCCGGACCCTGCTGTTGTATAGGGGCTTGCTGGGATTGGGACCTGAAGGCGTCCAGGATAGCTGTGAGCGTCTGCCCCAGCTCTGATTGTTGGAATTGTGTAGGTACGGACGGGGTGGGGGTGCCCCTCACTGGCTCAACATGTATTGGGATCTACACGTAAGGTACAAACTTAAGGTTAGGTCGGCTAATCTAAGGTCAAAGATGGACAAACTTAGTGTGAATTACATATGGGCACACCAATACTTCTGCTAAGTCAGTTTGTCCCAAATCTGACTAATCAAACGGGGGTAGAACCATTGTTAAATGACTTCTCTAATTCAGGATCGTAGCAATCTGATACCATTTGTAAGACCCCCCTCCCAGATCACAAAACACGGCATGAGAGGGGTCTTATGCCCAGAATAGCCGCCTTGCGGTAGCACTAACAGTCGGGCTAGCCTGTACCACAAGATGCCTATTCTGCCGGCTATAACCAATATCATACATTGCCAACCCAACCAAAATATAACACAGAAGTCAAATCCACACAAAGCATATAGTCCATAATATCATAAATAAAGAAGCTACAACAAGATTCTAATATCAGAGTACGTAAATAGTTTTTCCCAAAAGGGGTACAACAAAAACCTCTCACACTCACATCTGTACCGGTCGGTAGCGACGGTACCGTCCCCACAGGCCCTGTCGTCCTGGCCTGGTGAACCACCTCATACAATGGACCATTTTAGACTCCCTTATATGACAAGCCTCAAGACCATGATTACGTCTAATGCTATGGTCACATAAATTTAACATCACCACTTACAACTCTTTCACCAAAATCAATCATTTGAGTACACATGAGTTAACCATCTATTTAACACCTCACATGTTCATACAACCAACACCGAACAATTACCCAAGCTCTAGTAAATCTTGTTATTAAACGACTAATTACCCTTCGTTCATTAACCCCCACCAAGTCATTTCGTTTGACCACATACCATTTCACCATTTGTTTACGTGGGGTATATCCAGTAACTTCATCATGTGTTGAATCATCACAATTAGGCATATTATGAATCGCCTACAACTTAACGTCGGATTGATACAAAACCTCTTCCGAGTCCAAACACAACTTTACACTTACCCAGGAATTTCAGGTGCAGAACACCTGCTGGACAGCAACTTCAACCGGAGATTCCCGTGGCTACAGGAATTCGGTGAGTGCGTGTAATCTCTCGATGGAAAGGAATTTCCATGGGCTACAACTTTCATGTTAAGTCTGCAACCCAGATCAGACTGTATCATACATGAAATTGGCTCCAAAGCCTGCTGCATACAGAATATAATTTCTGCACGCTTAGTCTGACAGCCCTCTACTTCGATAAGACATTCCCATGGCTATAGACTTCACCTAAAGACGTGTAACCACTCATCAGAAAGGTAATTCGAAGGGCTACGACTCTCGTTTTTAGTCGGAAGCCCAGATCTGGCCATATCTTGCCTGAAGATTGCCAAGAAGGTCGCTGCGTGCAGAACACAGATTTCTGCACGCATCTTGAGGCGAAATGAATGACATCGGTTCATCTCCTCCTCAATAAGATTCTTCCAAATCATAACCAGAAGTTCCTCCACCCTTATTCACCCCCTTAAGGACATTCCTCTTCACGAAACCACCCCCATCATCACTTTGAAGGAAGGGGAGGTTGAAGATGACTAAACCTTAGAACACAAGTTCTAGCATGGCCCTCCTAGAAACCTTCATTTAACACATCAAGACTCATTTGAGTCGATGTCTTGCCTAAGAATAGCTATAGATCTAGCACCAAGGGAGAGGGGAGGAAGCTCACCTCATTTCCAGCGGTTCCGCCATTTCCGTCCATGGATCTTATCATCCTTCTCGTCGACATCCCTTTTCCTTGGTGGCGGTGGCGATTCCTCATGGAGTTTGGTTGGCTCCAGCAAGTTTTCCTTCCTCCAGGAGTTTTCTCCAGCAGATGTGGCTTGGAAGAGAATGAAAATGGCTAGGGTTTCATTTTGCCCTTTTTATTCAGAGGTGACACGGGTAGGGACACGCCCGTGTCCTTACCCGTATCCTGCTCTAGCGAAACGCCATCAACGGATTGACTTCCATTTCGTGCACATACACGGGTACTGATACGCCCGTGTCCAGGTGATACGGCCATGGTTCTGACCGTGTCGATACCCGTGTCCTGCTCAGGACACATTTCGTCGACCTTGACTTGACGTACACGGGTAGGGACATGCCCGTGTCTCTACCCGGGTTCTTCTCTGTACAATCCTGCTTATCACTCAATGCTATCCCACTCAAAGACACGGCACACGGTAGGGACACGCCCGTGTCTCTACCTATATCCTCCTCGGGACAGTCCACTCAATGCCATTTCCTTATCACTCAACACCGTTCCACTCAAGTCCACGGCATACGGGTAGGGACACGCCCGTGTCTCTACCCGTGTCCTTATCGGGAGAAACCTATCAATGCCATGTTCTTATCACCTAACACCATGCCACTCAAAGCCACGGTACACGGGTAGGGACACGCCCGTGTCTCTACCCATGTCCTCCTCGAGACAGTACACTCAATGCCATTTCCTTATCACTCAACACCATGCTACTCAATGCCACGATACACGGGTAGGGACACGCCCGTGTCTCTACCCTTTTACTCCTCAGGTCAGTCCACTCAACGCCATTTCCTTATCACTCAACACCATGCCACTCAAAGCCACGACTCAGGGGTAGGGACACGCCTGTGTCTCTACCCGTGTTCTACATAGGGCCAACTTCGTTTTTCCCCACGAGTGCGCGCCTGATCGCCTGCACTCTCTACGCCTAAATCAGCTCTCTTGACTCAAAAGCGCGCACATGGGGCCTAGCGCGAATCGGGACTTTGCACGTCATCACTCGATAGTTTACCACCGACATTGAGGAAACCTTTAGAAGAGTTTAAGGATGTGTATCCGGACGAGCTACCGTCCGAGTTACCCCCCATACGGGACATCCAACATGCCATAGATTTCATCCCGGGCTATCCGTTACCTAACCTACCACATTATCGGTTTAACCCTTCTGCACACATGATTTATTACAAAAGGGGTTCATCCGTCATAGCAAGAGTCTGTGTGCCGTACCCACTTTACTTGCCCCCAAGAAAGACAACTCTTTGAGGATGTATGTGGATAGTAGAGCCATAAATAAAATTACTATTAAATATCGGTTTCCCATCCCTTGCTTGGACGATTTATTGGACATGTTAGCTGGAGCCACGATTTTTTAGAATTGAATCTTAGGAGTGGCTACCATCATATCCGAATTAGGGAGGGTGATGAGTGGAAGACCGCTTTTAAATCTAAGGAAGGGCTCTACGAGTGGTTAGTAATGCCATTTGGGCTTTCCAATGCCCCGAGTACATTTTCTAGAATGATGACTCATGTCTTCCAACCGTATATAGGAAAATTCATAGTAGTGTACTTTGTTGATATTCTTATTTTTATTACCTCTATGATCGATCATGAGTTACATTTGAAGATTATCCTTACCACATTGAGGTCGGAGAAATTATTCGTTAATATTAAAAAGTGTACTTTTCATGTACCGTATGTAGAGTTCCTTGGTTATATCGTATGTTCGGAAGGTATACATGTAGATCCCAAGAAGGTCCAAGCCATTATGGATTGGCCGGAGCCCGCCAATATTCGAGATGTTCGGATTTTTCACGGCCTAACCACTTTTTATCGCCGCTTTATTAGAGATTTTAGTAGTATCATGGCCCCCATTACGGAGTGCATGAAAAAGGGCGATTTTACTTCGTTGAAATCGACCGCTAAAGCATTTCAAATAATAAAATCACGTATGTCGGAAGCTCCACTTTTGCGATTACTGGATTTTAATAAAGTTTTTGAGTTATCATGTGATGCGTCTGGAGTTGGTATTGGTGGTGTGTTGAGTCAAGAAGGTCACCCCATTGGATACTTTAGTGAGAAACTCGCGGGGTCAAAATTGAATTATTCTAATTATGATAGAGAATTTTATGCGGTCATTAGGTGCCTCACACATTGGCGACATTATTTACTTCCTAAGGAATTTGTCATTTTGTTTGATCATGAAGCTTTGAGATTTATTAACTCCCAGACTAAGGTTAGTCCAAGGCATGCCAAATGGGTCTCCTATCTTAAGGAGTACACATTCATAATCAAGCACCTTAAGGGGACTTTCAACCGCGTAGCCGACGCTCTTAGTCATGTATCCTTATTATTATCAACGCTAGAAGTTAAAGTGATTGGGTTCGATAGAATTAAGGATGAGTATGTCCATTGTCCGAATTTCAAGGAAATCTATTTATCTGCTCAAAATGACTCACCCACGACCATTTCGTCCTATTATATTTGAGACGACTATTTATTCAATCATGCGAAGTTATGTATTCCGCATTTCTCCCTACGCCATTTCATCGTTTGGGAATTGCATAGCGACAGGTTGGGTGGAAATTTTGGTCGCAATAAGACCATCGCTCTAGTAGAAGATAAGTTTTATTGGCCCGGTCTTAAGTTGACGGTGCATAAAATCGTGGGTAGTTGTCGAGCGTGCCAACTGGCTAAGGGTAATAAAACAAATGCGGGACTTTATACCCCTCTTCTGATTCCTTCCATTCCCTATGAAGACATTAGTATGGACTTTATCTAGGCCTGCCAGTCACGTTTAGGCGGCATGATTCTATTCTGGTTGTAGTAGATCGGTTTTCAAAAATGGCCTATTTTATTGCGTGTAATAAAACAAACGATGTGTCACATGTTGCGTCTCATCCCTGAACGGTTGCCTTCAGGCACCATAAAAAAGTTAGCGAATCGGTGAGCTGGCCCGTTTCGAATCTTAAAGAAGTTAGGAGAAAACACATTTTTATTAGAGTTGCCCACTGATTGGGGAATTTCCTCTATTTTCAATGTTTCGGATTTTACACCTTATGTTTCTCCACCACTTGAATTATCTGCCTGTCCGTTTGGGTCCACTAAAATTTCTAATGGGTTTGGGGGTGAGTTTATTCCTGGATCGCTCTCTACAATGGTCTCCACTGGAGGTACGTTGGATGTTGATGCTGAAAATTTATCTCCTTTGATTAATGCTTTTCCAAGGTTCCCCAGGACCACCTTTTTGCCTGACAGGATTCTTCGAGATGAAGTGCTCTCCTCTCCAAGTGGTGACATTCACCGCTACTTTATTCATTGGCGTGATCATATAGCTTCTCATGATTCATGGCTTCGGGAAGCGGAGGTGGCTCTTTTGGATGATGCTCTTCTACGACAGTACATTCAAGGCAACTCATCGGAGATGAGTACTTTCGAGCAGGGGAGGATTGATGGAGACGATGACCCTCAACATGATGACGATGGTACCGACACGCTTACAGATGATGGTGCCCCTCCAATCAAAGACGTGCGTCGCCGCAACAAATATTTTGATAAATTCCATCGCCGCTACAATCTCTGCCCGCGGCATCCTAATAATTAATTAATACATATAATTATTCTATTATAAGTATAAATTAAATATTTTGTTATTGTTTTCTTTAATTAATTTTTGCTTTGATTGGACACTATTTAATTTCATGTTTTTGGGATGCATATAGCCATTGGATGTTGTAAGCCTATAAATAGGCAGGATGGTTGTAGGAATTGAATATTGAAGATTGATGATAAGCTTTTGAAATTCAAAATTCCCTTGATTTGGAATCCCCTCCTCCCTCTCTCTTTCCTTCTCCTCTTGATTGCCGAAATGGGCCTTCTCCTCCTTAGGTTAAGCCAACCATGGAACCGCCGCCCCTCCTCCACCTCTCCTCCCTCTTGGCTGCCGGCCTACTCCCTTCCCCCACCGTGAACACGACCCCCCTTCCTTACACCCGGCCCCTCCAAGGATCGGCCACCCAAGAGAAATAAGGTTCACCACCTTTTCTCTCTCATATTCTATCGGCCGGCCAAGTGCAAGGATATCGGATCTCAAGGAACTTTGCTCTGGCGTGATGCAAGGAAGACGACGAGTTTTCTCTCAATCTGCTATGACTCCGGTGGAACTGTTGAAGGGAGATCAACTTTTGGCATAGATCAACTCCTAGATCTATCTCCGAGTGGGGTAACGAAATTTCTACAACCTTGAGATTTATTTCCCTCTAGATAATTTCTGTGGTGGAAACATTGGCGTGAAATTTTGATAGCATTGGAATCATCATGGTTTTCTTGAACGAATTTTGCGTTTATCTTGATTTGCTTAAATTCGAGAAGGTTCGATAAACCTCGTTTCTTTTTATTGGGAGAGATCTACTATTTTTTTGAATCATTTTTTTTCTGGTAGATCTCTTTTGGTACAACACCGCTCGTCTGGACGCAATAGTCGTCCCTTTAGCTTGACTGAATCTCGGCCTATAACCATTGTTTGGTCCTTAACGGCTTGTCTTCCCATACATTAGCATTGGGTCATTAATATTGCAAACGTGTGGGTTAGAATAATTTTCTGTGCGAATCGCAACTTAGTTGGATCAACGAGAGAGAACCATAATTTCGCTAATATTCGTGTCGCGCGTATAATACTACATCAATGTTAGATATTTTTAACTTATAAAATCCTATTATTAGTATATCATACATGCCATCTCTTACAAAATTAAGTCACTACTTTCTGGATAGCGTAAAGACTTTTAGCTATACTTATTATAAATCTAGGGTCTTGCATAACATGAGTTGTCCCTCGAGGACATTTACACTCATGTAGAATGTTTAATCTCATAAAAGAAGTATTTTCCGCAGCGTATAATTTTCTTTCCCGTGGACTTGATGAGCCACTAAGCTGAGAGATACAACTAACTGCTTAACTTAAACTGGATTTTTCTCTAAATAACTTAAAATATTTTTTAAATGTGTCAAGTAGTAGTATTTCCTGAGCGTCCGCAGTTATCCCCTGTTAACATGGCATCATGATGCACATTTTTCCTTACTCTGATAAATTATTAATTGCGGTGAAAAATGCGGGTTGTGATAGTTGGTATCAGAGGGAGGTTGGTTTGACAAGTTGGTCGAACCAGCCAATCTGTTGAAGATTTGATTTCTTTCATTTGCATACACACACCGATGTGTCATTAGTACATCTTAGCCGAAACATAGTCACTATACTCATAGCATGAAAAGAAGTATACGGGGCATATTATGTATTATAGGATGCATAATATGTGTTTGTATATGGATCCACCATAGGTGGCAACATGTGACGGTTATGTAGTATGGGATGCTTAACCACCATCACATGGGTGCCCATTAACATGTTTTATTTTCTCGTTGCTTGCGATATTATTTAGTATGAGATGCATAACATTTCATGTGTACGCCGCTCATAACATGCATTAAGGACTTTTTAGGATGCATAACACTTCATACATGGCATATAACTGCATAAGCATGCATGCTAAGATAAGGTTTACATGATGACACATGTACACACAAGATTTTATATAAGACTAAAGAATCCATGCATTCATACCATAGGCACATGAGTCAATAGGATGAGAGGATAACATTCTAAGTAGGACATAACATCATTGTAAAGTCCCAGAGCAAGTTGCAGCATAAGCAAGTGTCTTTTAAGTATGGTCTGAACTAAGTTGTGTGGCCTAGTCGTAATCTAGGATTTTGATGAGTTGTTCATTGTCTTTTAGAAATGCCTCCAAAGCGTCCTGTGACGAGGTCAACTCCTCAATCGGAGGGTGAGTCGTCATGTGCGCAAAGCGATGCATTGATCGAGAATTTACGTCAGAGCAACGAGGCTCTATCGAGGCAAGTATTTGCGATGCAGTCGCAAATTCAGACTTTGTTGTCCGCCGCTACCGCGCAGCAACCCTTAGTGCAAGATCCTATCGTGGATCAAGCCGTTCTCGTTGCTCCTTCTCCTTTGGTGCCCCCGATGACACTACCGCTAGAGTTGAATTTTATCTCGAATTTCTAGTGATTGGGACCTCCCACTTATGACGGGAGAGACGACTTTATGGTTCTGGATGATTGGATCATCGATATCGAGGAAATGTTCTCGTATTCGGTGATTGCAGAAGCAAAGAAGGTAATGATTGTAGCCTATCAGCTAAAAGGCCTGACAAAGAGTTTGTAAATTTGGGAGAAGGAGAGCCTAAATAAAGGATGCTCGTGGGAATCTTTTAAGAAGATGTTGCTGAAAAATTTTATACCCTCGATTGAGCAGGACCATCTAATGAATAATTTCCTGCATCTGAAGCAGAGACAGCTCACAGTGAGCGAATATGAGATTGAGTTTAGTAAGTTTAGCAGATTTGCTCCTGATTTGGTAGCTTCAGAGGAGGGAAGAGTGAAACGTTTCTTAGGAGGACTAAGAAGTGATGTCCAACAATGGTCATGTGCTTATAGAGCTGAAAGTTATGATGAGGTAGTGGAAGCCGCTCTAAAAGTTATGGCTATTGAAAATGCCAAGAACCGAGGTGCTGCGGCGAGAAAAGAGAAGAGGAAAGGTGTTGAGGATGGAAGCCCTAGGGCATCTGGCCCTTCTTCGAAGAAGAAAAGTGGAGAGATATGTAGCTTCTGTGGTCGATCCGGCCACCCTTAAAAAAGGTGTTTTAAAAGGACTGCCACTCTGAAGCAGCAGCAGGTGCTTGCCATCCAAGGCATACCCAAGGGAGATCTAGTATGCACGTTCTGTACAAAGAAGGGACATGACGCGAGTCATTGCTGGTAGAAGGATAAGGCTTGCTTCTAGTGCGGGAAGAAGGGGCACCTGAAGTCTTCATGCCCCCAGGCTCAATCCCCACTACAGCCTGCCCCGCTCCGGGCTCTACCGCCGCCACCAAACCTGGACAAAGGGAAAGGGAAGCTTAATGTAGTGACCAGAGAGGAAGCTCAGACCTCTACCCAAGTGATATTAGGTTAGATTCTAGTTTCACTTTTATTCTCCATTATTTTTCCTAGTTTTCATTCGTTTAGTTATATATGCTACGATTTTAGGGGAGTTTAAGGCGAAGAATAGGTGGGCATACGTTTTTTTCGATTCATGTGCCACCCATTCCTTTGTGGCACGGAGTTTTGTAGATAAATATCGTTTGAGCGTGGATAACCTAGGAAATTCCTTCAACGTCAAGCTTCCCTTCAGAGATCTGGTGGTATCAAATCAAGGAATTCAGAGATGCCCCCTCTTCTTTTATGGACTTAATGAATAGAGTTTTCAAAGATTTCTTGGACCATTTCGTGGTCGTGTTCATAGATGACGTTCTCGTGTATTCTTGTAGTGTTGAGGAGCATGCTCAACACTTACGCTTAGTTTTGTCAACCCTGAGGGAGCACAAACTCTATGCCAACCTGAGTAAGTGCGAATTCTGGTTACCCTAGGTGTCTTTTTTGGGCCATGTTGTGGGCAAGAACGATATTTCCGTAGATCCGACCAAGATTTTTGTTGTGATGGAATGGAAGAGACCTTCTACAGCTAAGGAGATTAGGAGCTTTTTAGGCCTGGTTAGCTATTATATAAGATTCATGGAAGGGTTCTCTGTGTTGTTTGCTCCTCTAACTAGACTTACACAGAAGAACACCACGTTCATTTGGAGCGATAAGTGTGAAGAAGCATTCCAAGAGTTGAAGAAGAGATTATGTACTACCCTAGTTTTGACTTTGCCTACTGAAAGAGTCCAGTACGCTGTGTACGTGGATGCATCACACATTGGTCTTGGTTGTGTTTTCATGCAAGAAGGAAAGGTGATCGCGTACGAATCAAGATAATAAAAAATTCAAGAAAGAAACTATCCTACGCATGATTTAGAGTTTGCTGCTATAATTTATGCGCTGAAACTTTGGAGACATTTATTGTATGGCGCGCTGTGCAAGATCTACACAGACCATAAGAATTTGAAGTACGTCTTCACTCAGAAGGAGCTAAATTTGCTCCAGCGTAGGTGGTTAGAGTATGTGGCCGATTATGAAGTGGAGATCCTGAATCACTCGAGAAAGGCTAACGTAGTAGCCGATGCTTTGAGTAAGAAGATCGCCAAAATCTTCAATCTATCTATGTAATACCTGGTGGAAGAATTCCTGTTGATGGACATCGAAGTTGGGAGTAGTATTGGGCCTGCTAGTTTAGAAGCAGAAGAGCCCTCTTGGATTTCCCTTGCCAGAGTGCACCAGAAAGATGATCCTTATTTGTTATATCTCTAGAATAGAACTGAGAAGGGAGAGCTACCTAATTTCTCTTTGGACAAGTTAGATACTCTAAAATATCAGGGTAGATTTTGTATTCCCGCTTTTGGTGACATTCGGGCTAAGATTTGCAGCGAAGCTCATGGTTCCAATGTTGCCTACCATCCTAGTTCCACCAAAATGTATAAAGATTTGAAGCAAATTATTTGGTGGTCGGGAATGAAGAATGATATAGTAAACTTTGCGTCAGAATATTATACGTGTCAGCATGTTAAGGCAGATAATAGAAGGTCGGGTGGTAAACTGACACCGTTTGATATTCCAAGTTGGAAGTGGGAGAGTATTTCGAAGGATTTCATCACTGGCTTACCAAAATCTCCCCGTGGGCACGATTCTGTTTGGGTGATAGTTGATAGATTGACAAAGTGTGATCACTTTGTGCCCTTTAAGATTAAGTATTCTATGAAGAAGATAACTGAGTTTGATGAAGTCATCAGATTACATGGAGTGCCGGTTTGCATTGTATCAGATCGAGACTCTAGATTTACATCTCATTTTTGGAAGATTTTACAAGAGGGGTTGGGTACCGATTTAAGTATTCCACCGCCTATCATCCGTGGACAAATGGTCAGACGGAAAGGATGAATCAAATCATAGAAGACATGATAAGGTGTTATATATTGGATCATGGTGGTGCTTGGGATGAACGCCTCAGACTCATGGAATTTGCTTACAATAATAGTTATTAAGAGAGTCTACAGATGGCCCCGTTCGAGGCCTTGTACGGAAGGCATTGTAGGACACCTTTATTATGGGCTGAGGTTGGTGAGAGAGCGTTGTTAGGTCCGGAAGCCCTTGAAGAGATTAATTGTGTTATGACTCATATTCGAGAAAAGCTTCGTATAACACAAGAGCGATATGAGAAATATGCTAATCGGCGAAGGGTTGATCTAGAGTTCGACGTTGGGGACATGGTTTTTCTGAAAGTCTCTCCGATGTTAGGTGTTAAAAGGTTTGGAAGGAACCACAAGTTAGACCCCCGGTATGTGGGACCTTTTCAAATTCTTGAGTGCATCGGAGTGTCAGCTTATAGACTGGATTTGCCTGCTACCTTCCCTGGTGTCCATGATGTATTCCATGTGAGCCAGTTGCAGAAGTGTATTCGTAGTGTTTGTCAAGTCCGTGATTCGGTGCCACAAATTCAGATCAACCTTTCGTATGTGGAATAGCCTATTCGTGTTTTGGAATCTCAAGATCGAGTGTTATGGAGAAAGACCATCCCATGGTCAAGGTTCTTTGGAGAAATCAATACGTCGAGAGCGCGACGTGGGAATTAGAGTCAGTGATGAGGGAATCTCATCATCATCTCTTCTCTTAGTTTCTGGTATCGTCATATTTATGACATCAAGGCATTACTTTTTTACGTCATGTTGACGGCTCTGCACCGTTAGTGCGTTTTCGCGTCCGTTGGGTCTGTATGACAAGATTTTTTGGATTTTGTTTGAATTGAATATTTTCCTTGATTGAAAGGGATGAAGTTTTGAGGTTTTGGACGTGTCCAGTTTTATTGCGATCAGAGCATTTTGGAGTCTCGGCGCGTGTTTGGATCCTTGTGATGATTTTTGCTTGTGTAAGCATTTGATGTTAGTGTTTCAAGAATGATGCGTCTGATTCTAGGGTTGCCTTTGCTATTAAATTCGTTTAATTCGACACACGTTTGAGCCTCTGTTTTGAGCTTGTATTTCCTTGTTCAAACTATTTGAATGTGATTATTATATTTAAGCCTTAAGCTTGTTTTGATTCTCGGGAAGCCCTCCTTAAGGGTAATATTTCGTCGATCTGAGGTGGGAGACGAACTTTTTCTAGGCGCTATCTGGGTTTTTGTCAAAGCGTCGATCGAAGTTCGACGAAAGTCGAACGAAAGGCGTTGTCTTGGTTTTGTCTTAGCGTCGAGTGGAGCTCGACGAACCATCGAGCGGGATTTTTCCTTTGTGTTCGACAAACTTCGACCGGAAATCGTCAAACGGGTTTTGTGTTTGACGAACTTCAAGCAGAATTCATCGAACGGAGTTGTTTTTCCCTTTTGTTCTCGAGAAGTCCTCTTATTCTTGAGAAATCGATTGTTGCTCTCGAGAAATCCATTCTAGTTCTCGAGATTTGTATTTCATTCTTGAGAGGTCCTGTCTTGCCATTCTAGAGAAGCTTTCTTTAGTTCTCGAGAAGCCCTTTGGTACTTGAGTAGTTCTTCCCTTGTTTCTCGAGATGGTCTTCTAGTTCTCGAGAAGGCTCTACCTTGTACCCGAGAATATCCTTCAGTTCTCGAGATACCTTCCCTTGTACTCAAGAAACCTTCATTCCACTCGAGAAATCCATGGCTTCTCTCGAGAAGTCTGGTCCAGCTAACCCCCCTCCCTCGATTCTTTTCTTAGGATTGTAACTGTTATAGGTAAAACTATTTTAATATTATTTATATACCTAATATATATATATATAAGAAAACTTCTTCTTCCTCCTTTATTTAGATCGAATTTCTTGTTCATCTCCCGAACTAGAGCGGCGTGAGCGTGAGAGAGAGTTTTTCCGCGATTCTTCTAGTGGCCGTCGACGGTGCTCCGGTGCTCGAAATCTTGAACCGATCATAGATCCTGAAAGCTCTCAGCGAGAGCTCCATCATCGTGGTAAAACTTCCCTATTCCTTGAGTTTTTCTCGTTAGGGTTTTTGGTCCTAACCTCTTCTTTTGGCTATTCTTGTTAGATTTTGACTTCCCTTGTCTTCTTTAGCCCCGATCTATGACAAGGAGCGATTTGGAGAGTTTTTCCGGCAAAACCAAGGCAAGTGGTGGTTTCACTCCCCTCTTCCCTTCTTTCTCCCAATCTGCTGAAATTTCTAACTTCTTTTGTCATTATCATTAATAACTTACTGATTATAGTGCTGTCTTAACCCTTTGTTTTAAAAACATTTGTATTATCATGTTCTTAATTTTGCTAATCTAACATTGTTTAGTGGTATATGTTTGATGATGTGGTTGAATCTTGCTCTTTTAACCGTCCCTTAACTACTATGTAGGACGTGTTAGAGTTTATCTAGGATTGTAAACCCTTCCTAAAGGTTAATCAACCTCTTCTTAATTTAGAAATGTCTAGTAGAATCCGATGTGCCAAGTCTTGAGATGTATATCATGGTTTTCCTTTGTTGCGGGTGTTAGTGGACGAAACCACCGCCGCAAAGTTTGTTCCCTATATTAGTACCTTGTGGAACTCTACAGGGTGTTTGGGCATCTGACGTGAATGGTGGAGTGTATGAGCCTCCCCCGCAGTTAGACGGATATTATATCTGTGAGGGTATGTCCAGATGAGCAACCACCTCGCCTCTATTTTTGGGTAGAGTTGACCACATGTGGTTAATATTGTTTTGAGAATTCTTTCTTATGATTTAATTATGCTTTTCACCTTTTTAGCATTGTACATCCGGTGTGATTTGTTGTACGTGATGGTTCACGTAAATTCTATTTTCTGATTTTGGCACTTTAATTATATACTTTACTTCAGTACTTTTGGTCATGGGTTGGTACCCCTTTTGACCTTTATTTACTTATTGCCTACTTTTCTGCCATCGCTTATACCTTCTTCCTGAGGTGTTTTGTGTTTGGAATGCCTCAGGTTCAGAGCTTTAGCGGGAAGTGGAGCTGGTTTTGGAATTCCCGTGCAGCAGTGTTGGCTGTGGTTTTCACCTCGCCGTTGCGAGGTAGTTTTTATTTCAATTACTTTACCTAGTTCAGACATACTTTTACTTAGTGTGGGTTTATATGAGATTGTTGACGCCCACGGGATAGGGTATTTTGGATGTCTTGCTAGTTGCTAGTTGTTTTCTTTGTGATGAATTGGATTACTTGCTCTCTGAGATGATTTATGCGAGGATTGCATGCTAGATATTTTTAACTTATAAAACCCTATTATTAGTATATCATACATGTCGTCTCTTTAAAAATTAAGGCATTACTTTCTGGATAGTGTAAAGACTTTTAGCTATACTTATTATAAATCTAGGGTCTTGCATAGGATGAGTTGTCCCTCGAGGACATTTACACTCATGTAGGATGTTTAATCTCCTAAAAGAAGTATTTTCCGCAGTGTATAACTATTTTCCCCGTATGAGGCACTAAGCCAAGGGATACGGCTAACTGCTTAACTTAAACAGGATTTTTCTCTAAATAACTTAAAAATATTTCTTTATGTGTCAAGTAGGAGTTTTGTCTGAGCGTCCGCAGTTATCCCCTGCTAACGTAGTATCATGACGCGCATTTTTCCTTACTCTGATAAATTATTAATTGCGGTGAAAATGCGGGTTATGACACTCATCTTCAGATATAACAAATATGAAGTCTTATCTTGCTAGGAAGCAGTCAGCTGTAGGGAGGAAATTTCCTCTACTTGCTTCTTAACAAGCATCTTGCTTTTCTTGAAAACTTTCAGAAGTGCTGTATGATTCTCAATCAATTGATTGATATCATCTTCTGATAGAGGACTCTCATCATCACTTGATGAGGAAGCATCAGAGTCTAAGCTGGACTCATGATCTGAGCAATAAGAAGAACTAAAAAGAGATTGTACCTGATCTAGACCAGGATGATCCTGATAAGATTCTTCTTCTTCTGGTGTAGCAATCAGCCCATTGCATCTGCATTCACCTTTCTCAGTTTCATCCACCTCTGAGTTACTATCTCAGTGTGATAGAGGGGCCCTAATCTCTATTCTTGCATCTGCATAGACATCATCATCTACAAGAGCTACAACAGCCCAATGTGGCCCTTTCTCTCACTACAGACTTGAAACTTCATTGAGATCCACTCCATATGGTTCTCTTTTGAACCCACCAATGCAAACCTTTTAGCTATCCTTTGAAGTCTACTAAGACTATTAAGTCCTTTTTGAGCAACCTCCCTCTAATACCACTTGAAAGTCTTTGTTTTCAAGGATAGCTAAATCACCTAAGGGGGGGGTGAATAGGTTTATTAGTCCTTAGTGACTATCTTTTATTTTCCTTACTTTAGGTGCTTTATTAGTTGATTCAATTCTGCTTTTAAGACATGCAACCTGAAATAAAGAAAACAACACAGAGAAGCACACATAGATTTATTGTGGTTCCCCTAATAAGGGTACATCCACTTTCCCTCCCACCTATCCAACTATCTTGCTTGACTAGGCACTTCTCCAAAACCTGCTCAAAAGAGCTTACACCTCAAATCCCTCAGGATCTTTAAGTCTCCTCCAAGACTTACAGCTCAGGCACAAGGCCCTACAACTCAGTGATCCAAAGATCACCTACCTCAGGCCCAAAGGCCTTACAACTCAGGATGGGAGGATATCCCTACTAAGATCCACAAGGGATCCTACCTCAGAGAGAATGGCTCTCCTACAACTCAGACTCAAAGCTCCTACCTTAGATCCAAAGGATCCTACAGCTCAGGCATAAGTGCCCTACCACTCAGTGAGAATGAATCACTTACAATCTCAGGCTGTTAAACCCTATAGCTCAGATCCAAAAGGATCCTACATGATGGATGTGGGTTATGATGTTACTTTTAACACAAGAGATGTTTCTCTATGTCAAGCTTCTTGACTGAGATAAACTCAGCCCAACTATGACTTTAGGAATTTATTTCTTGAGTCTACCTTTACTAAACTAAGAATTACTTAGTCCTAACTACTTCCACAACAACAAGTATATATTTACTTGAGTTGGAAGGACTTGTAGAACAATGTTCTGCCCCTTTATAAACTGAGCCTGAAGCTCAGGCCTAACTTCTACTTCACAGCACCAAGGATTTTTTCTGTTGGAATGGTGAAGTTACTGCAGCTAGTTGCCGCTACTTGAGCTGAGAAAATCTCATTCCTAACCCCTTCTTCACAGCCCCCTAAGATTATATCTTCAGTATTAGGCTAACTTGAGCTGTGAAGTAACGACAGCAAGGGTTTTTCCCTTTGCTGCTAACTGAGATGAGATGAACTCAGCTCTATCTTCTTGACTGCAGAAAACCAGATGGCTCTGCCACTTTTTCCTTTCTCAAGGACCTTCTCTGCACTTGTTGGTTAAGACAAATGATTTATCTGCTCTGATTGTTCTTCAACCAACTTCAGCTTCTTCTTCTCCTTCAGAAAGAAATCTTTCTCAACTTGCTGGTGCAGGAGTAAATAGCACCAGCTAACTTGCTTTAGATCTCAGATCCTGCAGTTAGGGTTTCTCCCTTAGCTGCTTCCCTTTTCTCAAAGATTAACTCTGAACTTGATGATTATCGATGAAGAAGACAACAACTGACTTGCTCTTTGTCTTGCTGACTTGAGCTTCTTGTTCTTCAGCACAACAACAATGGCGGTGAAAAAGAACAATCAGATGGCTCCTCTCCAAAGCTATCTTCCTCTGTAAAGCCTTTCCCTTTTATTGATTACGACCCAACGACTCTTTGAGCTTTGGGACCCACACATTTAATGGCTATAACAACCTTACTTTAACGCCAACTATCGTATAGTAGGTATGCGACCACAATTATCGCGTATTGTAGCCATCCCGCCACTAATATGAATCTTATTGACTAGTTAACTTACTGACGTCACCAGATGTGGAGTTTGCCAAAAATCAACTAACATTAGTATAGGCGTTGAGTGAGTGAGCCTCACTCAATGACAAAACACTTAGACAGATTTTTGTCTATCTAGGCGTTGAGAGCGTTGAGTGAGCACGCATCACTCGACACTTTTGCCTTAGCCAATTTTCTTCCTCTGTAGCATCTTAGGCGCTGAGAGTGTTGAGTTAGATATCATGTCTCACTTAACTCTGAACTCAGTTCAACGAACTCTGAACTCAGTTCGACTCACAGTTTTTTGCTGTATGGCGTTTAGTGTGTCTTCATCACTCAAAGCCAAATACTTAGCCATATTTCTGCCTTTAGCTGTATGGCATTGAGTGAGTCAACTCCACTCAACGCCTGTGGACATAACCACATTTCTAGCTTGCCAACATTTTTCCTTACCTATGGCATTGAGTGCGCTTGCTCCACTCAACTCCTGTGGATTTAGCTGCATTTTCAATTGCTCCTTGACTTCTGGCGTTGAGTGAGCTTACCTCACTTAACGCCTGTGGACTTAAGGCAAATTTTTGCCTTTCTAGCATCTTCACTTTGTGACCACTTGTCACATCACTTAGACAATATGTCTAGACTTGTTCCATGGAACATACTGCACATGATGAGCTTAAACAACATCAAATACAACTATGCTCTTAGTGTTGATGGAGATGCCTCTTGAAATCCAATCTAGGGAAGATTATGGGCAATGAACCAACACCACCTGCCTGATCAGGGTTTCCATCCGAACTAGGAGAAGAAAGCACTACTTTTAAGAAGTCTAGCAGTGTATGGGAAGCTCATATATCTCTGGTGGCAGAGTTTTCTAGTGACTTTGAGGATGCTATAGATCTTCCCTCTCCTCCCAGACTTCAGACTTAAGATATTCCAAGCAAAAGTACAGATAATCCCTTGCTGAAAACTATTGAAGCCATGTTGGCCAAACAACAAGCTTATTTTGATCACTCGCTAAAGAAAGTACTCAACAAAGTGAAAGAGGTGGAACGAGATGTGAACAACGGACTTGCTAAAGTCAAGGTTTGTTTTGATAAGTTAGAATCCAATCTGGACATATGGTTAGTTCAAGGCGGGAAAGCAATTGTTCAAACAATGACTGGGTTTAAAAACAATCTTGAAGTGACTAAGAATGTTGATGAGAATGCAAAGATTATTATTGCTGCCAAAAATGTCAGGATGAACTACTTTGATGATCAAATGATGCACTACAGTAATGAAATAGCAAATGTTGTGATTCTAGAAGTCAGAAAGAGGGAGGAAGAACTTAAAGGTAAGGTGAATGCGATTGAAGCCATCTTGAAAGAATAGTTTCAAAGTGTCATTACTTACATTTATGACAATTTCAAGTGGCTGCATCAAAAACTATTTGGAGTTCAAAGAAATGCTGAAGCTAGAATGCCAGAACCTGTGCATGTTGATGTTCATCCTGCTCAGGACTATTCTCAATACTAGACAAACTCTCAAGACCTTCCACAAGATTACTATTAGTATGGGACAGAATCTACTACTGCTGCTGCTGAACCAGATACTGAGTTGGTTGAAGATATTCCTCAACTAGCTATTAAGAGAAGAAGATTTGGAGAAGGCCCATCACTCATAGGTCCGAACCCAATAGGGAACTTTGTGAAGTATGGAGCCGAATCTCCAAAGGCATTATTCTGGATACCTTCATGTTAGTTGACATGGAAAATAAAGACAGGTGGTTGCACTATAGCAGGGAGGAATGCAAAAACATGAGGTGGCCAATGCTAAAAGAAACATACATTTCAAGAAATTCAGAAGAGATGATGCAAATGCTCCTCCTCCTCTGCCAAAGTATTTACCGAAGCCTAAAGCTTACTTTGACAGGCAAAATCAGATGGATAAGGGCAAACTTGTCTGAAATCTACATTTTCTTTGATGCTTGTTGTGTGAAAACTGTTTTCCCTGATAGAACTATTTATATACTTACATTAATATTTTGATTGAGATAGAACTTCTTGTTAATTATTTTTATGCTCCTTTCTTGTCATTACTTAAGATTATCTTATGTACAATTCACCTTAGTGCATAGGGTTCTGATTTTTCAAATAGGGGGAGATTGTTGGGTATTATATCCACAATAACCTTAATTTGAAGAAGTGTCCCTTGAACTAAGATGAATTGAGTTAGTATTTGATGTTGCTTCTTTACTCATGTGCTTGCAGGGTTTTATTACTAAGTATAAACTAATATCAGGTTACGGTGGGTCATGAAACACAAGACTATATAATTTAATCCCTCACTGTGTAGGCCAAAATGGTGACTCATGTGTAATTTCTCTATTGGATTGTACTTCTATTACAAGTACATTAAAAGGATCAATAGAGGACTAATTACTGTATTCAGAAGAAACAAAATTTTTTCCTAAGTAAAATTCGTCAAGTATAGTTGTGAATACTCGTCGAATTCGTCGAGTATACTTATGAATACTCATCGGATTCGTCGTGTATACCAATTGATACTCGTCGAATTCATCTGTTTACTTAGAGAATCTTTTATATGATCTTGGGAATCGGTTAAGTAAGATTCATTGAGTATCCTTAAGTATACTCATCGAATTCGTTGAGTGTACCTATTAACACTCGTCGAATATACCCGTCGAAATACGTTGAATTTGTCGAGTATCACTAGAAAAACATTTCTGGATTTGTATAAGTAAAATTTGTTAGTTATCAAAGCGAAATATGCATAAGTATACTTATAGATATACAACGATACTCGATGAATGGACTTAGCGTGATTATTTCCGATTTTCTTTCTGACAGGTCTCTAGTTCAACTCATCGGCCATGTACAGTACACGTGGATTGTTTGTTTAGGAAGGACTTTTTTAGCCGTTAGAAGAAGGAATCCTATAAATAACAAGGGTTAATTCGTTCAACCCTAATCACTCATTCACATTTGAAATCGTGAAAAGGCCGCTCATTTTTGTCGGACTTATGACTTTCAGAAATCGAAGAACTCATGGCCTAACTTCTCACTATCAGCCATCCCTTCAAGAATAGATTCGACAGATCTTGTTTCAGTTTTTCTAAAGCCATCAGATCTCGTAGGATCAATGTTCTTAGATCAAGCTTTCAAGATTAATCTCAAGTCTTATCCTTCTACAAGAGCCTCAAGTTTTTTATTTCAAGGAAGAAGAAGATTGGATATTTTCAGATCTGAAGAAGTAGATTGATTTTCATTCTAAAGAGTTGTATAAAATTCTTTTGTACTATTGTAGGAAGTTATCTCTTTTGAGATGTAGATCCTTAGGCAAGGATCGAGTTGTAAGAGTGTTTGTTCTCCGAGTGTAAGAGAGGTTATTCTCCGAGAAGTAGGAGTGTTGACTTCGATTTGTAATATTTGTTTAAATCCGAGAAAGGTGAAGTAGTAGAATCTAGCCCTTTGTAGTAGATAGGCGAGCCGAGACAGTGGACGTACCAAAATCAGGGATCCACTATAAATTCCTATGTTGTGTGAAAGTCTTTAGTTTCAAGGATAGCTAAACACATAGAGGGGGGGTTAATAGGTTTTTGGTCTTTTTTATCTTTTTCCTATTTTGGGTGTGTTGTGATTTAGTTATATTTCACTTTCAAGACAATCAACAACAACACACATACGATTTTTAGCGGTTCCCCAGATTATGGGTACATCCACTATCCCTCTCATCTTTCTAACAGTTTATTAGGCAAGGAAACTTCTCCAATCTTGGCTACCAAGAGCTTACACCATAGATCCCTCGGGATCTCTCAGTATCATCCAAGACCTACCTCAGGCACAAAGCCCTACAACTCATAGCAAGCTTGATTTTACAATTCAGTGATCCAAAGATCACCTACCTCAAACTATGTTAATAGTCTTACAACTCAGGCTAGGAGGATATCTCTACCACTCAGAGAGAATGACTCTCCTACAGATCAGGCACAAAGGTCATACCTCAGATCTATTGAAGGATCCTACAACTCAGGAACAAATGCCCTACAACTCAGAGAGAATGAATTTCCTACCTTAGGCACAATGTAAAACCTCGAAATGTAGAGTTGAAATGGGCGGTGTTTGTACCAAGTTTGAATCTTGGTAGGGTGAACACGGCCTGTAACACGGGCGTGTCACACGACCGTGTCAGCCTCAGGTCGTCCAATGAAGGACACTGCCTGGGACACAGACGTGTCTCAGGGCATGTCAGTGCACACAGCATGGGACACGGGCGTGTAACCTGGTCGTGTACTTCTCTAGAATTTTCTGAGTTTTGTATCTACTGTCAAACACGGCCATGTACTTGTTGACACGGGCGTGTCAAATCCGACACAGGCGTGTCATCACCCGTATCCACCAAGCGCCGTGGCGGTTGGCGTGGCGGTTATCTATGATACGACCCCTGGACACGGGCGTGTCGAGGACCCGACACAGGCATGTCAGGTTGGGACACGGGCATGTCCCAACCCGTGTCCTTTCCTGTGCTCGATTTGGGTGGCTGGATCGAGGCACAAGGCCTGGAATACGGTCGTGTGCAAAGCCGTGTTCGGCCCAGGATGAAAGTTTTCAGGCTAATCTGAGCCGTTCGTTTTCTTTAAATAAGATCCAACGACCAAGATGAGTTCCGGCTGATGTTTAATCCGGGATTAGAGGTTTTATTCCTCATTTTCACTTTTGACTCCCTCTTTCTAAGAAATAAGAGAGAGAAGAGATCAAAGGAGAAGAAAGGGAGGAATACGGCAGCAAGCGGAGCATCAGAGCACCAATCTGAGAACCGAGACCGGATCCGTGGAGAGAATTCCTTTGCGAAGCTTTCTATCCGACTAGTTTTTCATGGCACCAAAGCGGACTTCAAGGGTAACGATTTTCAACTCAAGCACTTGAATCTTTTCTTCCTTTGTATGGAAAACCCGCTCCCGCGAGTGTGCGGTTTTCCTTAGGGTAGATATGTGAAGTCCCCCTTATTTAGAGTCCGGAATCGAAGTACGGGAATATGCATTGTGTGTGAAGCCTACCCGGATGTATTTGTCTGGATTGGTGATGTGCATTGCATGAATAGCCGAAGAAGACTCTATGCGTTGTTTTCGGGTTTCTACGCGGTAGATTGCGACAGGGATCTTTAGAGATTAACTCCAAGGCACACTCGGAAAACTGGGCGGAAATGTAATTCTGCTAACTTGGCGGCCGGGGACTTAGCCTTGAACATAACTTGGTTATGTGTTGTTTGGAAATGATTTAGGATCCGGGTGAAGCTTGGCCCGCGCGTACGTCTTAAAGTGACTAGGCGGCGTGAGCAACGGGCAAGTGGATACGGACCTGGGCTATGTGGTTCGGTGCTAGAGGCCCTAAAGTGGAACTGGCCGTTGGCATAGTCGGGAGCCTTGGACTACTGTCGGAAAGACTCAAAAATTCTCACATTGTTTGCCATCCAAAGGATGGTGGTAAAGCCACAGAATTGACCAGATTCACCGTGAATGTGCCCTGAGTGCACGGGGTGTTTGGCCGAGCGAGCCTACACCTGTGGAGAATGTCTTTATATGAGCTGCAACGGGGTGCGTCATCAGTTTATGAACCATAAATAGAAACCCGCCATAGAATGCTCCACTTAGGAATGAAAAAAATGCAAGGCCATTTGTTTTGGGAAGTTTAATGCCATGTTGTGCCAATGATTGCTTTCTAGCAAGTAGATTGGTGTGTCGTCGTAACCTTCATATGTCATAAGACGGAAGAGGGTGTTACAATGGTATCAGACTAGGGTGTCGGTCATAATCGGTGGTGTGGTGAGCTGTATGATCGTTATAACATAAAAGAACCCATGTGTCGGGGCAAACCTCTAATGATAGCGTAATCTGCAATCTAGAAGTAGTGCGGGGCAATCTTAGCGTCTGCAATCAGCGGAAATTTGTGCGCCAAGAGACGTGCTTACAATACCCCCTTCAGCTGAAACCATCATATTAGGTGGCTGAAGCAGTTTTTGCCATGATAAATGCCCAACAAGTGCAGCACACACCACCTGTTAATGAGCAAGAACCGATTAGAGTGGTAGTGCCGGGAGTAGTAGAGCACGGGGCAGTTGATCCGATAGCACCAAGAAGAGCCACAGAGAAATAGCTCAAGCACGTGATGAGCTTTAATCCTCCGGTATTCGATGGGTTGGGAATGCAACCTCAAGCTGAGGATTGGCTCTCTACGATCAAGAGGGTCATGATCGCCATAAAAACTACAGAGTGGCCGAAGACCACAATAGCGACCTTCCTATTGGCCGGTGAGGCAAGGATGTGGTGGGACGAGTTGGATGTTCATGTCTTAGTTGGAAGACAACTTGCTGATGTACCGATGGAGGAATTCTCAAGGTTGTTCTTGGCAAGATACCTACCTTCTGCCCAGAAGCTTGAGATTGAGAATAAGTACCTTGGTTTGACTCAGGGAGCGAGTAGCGTGGATGAGTATCTCCACGAGTTTACTCGGTTAGGTCGTTATGCTGGTGCTATGTTTACTGAAGAAGAGAGGAAGACCAACCAATTTTATGAGAGTCTACGGAGCGACCTATAGCTACTCCTTGCTGGGCCTAAGGAGTAGGACTTCCTAGCCTTGGTAAATGCAGCTCGGTCTTTGGAAAGAGTTGCAAGGAAAGTGCAAGAGAAGAAGGACCCAGTGGAGAAGAAGTCAGAGTTTAAAGTGCCAAGTTCAAAGTCAGGTTTCCGTAGATGGAATAAGAAACAGAAAACTTCTAGCTCAACCCCTTCGTCTGGTACGACGGGGGAAAACCCAAGTCGAGTCCCAGGAGCCTGTTACAATTGTGGAAAGGTGGGACATTTTGCAAGAGATTGTTGGAGCAGACGTGCAAAGTCCGAAAGGAGGAAAGGGGCAACGTATGAGGAAAAAGGGGAAGGCGGCGGAGTCAACCGCATCCCATCATGCTCCAGCCTAGCCTAGAGTGTACAACCTTGGCCTACAAGAGGCCATCAAACAAGCTTACGTGGTGACAGGTATGAGTTAAATTTTTTTTATAGTTTAGCTTTTGTTGTAACTGTTACATTTGTATGTGTTAGCTTATTTGTGTTGGTGTTAGGCTTTGTTTTGATTTTTGATTGTCCGGCGAGAGCCCTGTTGGATATGGGAGCGTCACATTCCTTCTTGTCAAAAAGATTTGTATCGCTCATCGGAGTCCCTTCTTCGATGGCAAAGGAAAAGCTGGATGTGTTGTTGCCCAATGGATGCTTAATGTGCGTAGATAGAATCTGCGTAGTAAAGTTGCGGATTGGGGATCAGGAGTTCGATTTGCAAGCGTCGGTGCTGCCGTTAGTAGAGTTCGACGTAATCTTTGGTATGGACTGGCTTTCGGAGCAGCGAGCATGCATTGACTGTAACTGAAAAGAGGTTAGGTTGGGACTGGATACTGAGCGAGAGACTACGTTTATAGGCATGAAAGGGGCGAGCAAGTTTATGATGTCAGCTTTTCAGGTGATTAAGGCAGTTCGGTTTGTGCTGAGCTGTTTGTCATTTCAGTACATGCTTCAATGCCGAATCCTAGTCTAGATAGTATTGCAGTGGTGTCCGAGTATCCTGATGTTTTTCCAGACGATCTCCCGGGAGCCCCTCCTCAATGAGAGATTGATTTTACTATTGAGCTAGTGCTGGGTGCCAAACCAGTGTCACGCTCACCGTATCGGATATCACCTAAGGAGATGGCGAAGTTGAAGGTACAACTTCAAGAGTTGTTAGAGCAAGGGTATGTGCGTCCAAGTTCGTCGCATTGGAGTGTACGGGTCCTTTTTGTTAAGAAGAAAGATGGGAGTTTGCGACTTTGTATTGATTATCGGGAGTTGAACAAACTTACGGTAAATAATAAGTATCGAATCCTAAGGATTGACGATGTTTTTGATCAGTTAGTTAGGTAAATAGTATATTCGAAGCTAGACCTGAAATCTGGATACTCCCAGTTAAGGATAAAGGAATGTGATATCCCTAAGACAGCTTTCAGCACGCGGTTTGGACATTACGAGTTTACGGTCATGCCGTTTGGGCTGACCAATGCGCGATCCGTGTTTATGGATCTAATGAACAGGACGTTCAGAGAATACCTTGACCAATTCGTGATAGTGTTTATCGACGACATCTTTGTGTACTCGCGGTGTGAGGATGATCACTACAAGCATCTGCATATGGTGTTGGAGATGTTGAGGAAGAATCAGTTGTATGCTAAGTTCTCTAAGTGTGAGTTTTGGTTGTCCTCAATAGCGTTCCTTGGGCATATTGTTAGTGGTAACGGGATTGCGGTGGATCCGGCTAAGATAGTGGCAATTAAGGAGTGGCCTGAGTTGACTACGGTGGCGGAAGTCCGGAGCTTTCTGGGGCTTGCAGACTACTATAGGTGCTTTGTGGAAAATTTCTCACGGATCGCGCTACCACTCACGACATTGACAAGGAAGGATTAGAAGTTTGTATGGACGCTGGAGTGCGCACATGCTTTTGAAGAGTTGAAGAGGCGGTTGATCTCGGCACCTATCTTTTGTTCGCCGAGTGGATCCGAAGGATTCAAAATTTATAGTGATGCTTCAGGCAGTTGTTTGGGCTGTGTTTTGCTACAGCATGGGAGAGTTATAGCCTACGGATCATGACAATTGAAGGTCCATGAGAGAAATTATCCGGTCCATGATTTGGAACTAGCGACCGTGATATTTGCTCTAAAGCTGTGGAGGTACTATCTGTACGGTGTAAAGGTTGACATTTACACCGATCATAAGAGCCTGAAGTATTTACTAGATCAGAAGGACCTGAACATGAGACAACAAAGGTGGATGGAGTTCTTAGGGGACTACACTTTCAAGATACATTATGTGCCTGGGAAAGGAAATGCAGTGACGAATGCTTTGAGTCGTAGGAATCCGACACAGGCCAACTGGTTGGCAGTGCATGATGAGAGATTAGTCTGTGATTTGGAGGCATTGGAGATCTCTTGCGTCGACAAGCAATCTCGTGCTGAAGCTATATTATGTTTGATGGAGGTGTAGTACGACCTAGCCGATAGGATTCGACAGGCTTTGGTTAAAGATAGCACTATGAAGCAGGCATTGGATGAATCGTTGCACGGGTCAAATTCCCAGTTTGTAGTTGTGGATGGACTGCTAAGGAAGGACAGTCTCTTATGCATTCCTAGTGCAGATAGACATCAGGAGGAATTGATATATGAGGCTCATCACACCAAGTACTCAATCCACCCGGGGTGCACGAAGATGTATAGGGAAATGAAGAAGTTGTTCTGGTGGCCAAGGGCTGAAGAAGGATATAGCGCTTTATGTGGCAAAGTGCCAAACATGTGCCTTAGTGAAGGCGGAATGCCAGAAGCCCGGAGGTTTCCTAAATTCCTTGCCAATTCCGGAATGGAAGTTCGACGACATATCCATGGATTTTGTGCACGGTTTGCCAAAGTCACAGAAGGGAAATGACGCCATTTGGGTGGTCGTAGATAGACTGACAAAAGTGTCGCACTTCATTCCGAATAAGAAGGAAGATCTGGTGGAAAAGTTAGCCAAGCTCTATGTGGATAATATTGTACGGTTGCATGGTGTGCCCCGCAGTATTGTTAGTGACCGAGATGGGCGCTTCACGTCCAATGACTGGAGGCTGGTGCATAAGTTGTTGGGAACTAAGCTGAGTTTCAGCACAGGCCTTCCACCCGCAAATGAATGGTCAGATCGAGAGGGTCAATAGGGCGATGGAGGACATGCTTCGCATGTGCGTCCTAAATTTCGGAAAACACTGGGAGGATCACCTATACATGGCAGAGTTTGGGTATAATAATAGTTTTCAAGCAAGTATTGGAATGGCGCCTTTCGAGGCCCTTTATGGGAGAAGGTGTCGTACACCGTTGTCTTGGTTGGAGGCAGGCGAGTCAAAGTTATTCAAACGTCAGGCTGTGGAAGAAGCCACTTCAATGGTACGTATGATTCAGGAACGGTTAAAGATCGCTTAGGATAGGCAAGCAAAATACTATAATGCCAACCATAGAAATGTGGAGTTCAGTGTTAGCGATTGGGTGTATATGAAAATCAAGTCGTTTAAGGGTGTCTCGCGGATTCGACGCCTGAAGAAGCTGAGTCTGAGATACCTCGGGCCGTTTGAGATCCTGGAGCGGATAGGGGAGGCAGCGTATCGGTTGAAGCTGTCGGTGGAGTTTAGTGGGCTACACGATGTGTTCCACGTATCGGTGTTGCGGAAGGTGGTTCAAGAGCCTTCACAAGTCGTTGCTTGTCGATCAAGTGATGATTGATAGTGGGTTGACGACGAAGGTCAAACCAGTTTGCATTGAAGACTTTGAAGTCAAACGGCTCTGCACAATAAGGAAATTCGAATGGTTAAGGTCTGTTGGGATAACTGCGGACGGGAGAAGCTTTCTTGGGAACGAGAGTAGGCTATGTTGGAGGAATATCCCGAACTTTTCAACTCAGGTAATGTTTAAATTGTTTTGTGTACCCCTTTTTCTTAATTTCGTGGACGAAATTCTTTAAGGGGAGGAGAATTGTAACACCTCGAAATGTAGAGTTGAAACGGGCGGTGTTTGTACCAAGTTTGAATCTTGGTAGGGTGAACACGGCCTGTGACACGGGCGTGTCACACGGGCGTGTCAGCCTCAGGTCGTCCAGTGAAGGACATGGACTGGGACACAGGCGTGTCCAAGGGCGTGTCAGTGCACACGGTATGGGATACGGGAGTGTCACCTGGTCGTGTACTTCTTTGGAATTTTCTTAGTTTTGTATCAACTGTCGAACACGGCTATGTACTGGTTGATATGGGCGTGTCAAATCCTACACGAGCGTTTCGTCACCCGTGTCCACCAAGCACCGTGGCGGTTGGCGTGGCGGTTATCCGTGACACGGCCCCTGGACACGGGCATGTCGAGGACCCGACACGGGCGTGTCAGGTTTGGACACGGGCGTGTCCCAACCCATGTCCTTTTCTGTGCTCAATTTGGGTGGCTAGATCAAGGCACACGTCCTGGAACACGTCCGTGTGCAAAGCCGTATTCGGCCTAGGATGAAAGTTTTCAGGATAATCTGAGTCGTTCGTTTTCTTTAAATAAGATCCAACAGCCCAGATGAGTTCTTGCTGATGTTTAATCTGGGATTAGAGGTTTTATTCCTCATTTTCACCTTTAACTCCTTCTTTCTAAGAAATAAGAGAGAGAAGAGATCAAAGGAGAAGGAAGGGAGGAATCCGGCCGACGGAACATCGGAGCACCAATCTGAGAACCGAGACCGGATCCGCGGAGAGAATTCCTTTGCGAAGCTTTCTATCTGACTAGTTTTTCATGGCACCAAAGCGGACTTCAAGAGTAACGATTTTCAACTCAAGCACTTAAATCTTTTCTTCCTTTGCAAGGGAAAACCCGCTCCCGCGAGTGTGCGGTGAGTGCGCGGTGTTCCTTGGGGTAGATATGTGAAGTCCCCCTTGTTTAGAGTCCGAAATCGAAGTACGGGCATAGGGATTGTGTGTGAAGCCTACCCGAACGTATTTGTCTGGATCGGTGATGTGCATTGCATGAATAGCCGGAGAAGGCTCCGTGCGTTGTTTTCGCGTTTCTATGCGGTAGATTGCAACAGGGATCCTTGGAGATTAACTCCAAGGCGCACCCGGAAAACTGGGCGGAAACGTAATTCTGCTGACTTGGCGGCCGGGGAGTCAGCCTTGAACATAACTGGGTTATGTGTTGTTTGGAAATGATTTAGGATTCGGGTGAAGCTTGGCCTGCGCGTATGTCTGAAAGTGACTAGGCGGCATGAGCAACAAGCAAATGGATACGGACCTGGGCTATGTGGTTCGGTGCTAGAGGCCCTAAAGTGGAACTGGCCGTTGGCATAGTCGGGAGCCTTGGACTACGGTCGGAAAGACTCAAAAATGCTCACATTGTTTGCCATCCAAAGGATGGTGGTGAAGCCACAGAATTGACCGGATTCACCATGAATGTGCCCTGAGTGCATGAGGTGTTTGGCCGTGCGAGCCTACACTTGTGGCGAATGTCTTTATATGCACTTTATTATTTAGCTGGGCTAACGATATGCAGGGAAGGAGCACCGCCGTCCCGATTAAGGGGCGGGGTCGTTATAATTTGGTCAGCTTTAGCTGACCGTTGCTCTGTTTGCAACCATGCGGTGGAATAATTGCTTGCAGGTGCTGCGGAACAAAGCGCCAAATAGCGGGTTGAAGTCTAAGCTGCTGTGCAGGCCCTCGAAGGCCGTAGTGAACTAATATCTTTATTTTCTGTCATGTATGGCCGGCCTACGAGCCGATGTTTGTAATACATTACTTTGTTAAGAGAAACTTTGTAAGGCCATATACTCTTTTGTAGATTTGTTTTATTTCATTCCTATATTGATTAGTGGACATTCATGTCATGATTGTGCAAATGTTAGGTTCTATTAACTATTTTAAAAGCTTCCGCTAGAATGCTCTGTGTTAGGACAAGTAGATGGGTATTTGGTATTATTCTGTAACCCCTCTAACTGTCCGTGGTATATGGCGTCGGGTTCCAACTGGACCTTCTGTTATATGCCATACGACAGATGGGCGTGTTACACATAAAGGCCCTACAAATCTGATCCAAAACTGGATCCTACCTCAGGCAAGCTGCTCTACAACTCAGATCCACAACAGGGATCCTACCTCAGCCTTTATAACTAAGCTTACACTAAGATCCATAGGATCCTACAGAGAGAATGGTTTGTTGGTGTTGATTTGACTCCAAAGAAGTATTCTTTGAACCTACCTTCCTTGACTATAAATAACTCAGCCCAAACTTTGACTCCAGAAAGATAATTCTCTGAGCCTGCCTTCCTGAACTTAGAATAACTAAGCCCTAACTTTGACTCTAGAGAGATGATTCTCTGAGCCTGCCTTCCTAAACTGAGAAAGCTTAGTTCTATCTTCTTCACAACAACAAGATGGTGGATCTTCAAGTTGGTTCTGCTTCTGTTGTAAAGTAACCTGCAGTTCACTACTTCATCAAGCCCTGATTGCAGTTGAGTTTAAAACAGAGGCCTTGAAGATGAGCAGCTGCTGTAAGCTTTCTATACTTCTTCTTCTAACTCAGAAAGAAAAGCTTTCTGAACTTGTTGGTGAAGAAAAAATGATTCTTCAGTTCTTTATTTCTTCAACCAGCTAACTCTGTTTGTTTCTTCTTAGAACTCGGAAAGAAGGCTTTATGAACTTGCTGTTGCAGGTGAAAAATGACAGCAACTATCTTGTATAAGTAGATTTGCTGCAGCTAGGATTAGCCCTGTAACATCCCATTTTGTGCTAGGCCCCTCGCACGTATTTTGAGCTGGGTGAATTGGCTTAGGTGCTTAGCGTCGAGTGAGTTGACTGGACTCGACGATTTGATCAGGAATTACTCAGAATATATGGCTCAAGATGTTGAGTAATGAAGGGTTGGCTTTCACCCTTAGCTTGCCCTTTTATTTTTCCTCTTGCTGGAAGTACAGAATTAGGATTAAGACAATGGGATATTTCATCAACTAAGAATTGAGAAGGATTATTCTTGAGAAGCCTGAGCTAAAATCGTCAGTCTCAGGTTTCGTCGACCTCGATTTCGTCAACCTCAGGTTTCGTCGACCTCGATTTCGTCTACCTCAGAAGACTTGTCGACCTCGATTTCGTCGACCTCAAAAGATTCGTCGACCTCAGGTTTCGTCGACCTCAAATTGGTTGACCAAAGACTTAGAATATTAAAACCTTGAACTGGGATTTAGTCGACCAGAATTTTTGTCAAGCTCAGAAGACATCGTCGACCTAAGGTTTCGTCGACCTCAGGTTTCGTCAACCTCGATTTCGTCGACCTCAGAAGATTTCGTCGACCTTAGGTTTCGTCGACCTCAAATTGGTCGATCTGACTTGACACTGAGTTAATGCGTCGAGCTGAGATTTCGTCGAGTGTTCGTCGAACTCCCTTCGGCGATCATCGAACTCCGTTCGACGATTCTTCAGCCTACGTTTGAAATTACCTGAATGGAGGTCCAATAACATAAAAACACGTGGCGAAGCAGTTTAACTTGATACGTTAATATAAAAAGGGAGAGTAAAACCCTAGCCGTGACTTTGATTATTGACAAGATTTTACTTGTGCGGACTGGACGAAAGAAGGGGATTGCAATATCACCGTTGTCTGATTTTGGAGGGAAGATCCTTTCGTTTTCGGTGAAGAACAACCTCCTTTAACAAAGGAGAAGCATGTCGCGGCGAATAACGAGATCCATGGCCGGAAATGCCGGGAATGAGGTGAGCTTCCTACCCTCTCCCTTGGTGCTAGATCTTAGCTATTTTCTAAGTGAGATGTCGACTCAAAGGAGTCTGTACTTGGGAGATGATGATTCCTAGGAGGAGGTCGGCAAGGGCTTGTGCCCGATAGATTAAGTCTTCAACCTTTCCTCACTTTTAAAGGAGTTGGAGGACTGTGTTTCGTGAAGAGAGTTGGCCTCATGAGGGTGAATAAGGGTGGAGGAAATTCTGGAACTATTTGGTGAAAAGGGTTAGAGAAGGAATATGCGCACAGAAATATGTTTTCCGTGCGCAACAAACTTCGAGGCCGTTCGCTGGTAGGATACGTTCAGATCTGGGTTGTGGGCTGAACAAGAAAGTTGTAGGTCATGAAAGGGCCTTTCCAACGAATGGTTATACGCCTTCACCAGATTCCTGTAGTATCAGGAATCCCCGATCAAAGTTGATGAACAGTAATCTTTCCTGCACATGTAGTTTTCGAGTTTGTGTTGAATCGCCTTTGGATTTAGTAAAGAGTTTGTAGTACAATAATGGTAATGTTTGGGTGAATTTAGTCTATAAATATTTGTGTTAAATATGGTTAATGGCAGTTATCGGATAGATCCTTAATGAATAAATGGTGTAGTGAAGTGTACTTGAACAAGACGTGTCAGTGGAGGTGATTGGAGGAGCTTGATAGTAAAATGATTGAGATGGTAAGAGAAGGTGAATGACTAAGACGCCCTGAGGTGCTCAAAGGGGTGCCATCCTTAGGTGAATATAGGGATGAAAGTCGTAGTATGGCAAGGAAAAGTGGACGGTTGGGCTTGGTCCTCGTGTTTGTTCCGAGGCTCCTTTCGGACCACGATGATGTGAAATTACATGCGGTGTGAGTCGGCACGCGGTGTCGTAATCCTGGGTTAAGGATAGTGTGGCAGGTCTACAGGCTCGCCAGTCATCACACCGACATGAGTTGACAGATAGATTTTGGGCGATTGGGCTTGGTCCTCAGATTTCATTCCCGAGGCTCCTTCCGTACCAAGTGGACGGTTGGGCTTTGTCCTCGTGCTTTTTCCGAGGCTCCTTCCGCGTCACAACATTGGCCAGTTCAGGGCTTGGTTCTCGTTGCACATCTAATCTACCCGAGACTTCTGCTGAGCCGTAGTACGCATGTGAGCTCCACTGTTGTGTTCTTAGCGTTGAGGCGTATGAAGGCCTAGGCAAGATAGTGTGGATGCCAGCCTAGTAGTGGAGATGCCCGCTCTACTATCACTGCCTGGCCACGACGATTCACGCCTGAGAGGTTAGCTTCCTGTTCAAAAAGTGGGAACTACAAGTCTGTGTCGACATAGCAGTTGCATGTGTTTGAATATGGGTGAGTCATTGGATTGCATTCATATCATTACATACATTACATGCACAAGATCCTCATCGTACAAGTTTGTATGGGCACTCCTATACGATGAGTTACTTTATTGTTAAGCTGATCCCTAACTTATAAGTTTGTATGGGCATTCTTATAAGTTAAGTTACTTTCCTGTTGTAGATCTATATGCTTAGATAGATTGATATAGCTTGAGTAGAATTGCTAGAATAGAATGCTGATAATATTGTTATACATTACTTCTATTGCTACTCATGACATGTATACTTACTCCACCTTCTTATAATACTGTCCTTATATACATATATGTTGTACCTTGTCCTTTTCCCCGCCTGGTGCCGAGGAGCCGTCGGGGGAGAGAATGAGATAGCCACTTAGTCTTTATGACTAATGGTTGCTACACCTTCCATTTTTAGGAGGGAATCAAGCAGAGTGAGCAACAACAGATCGTATAGCAGGGTAGCCAAGCCAGAGAGTCAGGGCCTGATATGACGACTCCATCGATGCCTTCTGTCACCAATGTGAGTTTTGGAGATTACCTTGTAGCCTTTTTGGCATTCCGTACTCTGATATTATAGAAGCCTGATGGTGCTTCTTTATTAGTTGTACTTTATTTTGGACTTTACTTGCTTATGTATGGATTTGACTTCTATTATATATTGTTGGTTGGGTTGGCAAAGGATGATATTGATTATGGCCGGCAGAATAGGCGTCTTGTGGTATAGACCAACACGTGTGTTAGTGCTACCGCAAGGCGGCTGTTCTAGGCATAAGACTCCCCTCATGCCATGTTTTGTGTTCCGGGAGGGGGGGGGACTACAAATGGTATCAGACTTTCGACGATCCTGCAATGAAGAAGTGATCGAACAATGGTGCCACCCCCATTTGGATAGTCAGTTTGGAGACAAACTGACTTAGCGAGAGCAGTGGTGTGCCCATATGTAATTCATACTAAGCATGTCCAACCCTTACCTTATGATAAGCCAACCTGAACCTAGTTTTGTACCTTATGTGTAGGTCCCAGCGCATGTAGAACCGATTGGGGGCACTCCTACCCCTCCCATACCTTCTCAGTTTCAGCAATCAGAGTTGGGACAAACGTTGACAACCATTTTGGACGCCTTTAAAGCGCAAAAAGCACCGGTGCAACAACAAGCTCCGGTCTCTAACTAGCTAAGCACCTTCTGAGCTCTTCCCCCTACCTACCTTGGGGTAGTGCCAGCCGTTCACATAGAAGAATGGATTGACACCATACAAGAACTATTGGCAGGGATTAGGTGTCCGACAAACATGGATGTGACTTTGGCAGTATCACTTCTACAGTTACATGCAAAAGGGAGTGGAAATCCCTCATGGGCTCCACCTTCTAAGGGGGAGTTTATATGGAGATTAGTTGGAGCAAGTTCTCAGGAGTCTTTTTAGAGCACTTTATTTCCTCATCTACTCGAGATGAACTCGAAGAGAGATTTTTACAGATGAAGCAAGGATCGAAGTTGGTTACGGAGTATCAACGAGAGTTACAACATCTCCTGAGATTTGCTGATTCATATGACTTGGATGACAGAGGATACGCTAAACGCTTCTACAAAGGGCTGCGGGACCCCCTTGATGCAGGCCCTTTTGTTTATAGCAGACTCTAGCTTAGCAGAGATAATTGACATGACGAAGAGATTGGAGGCGGACCAATTGGGAAGTGGTAAGAGACCAACTGAGGAGGTGATGGAAGCTGGCCCTAGTAACAAAAGAAGGAATGAAAATAGAGGTGGAAGAGGATACCAGAGAGGTAGAGGTCGTTTCCACCAGAATTTTAGAATGGAGCGCCCGGTTCCACAGTCGCCAGCATTGCCCCCACCTCCACCGTTTCAACAATTCCAACAACCTGAAGGGAAGTTTGAGCGAATCTGCTATCAGTGCAATCAACCAGGTCCTATTTGACGCAATTGCCCACAGTTAGGTGAAAATGCCCCTCCGGATTTCCCTCCGCCAGCTCCACGAGGGCGAGGACATATGCGTGGTCGAGGACGAGGACCACAAGGGAGGAATCCTGGGCATGCGCGGGAGCAAGTGTTTGCACTGGACATGACGCAAGAACGGGACCCGCAAGATATGATTGCAGGTATGTAGTGATTTAATTAATATGTTATGAGCATTTTCCTTTTAAGTTGCTTAAGACACACTAGAAATCTAGCTTGAGCCTTTCTTTTGGTACTTATGCACCGTGATGGTTAGTGGAAAGCCAGTACATATGCTATTTGATATGGGCGCAACTCATACGATCATTTCGGTTGATTTCGTTAAAGACTTAGAAAGCATGCACCATTTCATCGGTACCACTCAGAGAGTACAACTCCCCAATGGTTTTGAAATGATGACGTCCGCAAGTTGTGATTTTGACATAATCATAGGAGGAAAGGTCTTTGAAACTTCAGCAACGGTATTGGGGATCCCAGAGTTTGACCTCATCCTAGGCATGAATTGGTTGAATTGGCACCACGCTAAGATTAATTGCACGGCAAAATGGATTTCCCTAAGCCATGGTGATTCAGAAGTCATCTTCCAAGGTATTGAATTCATACCCCGTATTTTGTTATCATCGATACAGGCCTTAAAATCCCATTTGAAGCGGGATGACGTTTATATGATTTGCTTAGAACTGAAAAAGATGGCAATAGACATAAAGGATGTACGGGTGGTGCGAGATTTTACTGTGATATTTCCCGAGAAACTGCCAGGATTGCCCCCACATAGAGAGGAGGATTTCTAAATTAAATTAGTTCCGGGTGCAAAACCCGTCTCTCGGACTCCGTACAGAATGGCCCCAAAGGAACTCGCTGAGTTTGGAGTTCAGTTACAGGAGTTGGTAGAGTCAGGGTTTGTTTTCCCAAGTTCATCATCTTGGGGAGCCCCTGTCCTGTTTGTCAAGAAGAAGGATGGCACCTTAAGATTATGTATCGATTATCGGGAGCTCAATCGACTAACGGTGCGGAACACCTATCCGCTACCCCGGATTGACGAGTTGTTCGATCAATTGGTGGGAGCGCATTGGTTCTCCAAGTTGGATTTGCGTTCGGGATATTACTAGCTGAGGATACAGGATGGATACATTCATAAGACTGCAGTCAGCTCAAGGTATGGACTATACGAATTCACCGTGATGCTGTTTGGGCTTACAAACGCTCCTTTGACATTCATGAGCTTGATGAACAAAGTTGTTGAGCCATATCTAGATATCTTCGTCATCATCATCATTGATGAAATTTTGGTCTACTCGAAGACAGACGAGGAGCATGTTGAACATCTGACCTTAGTGCTGAAAAAGATAAAAGAGCATGCTTTGTTTGCAAAATTCAGCAAGTGCGAATTCTGGCTCCAAGAAGTTGCCTTCTTGGGCCATGTGATCAATGAGGCTGGACTAACTGTGGATCCGACCAAGGTGTGTGCCGTGAAGGAATGGGCACCCTTGAAGGCGGCGACTGATGTGCAAAGCTTCCTCGGACTTGTTGGGTATTATCGCAAGTTTGTGAAGGGATTCTCAAAGATAGCCCTTCCTCTTACTATCTTGACAAAGAAAGGTGCGTCATACGAGTGGATACCCCAGTGTGAAGATGCATTCCAGGAACTGAAAAATAGACTTACTTCCGCACCCATCCTAGCCCTTCCATCCATGAAGGAAGGATTTCAAGTCTACACTGATGCGTCATACTAAGGGATGGGGGCAGTACTGATGCAGCACGGTCATATGATTGCTTATGCCTCAAGGAAACTAAGGAATCATGAAGTCAATTATCCATTTCACGATTTAGAATTGGAGGCAGTGGTATTCGCCCTGAAAGTTTGGAGACACGACCTATATGGAGTCCATTGCGAGATATTTTCTGACCACAAAATCTAAAATATGTTCACACTCAGAAGGAATTGAATTTGAGGTAGCGACACTGGTTGGAATTTTTGTGCGATTATGAATTCACCTTGAACTACCACCCTAGAAAATCAAACTCGGTGGTTGATGCATTGATCAGAAAAGTACCGGATTCGAGCTCTGAGTCTCGGTTGATGAGTACGGAATTAACTCGAATGCTTGAGGAAATGGAGATCACTTTGGTGTATAAAGTTCCTTCAGAAAAGTATACGGAGTACTTGGCAACCATGAGTATAGTCTGTGATATTCGGGACCGAATCCGGGCAGAGCAAGGAAAAGATGCTGCTCTGGTCCTCGTGATTAAGTCAGTTGAGGGTGGATCCACCGAAGAGTATACATTAAAAGATGGTCTCGTTTATTTTGTGGTCGGCTCTATATTCCCAAGGGCGGTGAAATCCTGGAAGACATATTAAGAGAAGCACATTGTTCTAAGTATTCAGTTCACCCTGGTATTTCAAAGATGTATAGCGACTTACGGAAGACCAAGTTCTGGCCGGGAATGAAGAAAGATGTCAAGTTCTATATTACACACTGTGAAACATGTCAGAAGGTGAAGGTGGAGTGCAGAAGCCCCAGAGGATTGTTACAGTCATTTCCCATTCATGTATGGAAGTTCGAGGATATCTCCATGCTCTTTGTCCACGGTTTACCGCGTTCGTGCTACTGAAATGATTCGATTTGGGTGATTGTAGATCGCTTAACGAAGGTGGCTAGATTTATCCCTATGAAGAAGGAGGAACATGTGGTTGTTTTAGTGCGACTCTTTGTAGAACAATTTGTACGATATCATGGGGTGCCAAAGACAATCGTCTCCGACCGCAATGTTCGTTTTACCTCCAAAGAATAGAGAGCGGTACAAACATACTTTGAATCTCGCATTAACTTCAACACCGCTTTTCATCCGCAGACGGATGGGCAGTCTGAGAGGCCCATTAGAACATTAGAAGATCTACTGAGGTTGTGTGTGCTATACAGGAGCGAGCCATGGGAAAGGCTCTTATCGTTGGTAGAATTTTCTTATAATAATAGCCATCAAGCTAGCATCGGGATGGCACCACACAAAGCTCTTTATGGGAGGAAGTGTAGGACTCCACTATCTTGGGTGCAGGATGAAGACCCAAAGGTTTTAGGAATTGAGTATATTGATGGCACCTACAAGTCTTTAATTTCAAGGATAGCTAAATCATCTAGGGGGAGGGGGTGAATAGGTTATTCATCTCTTTATTAATTCTTTTCCTTTCTTTTAGTTTGCTGCTTGAGTGGTTGAATAATTTCTGCTTTCAAGATGATTTACCCTGCACAAAGAAAATAACACAGTAAAGGACACAGATATTTATAGTGGTTCCCCAACTAGGTACATCCACTTTACCTCCCACCTATCCAAATGTCTTGTTAGACTAGGCACTTCTCCAAAATGCTCTAAGTAGCTTACATCTCAGGCCCTCAGCCTTACACTTAGATTCTTCATAGAATCCAAACTCAGAACCACAAGGGTTCCTACCTCAGAGCCCTGCAAAGCTCCTACAGCTCAGTGATCCACTGATCACCTACCTCGGCCTTATTTCTAAGGCCTACAACTCAGGCTCTACAACCCTACAGCTTCAGGCACACAACCCTACTCTCAGAGTGCTGCAGCACTCTGTAAGAAATGAACAAAAAACAAACCGGAGAGGTTTAACAGAAATTTTATTATCTGAAAAAGGTATCTATTACAAAGGCATGACCTCCTTTTTATAGAATGGAGGAGAGAAGAGAGAATACAAATAAGAGATGTGGGACTAAAAATTTACAGGACAAGCGGCCTATATACAAACCAAACTGCACAAGCTGCGCGATTAGATGAGAAGGGCCAACCGCTCGGCAACCACCAGAGAGAGGGAAGCCGGCAGGGGAGACCGCTAGGCCACTCGGTCTCCAAGCCGCCAGAGATAAACCGCCAGACCGTGCGGCCTTCAATCCACCAAGACAGGCCGCCAGACCGCCCGGTCACTAACATCAACACTCCCCCTCAAGCTGGAGCATATATATCGATCATGCCCAACTTGTCACAAATATGAAGAAATGAGGAGGACACTGGCTTGGTGAAGATGTCAGCCAACTCTTGATCAGACGTGACGAAGGGAGTGCAAATTTGTTCCATCAAAATCTCCTCACGAATGAAATGACAATCAACCTCAATGTGCTTCGTTCTTTCATAAAATACTAAATTTTTGGAGATGTATATTGCAGCCTTGTTATCACAGAACATAGGTAAAGGATGGTTGTAGACCTCTCCTAAATCCATCATGAGCGCTTGTAACCACTTTAACTCACAAGTGGTCGATGCCATACTTCGATACTCTGCTTCTGCACTGCACCTGGAAACAACAGACTACTTCTTACTCTTCCAGCTCACCAGATTTCCCCCAACAAAGATGCAAAAACCCGAGGTTGACTTGCGATCCCCTTTGTCATCAGTGTAACTCGCATCTGAGTAGGCTTCAACCCTCAGATGACCATTATTCTTAAAGAGTAATCCTTTCCCAGGTGCTTCTTTGACATACTCCATGATCCGCAAGGCAGACTATAGATGACACTCCCTAGGCGCTTGCATGAATTGACTCACCTTGCCCACAGCATAGGAAATGTCGGGCCTGGTCACTGTGAGATATATGAGCTTACCAACCATACGCTTATACCGCGTAACATCTGAAAGAGGTGGCGAATCATCTGTCCAGGTTTTGTCTTTTCCAGTTGCCATGGGGCATCGGGCAGGTTTTGCTCCAGTCAATCCTGCCTCTTTTAATAGATCAAGAGCATACTTACGTTGGGAGAGGACTAAGGAGTTGGGCTTTCGAGAGATTTCAATCCCCAGAAAGTACTTCGGAGAGCCCATATCTTTCGTGACTAGATGTTGACGAAGATGCCGCTTTGTCAAGGCTACCCCTTCCTGATCATCGCAAGTGAGAAGAATATTATCAACGTACACAGCAAGAACCACCAGACCTGAGGAGGTTTTGCTAATGAATAACGAGTGATCGGCAGAGCTTCGCTTAAACCCAACGGCTGCCACGATGCCACTGAACTTGTCAAATCAAGCTCGAGGGCTCTGCTTGAGGCCATATATTGCCTTCTTCAGCCGGCATACCCGTGTCTCCCCCTGAGACAAATACCCAGGAGGTTGCTCCATGTAGATGGCCTCCTGAAGATCACCATAAAGGAAGGCATTCTTGACATCCAGCGGAGAAATCTGCCAATCTCTATTGACAGCCACAGAGAGAAGGACTCGGATAGTACTGAGACGAGCCATGGGAGAGAAGGTGTCAAAGTAATCAACCTCATATGTCTGAGTAAAGCCCTTAGCAACAAGGCGGGACTTATAACGATTGACAGTGCCGTCTGGGCCAAATTTGACCACAAAGACCCAACGACAGCCAACAACATCAGTACCTAAGGGAGGAGGAACATGAGTCCAGGTACCCCGCTTAGTGAGGGTTTTCATTTCCTCATCCATGGCAGTCTTCCAATGAGGGATATCAAGGGCCTCGTGGTAGGAATTGGGAGTGGCAGTGGCAGAGATAGCCAGTGCAAAGGCCCTGCGAGAAGAGGGAAGATGATCATATGAAACAACAGCAGCAAGGGGGTGTGTAGTACACGTCCGCACCCCTTTGTGAAGAGCTACCGGAAGATCCAGGTCGGCGGGTCCCTCGGCGTCCGAAGCATCCGTGGTAGAGAGAGCTGGCTCAGGAGTAGAGAGTGACGGTAGTGGAGATGAGGGAGATGGTGGCGGAGGGGAGGGAGAGAGAGGCGTAGGGAGAGGGGCGGACAAAGACGGAGTGGGGGTGGAGATCGCAGTAGGAGACGAGGGGACGAAGAGAACAGCAGGAGTATCAGAAGCTGGGGGAGAGAAGTAGAGGGGTCATCCGAGAAGTAGGAGGCATTCTCGAAGAAGGTGACGTCAGCAGAGACGAACTACTTACGAAGAATGGGGTCAAAGCAACAGTAGCCTTTCTGAGTGGGAGAGTACCCTAGAAAGACACATTTGGTGGAGCGAGGGGAGAGCTTATCCCGGGTGGAAGATGGGGCATGCACGAAGGCAGTGAGCCCAAAGATTCAGAGAGGGAGAGGGAAAGGCTCCTTGCCCGGATACAGAATAGAGAATGGGGTTTTCCCATGGAGAATGGTGGATGGAATGCGATTGATGAGGTAATAGGAAAGGAGAACAGCATAGCCCCAATAGGAGTGAGGGACAGGCATCTGGGTCATTAAAGTACGAGCGACATCGAGAAGATGACGATTTTTGCGTTCCGCCACCCCATTTTGTTGGGAGGTGTAAATACAGCTAGTCTGATGAATAATGCCATGCTGTACACAGAAAGAGGTGAACGCATGACTCAAAAATTCTTTTGCATTGTCGAAGCGAAAAGTTTTAATACAAGCATTAAACTGAGTTTTAATTAACTGATAAAAAGAGATCCATACATACAAAAGTTCAGAGCGATCTCGTAAGAGATACACCCAAGTATATCTAGAAAAATCATCAATAAAGGTTACAAAATAAGAACTACCCCGACCAATGATGAGGGTAGGAGCAGGTCCCCAGACATCCGAGTGGACAAGATCAAACGGACGGGTAGAGCCCCTCCCTTGCTTCGGCGGGAAGGAGGAATGGTGATGCTTGCCAAGCTGACAAGCATCGCAGTTGTGAGGAGTACTGGAAGGAGAGAGGTGGGGCAGAAGCTAGTGTAGAAGTCGTGGAGGAGGATGACCGAGGCGGAGATGCTATATGAGAAGATCCGTACAAGAGGAGGAGAAGGCGGATAAGGCGGAAATGTTATCGAGGAAGTAGAGGCCGCCACTCTCAGTCCCAGTAGCAATCGTTCGGTGGGAGCTCGGATCCTGAAAAGAACAAGAAGTAGGAGTGAACGTCAAAGGGCATTGAAGCTGCTTGCATAAAGAAGTAACCGACAATAAATTGCACAGAAACTTGGGCACATAAAGAGTGTCCACTAGGCGAAGAGATGGAGTGACATGAACGACTCTCGACCTGTGAACTGGAGAGGGAGAACCGTCTGCAACGAGGACAGGAGGATACCAATCATGCTTTTCGAGGAGAGAGAAGCACTGAGGATTGCCCGTCATGTGATTATTTGCACCAGAGTCGATAAGCCATTTACCTTGAGTCACCACGTGGGCACTACCCGATGATGTAACCACAGAGGCAGATGGCTTGGAAGAGGAGGCGGAAGAGTCACCGGAGGGGCAAAGGTGGGGATGCTTCGTCCATCACGTTCCATAGTATGGCCGGTGCGACCACAGTGAGAGCAGAGGTAGCGGGAAGGAGCACGTCTGCCAGACTTGTGACTGCGGCTACCAGAGCCACTCCACTGAGTTTGTTGAGCATAGTTGTTCGGTGGAGAAGGAGCGGGCAGAAGCGGGTGCTGAAGAAGGGAGGTGACAGCAGCGATGCAGGCAGCAATGGCATCTAGGGTAGGGGATTCCGCCTCACCCAGAATTTACTGGCAGATCATATCATAAGTAACAGGAAGCCGGAGCAGATAACACACAACCAGAAGCTCCTGGAAATGCGTGTGTTGTTGAGCCAAATCCACAGAAAAGGGCGATTATGAAGAATCTCAGCCCCAAGTGCCTGAACTTGTTGGTAGGCAGCAGCAGAAGATAAAGTAGGACGGGCAAAGAGGTCCGCATACAACATATAGATACGGGACGTCTGAGACCATTTTGAGTACAGAGCGGCAAGATGAAGCCAAGCGGCCTTGACCGTGTAAGACCCCCCCCCTCCCGGAACACAACACACGGCACGAGGGGAGTCTTATGCCCGAAATAGCCGCCTTGTGGTAGCACTAACACACGGGTTAGCCTTTACCACAAGACGCCTATTCCGCCGGCTACAATCCATATCACAACAATTATGCCAACCCAACCATAACAGAAAAGTAAAGCTAAAAGCAGTTCCGTTCACAGCTAAGTTAAGGTCCAAAAATAGCGGAAGATAACAAGCACAACAGGCTTGCACAAAAGAAACAAGAGTCTAGAAATGTTTTGCCAAACGGCTACATGAAAACACTCACTACTGTCACTGACGGTGCCGATGGCACCACCACCTCAGGTCCTATCATCCGGGCCTGGCTGTCCTGCTGCATAGTCCGTTGCCGCTCTACCTGCGGGGTTTCCTCCTAAAAAGGAAGACGTAGCAACCGTTAGTCATAAGACTAAGTGGCTTCACATCCGCTCCCCCGGCGACTCCTCGGCACCGGGCGGAGAAAGGAATACAGGTACAATATATATACATAAGCAAGTAAACAAGCAGGTGACAGTAAATATGGTGAAGTATAAACTACGCTACACAACTAGCAGTTCTACAAATATCCATATAAATGACAGCAGGTATAATTAATCAGAATAGCAACTTAACTTATAAGAGTGCCCATACAAACTTATAAGTTAAGGATCGGCTTAACAGTAAAGTAACTCATCGTATAAGAGTGCCCATACAAACTTATACGATGAGGATCTTGTGTATGCAATGAATGACATGTTATGAATGTTATGTTATGACCGACTCATGCGCACGCACATGCAAGTTTCTATGTCGACACAGACTAGAAGTTCCCACTTTTCGAGCAGGTAGCTAACCTCTCAGGCGTCGTCCGTCGTGGCCAGACGGCGACAGTGGAGCGGGTGTCTCCACTACTAGGTGGTATCACACTACCTATCCTAGGCCCCCGTACGCCTCAACGCTAAGAACACAACAGCGGAGCTCACATGCGTACTACGGCTCAGAAGGGGTCTTGGGTAAATGTGCACCAAGAACACAGCCCAACCTGGCCTTGATTTCGAACCGGATGGAACCTCGGAAACGCACGAGGTGCAAGCCCAACCGTTCTCATGGCACGGAGGAGATCTCGGGTTATGGACACCAAGTATCTAACCCTACCGCCCAAGGTCTACTCATTGGCTCCCATCGGTGTGACGACTGGCGAACCCGTAAACCTGCCACAATCATTATCTCAACACCGCGACACGATGAATCGTCGCACATCACATGCCCCAAAACAACTCACTCGATGCTACCCGTAGGGAGACTTCAACTCTAAGCATCGGTTGTTAATAAACCCCTCGGGCTCGGATTACAGTTACAAAATACTCTTCACATAGTGTTCATCATGTTCACGCCCACCTATTCAATGATTTCACCTCAACACTACGTACATTAGATATGTTCAACACCAATTTGTATAAATATATCCTTTACCAATAGCAACTCCTAATATCTAGCCTTCCCATCCAATCCATTTCTCTACCATTGCATGGTTATCCCTTAATACACAACCAAATGAGTAACCATACTAAATTATAGTAACAACGACATTATAGTTATTTGGGAGCAAGATATCACATGAGCAAATCACAATCATTGCAAGAGTGCTAACATTATAATTTAACAAGTGCATTAACATAGGATAGTCCGATACTAAAACTGGGATTCCGGAGCTACAGGAATCCGATCACAATGCACAACCCCTCGTTGGAAAGGTATTCGCGAGGGCTACGACTTTCGTGTTGAGTCGATCGCCCAGATCTGGTCGCAACATACCAGAAATTCAACTCGAATGCGTACAGGAAACAGTTTCCTGTACAGGAATTTTCCCGAACGCAGCGGACTCGAACCAGCTTTCCCGTGGCTACAGGTATCGCATGGAAACGAGCAACCCCTCGTTGGAAAGGTAATTTCAAGGGCTACGACTTTCGTGTTGAGTCGATCACCCAGATCTGGTCGCAACATACCAGAAATTCAACTCGAATGCGTACAGGAAACAGTTTCCTGTACAGGAATTTTCCCGAACGTAGCGGACTCGAACCAGCTTTCCCGTGGCTACAGGTATCGCATGGAAACGAGCAACCCCTCGTTGGAAAGGTAATATCAAGGGCTACGACTTTCGTGTTGAGTCGATCACCCGGATCTGGCCAGAACACCTCCGAAATTGGCCACGAAGGTCGCCGCGTGCAGAAATCAGATTTCTGCACGCATCTTAAGGCGAGATGAACGGCATCCGTTCATCTTCTTCCTTGCAACGACCTCGCATAAACTTCTCCAGAAATCACACCCAACCTTATTTCTCCTTTCAAAGCCAAACCCTCAACGAAAACCCCTCTCATCTCCACTTTGAATGATGAGAAGGTTGAGGAAGACTAAGCCTAGAAAACCTAGGCATGGCTTATCCTAAGAACTCTCCTCCTCACCATCAAGACTCTATGGAGTCGATGTCTCTCCTAAAATAGCTATAGATCTAGCACCAAGGGAGAGGGGAGGAAGCTCACCTCAAGTCCAGCGGTACCACCATGGCCGGCCATGAGCCTCGCACTCCTTCGCGGCGGCATTGTTTTTCCCTTGACGGTGGCGGCGTTTTGATTCCTCCAAGGATGGCTCCGGCAAGCTCTTCCTCCTCCTCCAGCCAAGAACCCTCTCAGGAATTTCGGGGCAGAAGAAAGGGGATGAAATGCTAGGGTTTCCCAACTTTTTTCCTTTTTATACATCGCAGACACGGGTAGGCACACGGCCGTGTTCCTACCCGTGTGCAGGTGACACGGCCGTGTGGCATGCCGTGTCTAGGGCCGTGTTCCTCCCAGAACCACTTTCTGCCGGGTCAGGGTTGCGGCACACGGGTAGAGACACGGCCGTGTCCCGACCCGTGTCCTTGGCACACGGCTAGGTACACGCCCGTGTCCCAACCCGTGTCCTTGGCACACGGCTAGGGACACGCCCGTGTCCCAATACCCGTGTACCTCTCTGACTGGTAAGCCTATTTTTATGAGGCACACGGGTATGGACACGGCCGTGTCCATACCCGTGTCAGCCAAAAATTCCGTTTGGCCTTGTTTTCCTCATTTCCCGCACGTCCGCACCTGTTCACCCACACCCCCATTGGGCTCACCACAGCCCCTTTGACTCAAATACGCAAACAAGGGGCCTAGCGCGAATTGGGACGTTACAAATCCTATAAACAAAATAAAAGATTTCGTCCCCGAAATCAGGGTAAGGCTATGGGAGTGAAACACATAAAAAAAAAGGGAACTATGCTTTCAAATAAAATTTTACCTGGATTAAATAATTCCGGGTAGCGCTCTTGCATCAAATCCCTTGGCTCCCATGTGCACTCTTCCTTCCCGTGATTAGACCATAGCACTTTCACCAAGGGAACACTTTTGCGGCGCAAGGTTCTTGTCTCGTTATCAACGATCCGCACCGGCTCCAGTCGCACAGACCTATCAGACGCCACGGCACCATCCGCCGTGGGGATATACTGTTCAGGCCGCAACAAAGCCTTCCGAAGCGACGATACATGGAACACGTCGTGAAGGTTCTCCAGCTCCGGTGGTAACTCCAATCGATAGGCAAGAGGGCCAATCCTTTCCACTACGACATAGGGCCCGACATACCTTGGGCTGAGCTTCTTGACTCCACGTACCCGCGACACTCCGTGCATCGGTCGAATCTTCAGGAACACTTTATCACCCACTTGAAACTCCACCATACGGTGCCTTGCGTTGTAATATTTCGCCTGTCGGCTTTGAGCCTCTAGCATTCGATTCCGGATCAACCTAACCACCGCGTCCGTGTCATCAATATACTCATTTCCCAATGCCTTCGGATCTTCGTCTTGCACCCAGGACAAGGGTGTTCTACACCTCCTTCCATACAAAGCTTCATGAGGTGCCATTCCAATACTAGCTTGATGACTGTTATTATAAGAGAACTCCACGAGAGGTAAGAGCCTCTCCCATGGTTCTCCTTTATCTAGCACACACAACCTCAATAGGTCCTCCAATGTTCGGATGGTTCGTTCAGATTGCCCGTCCGTTTGTGGGTGAAAGGCTGTGCTAAAGGCGAGGCGCGAGCCCAAATAAGCCTGTACAGCCCTCCATTCTCTTGAAGTAAACCGACCATCCCGGTCGGAGACGATCGTCTTTGGCACACCATGGTACCGCACAAATTGTTCCACAAAGAGACGCACTAAGACGCCCACTTGCGCCTCCTTCTTCATTGGGATAAATCGGGCTACCTTGGTCAACCGGTCAACTATCACCCACACAGAATCATTCCCCGAGCGCGAGCGAGGTAACCCGTGGACGAAGTCCATGGAGATGTCCTCAAATTTCCATTCGGGGATGGGCAACGACTGTAGCATTCCACCGGGGCTTCGGCACTCTGCCTTCACCATTTGGCAGGCCACACAATGAGTAACAAAGTACTTGACATCCCTCTTCATGCCCGGCCAACACATCGTCTTTCTCAAATCGGTGTACATCTTCGCGATCCCCGGGTGCACCGAGTACTTGGAGCAATGGGCCTCCTTTAGAATATCCTCCCGAATGTTGTCACCTTCGGGGATGTAAAGCCGGCCACGAAAATGGACGAGGCCGTCTTTTAGGGAGTATTCTTCCGTAGTCCCATCCTCCATTGACTTGAAAGCCGGGGTTAAAGCCGCATCCTTCTTTTGTTCCGTACGGATCCGGTCTCGTATGTTGCAAACTATACTCATCGCGGCCAAATATTCGGTATACTCTTCCGGTTGATTCTTAAAGACCAAAGTGATTTCCATCTCTTGCAACGTCCGGATTAACTCCATCCTCATCAAGCGGGATTCCGTGCTCGCTTCCGGCGCTTTCCGGCTTAAGGCATCAGCTACGGAATTAACCTTCCCGGGGTGGTAGTTCAGGGTGAAATCATAGTCGCACAAGAACTCCAACCACCGCCGCTGTCTCAAGTTTAACTCCTTTTGGGTGTGAACGTACTTCAGATTTTTGTGATCCGAGTAGATCTCGCAGTGGACGCCGTATAAATAATGCCTCCACATCTTCAAGGCGAATACCACCGCTCCCAACTCTAGATCATGCACCGGGTAGCTGGCTTCATGCTTCTTCAACTGTCTTGAAGCATAAGCGATCACATGCCCATTCTGCATCAACACAGCTCCCATCCCTTGATACGACGCATCCGTGTAAACTTGAAAGCCCTCCTTCCCAGATGGAAGAGCTAGGATGGGTGCAGTCGTCAATCTGTCTTTCAACTCTTGGAATGCAGCTTCGCACTGGGGTGTCCATTCAAACGGCACACCCTTCTTGGTCAGCGTAGTAAGGGGAAGGGCGATCTTCGAGAAGCCTTTCACGAACTTGCGATAGTACCCGGCAAGTCCAAGAAAGCTTCGTATGTCGGCCGCTGACTTCAATGGCGACCACTCCTTCACGGCCCGCACCTTGGCCAGATCTACTGCTAGCCCCGTCCCACTAATCACATGGCCCAAGAACGCGACCTCTCGAAGCCAAAACTCACATTTGCTGAACTTGGCAAACAAAGTGTGCTCCTTTAGTTTCCTCAGCACTAAAGTTAGATGTTCGGCGTGTTCTGCTTCAGTCTTGGAGTAGACTAGGATATCATCGATGAACACGATGACAAAGATGTCCAAATAAGGGCCGAACACCTTGTTCATCAAGCTCATAAAGGCGGAAGGGGCGTTTGTGAGCCCAAACGGCATCACGGTGAATTCATACAAACCATATCTCGAACTGAACGCCGTCTTCTGAATGTCATCTTCTTGTATCCTCAGCTGATAATATCCCGAACGCAGATCTAACTTGGAGAACCAATACGATCCCACCAATTGATCGAATAATTCATCAATGCGCGGTAGGGGATAGGTGTTCCGCACCGTTAACCGGTTCAACTCTCGATAATCAATACATAACCGCAAGGTGCCATCCTTCTTTTTGACGAACAAAACGGGCGCTCCCCAAGGCGACGAGCTTGGGCGAACGAACCCTGCTTCCACCAATTCCTGAAGCTGAACTCTAAACTCTGCAAGTTCCTTCGGAGCCATTCGGTATGGAGCTCGCGAGACGGGCTTGGCACCCGGAATTAGCTTGATTTGGAAGTCCACTTCCCTATGCGGGGGTAGTCCTGGCAATTTCTCGGGAAATACCTCGGGAAATTCTCGCACCACCCGCACATCCTTGACCTCTAATGTCAATTTCTTCAACTCGAAGCAAATTACATAGACCTCGTCCCCTTCCATATGAGATTTCATAACTTGGATTGAAGATAATAATTTACGGGGTGCGAATTTAATACCTTGGAAGATGACTTCCGAGTCTCCATGCCTCAACATAACTTGCTTCTCCGCACAATTGATCCTGGCGTGGTGCCAGTCCAACCACTTCATGCCCAGGATGAGATCGAACTCCGGGATTCTTAACACTGTAGCCGGAGTTTCAAAGAACTTTCCTCCAATAAGGGTGTCGAAGTCGCAACTTGCTGACGACGTCATCTTAGAGCCGTCCGGAAGGCGCACCCTTTGAGTAATGCCCGTGAAGTGTTGCACTCCCTCCAAGTCCTTCACGAAGTCCTCCGAAATGAACGAGTGAGACGCACCCGTGTCAAATAACGTATAGGCGGGTCTCCCGCTAACCACGACAGTGCCTAGGTTCCAAAAGGGGTAATCACTATTCAGAATAGCGCGTATCATTTGTATCATAAATCCAACAAGTCATATAATATTAAAACAATTTTGCACGTACCGGTGATGACTTCCTGCGGATTTCTCTCCTGAGTCATATCCAATGCGAATACATGCTCCCGTGCATGTCCTTGATTTCTCCCTGGTGGTCCTCTTCCTCGGCCACGCATGTGCCCTCGTCCCCGTGGAGCTACTGGAGGGGGAGCAATAGGGGCACCCCCGATCAGTCGCGGGCAAACTCGTCGGACATGCCCCGGTTGGTTGCACTCAAAACATATCATCTCACGTCGGCCCCCAGGTTGTTGATAATATTGCTGCTGCGGTGGTGGTGGTAAAGGTAGTGGTTGCGGAGTTGGGTACTCCACCCGATAGTTCCGGTTGACCCACCGACCGCCTCTGTGGTTTCCCCTTCCTCTGCCAGGATCATTCCGCTTTCTATTACTAGGGCCGACTTCAATTACTCCTTCCGCAGGTCTCTTGCCACATCCCATGTGGTCCGCCTCCAGTCTCTTTGCCATGTCAATGATTTTTGCCAGGCTTCCATCGGCTATAAACAAAAGGGCCTGCCTCAGGGGGTCCCTTAACCCTTTGTAGAAGCGCTTCACGTAGCCTCTATCGTCCAACTCATAGGAATCGGCAAACCTAGCGAGGTGTTGGAACTCCCTCTGGTACTCCGTTACCGAATTCGATCCCTGCTTCAGCTGCAGAAATTTTTCTTCAAGTCCATCCCGAGCAGAAGAAGGGATGAAGTGCTCCAGAAAAGCCTCGGTGAACTCGTTCCAACCGATGTCCGTGTACAACCGCCCTTGGAAGATGGAGCCCATGAGGGACTTCCACCACCTTTTGGCGTGCAGCTCTAGCAGCGTCACTACCAATGTCACCGCCATGCTGTTCGGACATCTTATGCCAGCCATCAATTCCTGCACGGTATCAAGCCATTCCTCGGTGCGCACCGGCGATTCTGTCCCAAGATAGGCAGGAGGGGACAGGGCACGGAAGGTGCTCAACCAGTTGGAGCTTGGCGCTTGTTGTTGCACCGGAGCTTGCTGGGCTTTAAATGCATCCAATATGGCTGACAGCGTTTGTCCCAGCTCCGACTGCTGGAATTGTGAAGGAACGGAAGGGGTAGGAGTGCCCCCAACCGGCTCCACCTGCGCTGGGACCTATACGCAAGGTACAAATTAGGGTCAGGTTGGCTAAAACTAATGTCAAAGTTGGACAACTTAGTGTGAATTACATATGGGCACACCACTGCTTCCGCTAAGTCGGTTTGTCCCCAAACCGACTAATCGAACGGGAGTGGCCCATTGTTACCTGACTGCTGTAGGTGAAGATCGGCTAAGTCTGATACTATTTGTAAGACCCCCCCCTCCCGGAACACAACACACGGCACGAGGGGAGTCTTATGCCCGAAATAGCCGCCTTGTGGTAGCACTAACACACGGGTTAGCCTTTACTACAAGACGCCTATTCCGCCGGCTACAATCCATATCACAACAATTATGCCAACCCAACCATAACAGAAAAGTAAAGCTAAAAGCAGTTCCGTTCACAGCTAAGTTAAGGTCCAAAAATAGCGGAAGATAACAAGCACAACAGGCTTGCACAAAAGAAACAAGAGTCTAGAAATGTTTTGCCAAACGGCTACATGAAAACACTCACTACTGTCACTGACGGTGCCGATGGCACCACCACCTCAGGTCCTATCATCCGGGCCTGGCTGTCCTGCTGCATAGTCCGTTGCCGCTCTACCTGCGGGGTTTCCTCCTAAAAAGGAAGACGTAGCAACCGTTAGTCATAAGACTAAGTGGCTTCACATCCGCTCCCCCGGCGACTCCTCGGCACCGGGCGGAGAAAGGAATACAGGTACAATATATATACATAAGCAAGTAAACAAGCAGGTGACAGTAAATATGGTGAAGTATAAACTACGCTACACAACTAGCAGTTCTACAAATATCCATATAAATGACAGCAGGTATAATTAATCAGAATAGCAACTTAACTTATAAGAGTGCCCATACAAACTTATAAGTTAAGGATCGGCTTAACAGTAAAGTAACTCATCGTATAAGAGTGCCCATACAAACTTATACGATGAGGATCTTGTGTATGCAATGAATGACATGTTATGAATGTTATGTTATGACCGACTCATGCGCACGCACATGCAAGTTTCTATGTCGACACAGACTAGAAGTTCCCACTTTTCGAGCAGGTAGCTAACCTCTCAGGCGTCGTCCGTCGTGGCCAGACGGCGACAGTGGAGCGGGCGTCTCCACTACTAGGTGGTATCACACTACCTATCCTAGGCCCCCGTACGCCTCAACGCTAAGAACACAACAGCGGAGCTCACATGCGTACTACGGCTCAGAAGGGGTCTTGGGTAAATGTGCACCAAGAACACAGCCCAACCTGGCCTTGATTTCGAACCGGATGGAACCTCGGAAACGCACGAGGTGCAAGCCCAACCGTTCTCATGGCACGGAGGAGATCTCGGGTTATGGACACCAAGTATCTAACCCTACCGCCCAAGGTCTACTCATTGGCTCCCATCGGTGTGACGACTGGCGAACCCGTAAACCTGCCACAATCATTATCTCAACACCGCGACACGATGAATCGTCGCACATCACATGCCCCAAAACAACTCACTCGATGCTACCCGTAGGGAGACTTCAACTCTAAGCATCGGTTGTTAATAAACCCCTCGGGCTCGGATTACAGTTACAAAATACTCTTCACATAGTGTTCATCATGTTCACGCCCACCTATTCAATGATTTCACCTCAACACTACGTACATTAGATATGTTCAACACCAATTTGTATAAATATATCCTTTACCAATAGCAACTCCTAATATCTTGCCTTCCCATCCAATCCATTTCTCTACCATTGCATGGTTATCCCTTAATACACAACCAAATGAGTAACCATACTAAATTATAGTAACAACGACATTATAGTTATTTGGGAGCAAGATATCACATGAGCAAATCACAATCATTGCAAGAGTGCTAACATTATAATTTAACAAGTGCATTAACATAGGATAGTCCGATACTAAAACTGGGATTCCCGGAGCTACAGGAATCCGATCACAATGCACAACCCCTCGTTGGAAAGGTATTCGCGAGGGCTACGACTTTCGTGTTGAGTCGATCGCCCAGATCTGGTTGCAACATACCAGAAATTCAACTCGAATGCGTACAGGAAACAGTTTCCTGTACAGGAATTTTCCCGAACGCAGCGAACTCGAACCAGCTTTCCCGTGGCTACAGGTATCACATGGAAACGAGCAACCCCTCGTTGGAAAGGTAATTTCAAGGGCTACGACTTTCGTGTTGAGTCGATCACCCAGATCTGGTCGCAACATACCAGAAATTCAACTCGAATGCGTACAGGAAACAGTTTCCTGTACAGGAATTTTCCCGAACGCAGCGGACTCGAACCAGCTTTCCCGTGGCTACAGGTATCGCATGGAAACGAGCAACCCCTAGTTGGAAAGGTAATTTCAAGGGCTACGACTTTCGTGTTGAGTCGATCACCCGGATCTGGCCAGAACACCTCCGAAATTGGCCACGAAGGTCGCCGCGTGCAGAAATCAGATTTCTGCACGCATCTTAAGGCGAGATGAACGGCATCCGTTCATCTTCTTCCTTGCAACGACCTCGCATAAACTTCTCCAGAAATCACACCCAACCTTATTTCTCCTTTCAAAGCCAAACCCTCAACGAAAACCCCTCTCATCTCCACTTTGAATGATGAGAAGGTTGAGGAAGACTAAGCCTAGAAAACCTAGGCATGGCTTATCCTAAGAACTCTCCTCCTCACCATCAAGACTCTATGGAGTCGATGTCTCTCCTAAAATAGCTATAGATCTAGCACCAAGGGAGAGGGGAGGAAGCTCACCTCAAGTCCAGCGGTACCACCATGGTCGGCCATGAGCCTCGCACTCCTTCGCGGCGGCATTGTTTTTCCCTTGACGGTGGCGGCGTTTTGATTCCTCCAAGGATGGCTCCGGCAAGCTCTTCCTCCTCCTCCAGCCAAGAACCCTCTCAGGAATTTCGGGGCAGAAGAAAGGGGATGAAATGCTAGGGTTTCCCAACTTTTTTCCTTTTTATACATCGCAGACACGGGTAGGCACACGGCCGTGTTCCTACCCGTGTGCAGGTGACACGGCCGTGTGGCATGCCGTGTCTAGGGCCGTGTTCCTCCCAGAACCACTTTCTGCCGGGTCAGGGTTGCGGCACACGGGTAGAGACACGGCCGTGTCCCGACCCGTGTCCTTGGCACACGGCTAGGGACACGCCCGTGTCCCAACCCGTGTCCTTGGCACACGGCTAGGGACACGCCCGTGTCCCAATACCCGTGTACCTCTCTGACTGGTAAGCCTATTTTTATGAGGCACACGGGTATGGACACGGCCGTGTCCATACCCGTGTCAGCCAAAAATGCCGTTTGGCCTTGTTTTCCTCATTTCCCGCACGTCCGCACCTGTTCACCCACACCCCCATTGGGCTCACCACAGCCCCTTTGACTCAAATACGCAAACAAGGGGCCTAACGCGAATTGGGACGTTACAGACCGTCTCATCATGACGGATAACGGGGAGGCATTCATCGGAGAGGCTGTTAGCGAGCAAAGTACGCACAAGTGCGTCACTCGCATCCCAGTCATCAAAGAGAGATAAAGTGGTGGGCGGAGGGTCATCAATGATATGATGGCGTTTGCATTGTGAGCGAAGGAGAAAGGTGAAGGAGACGCTCCAATCCGGGTAGTTGGAGCCGACAAGTTTGGAAATATTGCCAAGGTTCCCGGAAGGAGTAAGAGGAAGAGGCGAAGCCGGATCAGTGACATGAGTGGTGGCTGTAGAAGCATCAGAGAGAGCCATAGGAGAAAACAACAGGAAGCCACGCTATTAGGAACGAAATAGGGCGATTAGGCACGAAAATCGTGTGCGAGAAATCACAGCGGTTAGAAGAAAAAAGAGTTGCAGCGGTCACGATGAAAGACACCAGCGGTCAGAAAAACCACGACCAAGCCGCAGAACCAAGCAGAGGGAAAGAAGTTGTGCAGCTAGAAAGCAACCCACGCGAATTGAGAAAGGAGAAGACTGCGCGAACAGAGAAAGGTCCGCGGGAAGGCAAACACGACAATAGGTTGCGGCGACTAGAGAAGAGGGCGCTGCGACTAAGGACAGGTCGCGGCGTGAAGGGGAAACAAGGAGGTCTCACACACTAAGGGCAACGACACAGAGAGGAAGAGGCCGCGCGAAAAGGTCGCAAGTAGGCCGAAGAGACAGACCGTGAGGACAAGTCGCAAAAAGAAGAAGCAAGTCGAGCGGACAGGTCGCGGCAGCCAGAGAAGGCACCCAGAATCAGGAGGAGAAATCGAGTCCTCTGATACCATGTAAGAAACAAACAAAAAACAAACCGGAGAGGTTTAACAGAAATTTTATTATCTGAAAACGGTATCTATTACAAAGGTATGGCCTCTCTTTTATAGAATGGAGGAGAGAAGAGAGAATACAAATAAGAGATGTGGGACTAAAAATTTACAGGACAAGCGGCCTATCACAAACGAAACCGCACAAGCCGCATGGTTAGATGAGAAGGGCTAACCGCTCGGCAACCACTATAGAGAGGGAAACCGGCAGGGGAGACCGCTAGGCTGCCAGGTCTCCAAGCCGCTAGAGACAAACCGCCAGATCGCGCGGCCTTCAATCCGCCAAGATAGGCCACCAGACCGCCCGATCACTAACATCAACACACTCATACAACTCTGTACCCTTTCAGGTACCTACAGCTCAGATCCAGGTAAACTGAATCCTACAGGATGAAAGTGGGTTAATGGATATTCTTGACACAAGGGACACTTCTCTGTGTCAAGCTTCTTGACTGAGATAGACTCAGTCCAACAATGACTTCAGGAGATTATTTCCTGAGTCAACGTTTTCTAAACTAAGATATACTTAGTCCTAACTACTTTCACAGCAATAAGTAATTACTTGTGCAGGAAGCAACTTGCAGAACCCTGTTCTGCCCTTCTCTCTTTCCTGGGCTGAGGTGATTCAGCCCTAACTTTGACTCCGGAGGAATAGTCCTCTGAGCCTTCTTTCAGATCTTTGCTTCTTCAAGCTTTCTTCTCTTCACAGCTTCCAGATAATGATCTTTAGGTGCTTGAGTTGCTGGAACTATGAAGAACCTGTAGCAAGGGTTGGCCCTTGGCTGCAATCTTATGCTCAGAGGAGATAGTTTGAACTAGCTTGCTAGTGCAGGTGAGAATAACACCAACAATCTTGCTGTTGAAGATGTTGATTCCAACAGCTGACTTGCTCTCTTCCTTTCTCAGCTTGAGCTTCCTATTCTATAGCTTTACAACAATGGCCAGGGAGAAGAACACTTGTTACTTCTTTTATGTATTGAGACCCAATGACTATTTTAGCAATGGGCCCCACACATTTAATGCTGGCTGTAAATTTTCTTTAACGACAACTATTGTATAGTAGGTCTGTTGTGACCTTTGTCGCGTACTGTAGCCATCCCGCCACTAATTTGAAATATGTTGACTTGTTGACATGTTGATGTCACCAGCTGTGGACTTAGCCAAAAATCAAGCTTCAGAGAATAGGCGTTGAGTGACTAAGCATCACTCAATGCCAAAACACTTAAAAGGATTCACTGTCTCTTCACGTTGAGTGAGTCACCTTCACTCAACGCCAAACTACTTAGAATATTAAGACCGATCCTCGACATTGAGTGATTCAGCTCCACTCAACTCCAATCTTGCTTTATTATCTTTCAGCTGATTGACGTTGAGTGAGTAAGCATTACTCAACGACAAATCCCTTAGACAAAATTCTATCTTCACTAGGCGTTGACAATATTGAGTCAGTAACCTCCACTCTATGCTTCTGCCTTAGCTAATTTTCTACTTATTAAGCAACATAAGCATTGAGAGAGTTGAGTGAACATACCTCACTCAACGCTTTCTGCCTTAGCCAATTTTCTGCTTATTCAGTAGTATGGCGGTGAGAGCGTTGAGTGAGCATGCCTCACTCAACGCTTTCTGCCATAGCCAATTTTCTGCTTATTAGTAGCATGCCATTGAGTGAGTTGACTTCACTCAATTCCTATGGACTTAGCTATATTTTAGCTCATTCCAACTTCAACTTTTACTAATGTAGCCTGTCTCACAGCCTTTTGCTATATGACGTTGAGTGAGTTGACTTCACTCAATGCCTGTGGACTTGACCATTTTCTCAGCTAGCCACTGCCTTGGCTTTGACTGTATAGGCTTCACTCAGTGCTATAAGCCATCTGGCGTTGAGTGACTGATCTTCACTTAATGCCTGTGGACTTAGACAATTTTCTGTCTTTCCACCACTTAGGTAAGAACTTAACTAACTTAGCCACTTAGGCTACCTGTCCCATCAAAGCTTATCAGGACAAACTGCAATCATTCACTTTAAACACAATTTAGATCACAACATGTGTATACATTATTTTGCTAGTCCTTCTTCAAATTCAGGACATTGGGATCAATGGACCCAATGGAACCGATGCACTTGTGAGATTGATACAATTTCGTATGCTTGAGGCTCAGAGTCGGCAGGCGAAGTATTATAATGCAAAACATCAGATGGTGGAATTTCAAGTGGGAGATAAGGTATATTTAAAAATCAGGCTGATGCATGGAGTATCGCGAGTGCAAGGAATGAAGAAGCTCAGCCCATGGTATGTGGGGCCTTATGTTATATAGGAAAGAATTGGACCCTTAGCTTACCGGCTGGAGCTGCCACCAGAGTTAGAGAATTTGCACGACGTATTCCATGTGTCATCACTTCAAAGGGCGTTTCTACGGCCCGACAAACATGTTCACACCACAAATGGAGTAGTGGAAACAGATAGATATGTTTGATTGGAGCCAGTGCGGATAGTAGATAGCAAAACAAGGAACTTGCGCCGCAAGAGTGTTCCTTTGGTGAAAGTGTTGTGGTCTAATCACGGGAAGGAGGAAGTTACATGGGAGCCGGTGGACTTGATGTGGAAGTGCTACCCGGCATTATTTCTCCAAGGTAAATTGTATTAGCAAATTTTATTTCATGCTATAATTTCCCCACGGACCCAACTGATTTCGGGGACGAAATCATTTATTTTATTTATAGGATTTGTAACATCCCATTTCGTGCTAGACCCCTCACACGCATTTTGAGCCGGGAGAATTGGCTCAGGTGCTTAGCGTCGAGTGAGTCGACTGGACTCGACGATTTGATCAGGAATTTATGGCTCAAGATGTTGAGTAATGAGGGGTTGGCTTTCACCCTTAGCTTGCCCTTTTATTTTTCCTCTTGTTGGAAGTAAAGAATTAGGATTAAGACAATGGGATATTTCATCAACAAAGAATTGAGGAGGATTGTTCTCGAGAAGCCTGGGCTAAAATCGTCGGCCTCCAGATTCATTGACCTCGATTTCGTCGACCTCAGGTTTCGTCGCCATCGATTTCATCGACCTCAGAAGATTCGTCTACCTCGATTTCATCGACCTCAGGTTTCGTCGACCGCGATTTCATCGACCTTAGAAGATTCGTCGACCTAGATTTTGTTGAGCTCAGGTTTAGTCGACCTAAAATTGGTTGGCCAGAGACTTAGAATATTAAAACCTTGAACTGGGATTTAGTTGACCAGAATTTTCATCGAGCTCAGAAGATATCGTCGGACTCAGGTTTCGTCGACCTCGATTTCGTCGACCTCAATTTCATCGACCTCAAGTTTCGTCGACCTCAAATTGGTCAATCTGACTTGACACTAAGTTAATGCATCGAGCTAAGGTTTCGTCGAGTGTTCGTCAAACTCCCTTCGGCGATCGTCGAACTCTGTTAGACGATTCTTCAGTCTCCGTTCGAAATTACCTGAATGGCGGTCCAATAACATAATAATATGTGGTAGAGCAGTTTAACCTGATACCTTAATATAAAAGGGAGAGTCAAACCCTTCCGTTATAACGGTCCAGGCCCGCCAACCCCGCGGGACCCAGCTGGCACCGCCGGCCTACCAGAGTCCAGACCCGGGCCCACTACTGGTAGTCAGCCTATCACATCAAGCCTGCAAGACAATGCACCCCAACCCCTCTCCATCCAGGCGGGTTGTTGGTTGCCGTAGCCCCCCTTAGATGAGTCAAACTCGATAGTCAAGCCCGCACTACGGGGACTTCCCAGGAGGTCACCCATCCCAGTACTACTCCAGCCCGTGCACGCTTAACTATGGAGTTCTTTCAGCTCAATTGGTGATGAGAGTTGAAAGAACTCCATAGTTAAGCGTGCTCGGGCTGGAGTAGTACTGGGATGGGTGACCTCCTGGGAAGTCCCCGTAGTGCGGGCTTGACTATCGAGTTTGACTCATCTAAGGGGGGCTACGGCCACCAACAACCCGCCTGGATGGAGAGGGGTTGGGGTGCATTGGCCTGCAGGCTTGATGTGATAGGCTGACTACCAGTAGTGGGCCCGGGTCTGGACTCTGGTAGGCCGGCGGTGCCAGCTGGGTCCCGCGGGGTTGGCGGGCCTGGACCGTTATAAAAAGTGCACTTTTTATAACGGTCCAGGCCCGCCAACCCCGCGGGACCCAGCTGGCACCGCCGGCCTACCAGAGTCCAGACCCGGGCCCACTACTGGTAGTCAGCCTATCACATCAAGCCTGCAGGCCAATGCACCCCAACCCCTCTCCATCCAGGCGGGTTGTTGGTGGCCGTAGCCCCCCTTAGATGAGTCAAACTCGATAGTCAAGCCCGCACTACGGGGACTTCCCAGGAGGTCACCCATCCCAGTACTACTCCAGCCCGAGCACGCTTAACTATGGAGTTCTTTCAACTCTCATCACCAAGTGAGCTATTTTTAAAACATAGAGCCCTTTAATAATACTTGTGAAGGAACTATTCTGTTTAATCAACATAAAATTGAACTAAAATTCATGGGAATTCCTACTGACCAAAAACATCTAATTCCAGAGTTTCAAGGGGGCCTTATTTGAATTAAAAATCTTTAACAAATAAAACATCAAAAAAAGGCTATACCCACATTCATGAATGAAGTACTAGAAATACCTATCCAAAAATTCTAGTAAAATTATCCAAGGGTCCTAACTACCCTAGAAACACACTGCCCAAATTTCATGGCTTTTAAAAGAGTTTAAGATACTGTTTTGACCTAAAATCCCTTCTACCCTAAAACTAGGGTTTAATTTTTGAGGTAGCTACCTACATAAAAATTCTCTAACATTACAACCAGAGAGTTACAAGCTCATTAACAACCTCTCCACTAAATCTCAAGGCCATACAAGGGCATTTGCCCCTATGTCCTTCACAAACCCCCAAAGTCCACCTTTAGGGTTTTAACCTGGGCCCTAGGGTAAACTTACCCTAAATCATCCCATCTTCACTAAGGATAATCTTATGACCAAAATAAACCAGTGGTCAAAATCTCAACCTCTGTTGAGGTGAGATGATCATACCAGAGTGCAAGGAACCTTCTCACTAAACTTCCTTCTACTAGGTCAAAACTAGGGTTTAGAGGATTCCTAATCAAAACTCAACCAAATGAGTTGAAATTTGAACCAGACCTAGATACCTATACCAGGGACACCTCACCAAAATTTGGGAGGGTTTGGAGGTCATTTGACCCTTCAACTACCTTACCCTAGCTTTTCTAGGTTTAGGGCAGAACCCTAAGTTACACTATCCCAAATGGTCTCCAATTTTTACAGGAGTTAGGTTTAGGTGATATTGAGTCCCTGTCCAAATTTCAAAGCATTTGGACCAAGGATTAGGTGTGGGGAATTTTTCAAAGATCTGCCCTATTTGTAGGACCTACCCTAGAATAATGGCCCTATAGGTCAGAATACTTGTCCTAAAATTTTCCATAACATATCAAACTGTAGATAATTAAAAATCCTACATCATTCATGTTGATCAAATTTGATGGACAAGTCTCTAAAGGGCCTAAATAATTTTTATAAGAAATCTGCCCTAGTTTTAGGATATACCCATATTGAAATGACCCTACAGGTCTAGGTTCTCTACCAAATTTTCACCACAGCATATCAAATTGTAGGTATTTAAAGGACCTACAACTTTCATGTTATAACCTTTTTCAAGAGGTGTCTAAAAGTGGCCTTAATTTCATTTACAGTGAATCTGTTTAATTAAAATACAGAAATTGAATATAATAAATCATTAAATCATGTTTTAGGGTTGCACGGATCTTAAAGCAGATCCGACGGGAGCTGTACTTCATCTTCTCCAAATGGCCTGAACCAGAACCCGTGAGAAGTGGTTATCACGGGGCTGTTCCCGGCCATTAGGGGCGGCGCCACCACCGGGAAACAACTGCTACATGTTCCCGGTGGTGGGGGCTAGCCTTGCCGGCGGCTAGGGCGGCCGGAGGTGGCGGCGCCGCCCTACCCGAGAGCTTCAAAAACTCCATAAAATGGAAATTTCTGAAATTTTAAGATTTTGCTCCGGTTCGTTTGAGCATGAACTCAACTCCTAAACAATCCTAGGATCTAAACATGAGAGAAAAGGTGAGGGAGGACCTGATTTCGGGCTTGGATGCGAGTTGAACGGCGGGATGCCATGGTGGCGGCGGCGGTGGCGGCGTTTCTCTCCTTGATGGCTCCGGCAAGGGTTCACCCCTCCTTCTCTGATTTCGAAAATGGTCTCCCCTCTCTCCTAAGTGAGTATATAAAGAGGAGAGGGGGAGAGGGGCGGTTTTCTCCAAGAGGCAAAACACCTCTTCATGTGGGGGGGTGGTTAGAGGAGAGAGAGGGTGGAAACACCTCTTGATGGCCGGGAAAAGGGTGGGCGGAGGAGGTGTCAACCTCTAGGTGGCTGTTGGCCCCTCTTTGGCCGAACTCATGCCTCCTCCCTCTTCAAAACACCTCTTCACCTCTCCACCACCTTTTCTCTCTCCTCTATATAACCAAATACTTATTTTTTCTCTCTCCTAGTCATCCTCACGAATTTTCTTCCCCTAGAAGCCTAAAGGCAGCCCATAAAATTAATATTAAAACCTTAAATGCCATATGAGAGGGGGGGCTCACCATTCTACCATGAAAATACCCTTAATTCACACTTTCTCTCTCCTATATTTAGCCTATTTCTCTCTTCTTTATCTCTCCTAGTCAACATGTTGGCTAGCCTAGGGTTTAGGCTATAGGCAGCCATAATAACTCCTAATAAAACCCTATGAGTCTACATGAGGCGGCTTGAGCTTGAGTTAACCCAATTGAGCTAGGTTTGACTTGATTTGGGTTTAGGGTTGACTTGGTCAATTTGACCTTCCGAGTCAACATCAAGACCCCTAGGGACCCATTGACCTCCCCTAAGGCCTAGGTATGGTTAGGTAGGGTAGACTTGGGATAAAGAGGGTGAGTTGATCCAGGGCAGGGTTACTTTGGCCTAACTAGGGCTTAAGTTGACTTGGGTCAACTTAGCCATTAGGTTTGCACCCAATGGGTCCTTGGTGACCCATTGATCTCATATTAGGTCTAGGAATGCCTTGGAGTCAGATTGAACCCACTAGGCCACCAAAATCAGGGTTTTAAGATTTTACTATTTGCAGCCCAAGTGAGTCTCAACTAACTAGTTGGGTCACTTGACCTCCTAGGTTCAACCTAGGACTTGGTATGACCTAGGAATGTTCAAGTCACTCCTAAGGGGGGGTCTATTTGAAAATGGGATGTTACATCCGTCACTTTGATTATTTCCAAGCTTTTACTTGTGCAGACTGGACAAAATAAGGGGATTGCGATATCGCCAGTGTCGGATTTTGGAGGGAAGATCCTTCCGTTTTCGGTGAAGAACAACCTCCTTCAACAAAGGAGAAACATGCCGTGGCGAATAACGAGATCCATGGCCGGAAATGCCGGGAATGAGGTTAGCTTCCTACCCTCTCCGTTGGTGCTAGATCTTAACTACTTTCTAAGTGAGATGTCGACTCAAAGGAGTCTGGACTTGGGAGATGATCATTCCTAGGAGGAGGCCGGCAAGGGCTTGTGCCCGATAGATTGAGTCTTCAACCTTTCCACACTTCTAAAGGATTTGGAGGACTGTGTTTCATGAAGAGAGTTGGCCTCATGAGGGTGAATAAGGGTGGAGGAAATTCTGGAACTATTTGATGAAAAGGGTTAGAGAAGGAGTATGCGCACATAAATCTGTTTTTTGTGCGCAGCAAACTTCGAGGCCGTTTACTGGTAGGATACGGTCAGATATGGGTTGTGTCCTGAATAAGAAAGTTGTAGGCCACGAAAGGACCTTTCAAACGAATGGTTATACTCCTTCACCGGATTCCTATAGCCTCGGGAATCCCCGATCTAAGTTGATGTACAGTAATCTTTCATGCACATGTAGTTCTCTAGTTTGTGTTGAATCGCCTTTAGATTTGGTGAAGAGTTTGTAGTACAATAATGGTAATGTTTGGGTGAATTTAGTCTATAAATATTTGTGATAAATATGGTTAATGGCAGTTGGTTGATAGATACCTAATGAATAAATGGTGTAGTGAAGTGTACTTGAACAAGACATGTCAGTGGAGGTGATTGGAGGAGCTTGATAGTAAAATGATTGAGATGGTAAGAGGAGGAGAATGACTAAGAAGCCCCGAGGTGCTCAAAGGGGTGCCATCCCAAGGTGAATATAGGGATGGAAGTTGTAGTATGGCAAAGCCAAGTGGACGGTTGGGCTTGGTCCTCGTGTTTGTTCCGAGGCTCCTTTCGGGCCACGATGATATGAAATTGCATACGGTGTGAGTCGACACACAGTGTCGTAATCCTGGGTTAAGGATAGTGTGGAAGGTCTATGGGCTCGCCAGTCATCACACCGATGGGAGTTGACAAATATACTTTGGGCGGTTGGGCTTGGTCCTCGTTGTTCATTCCCGAGGCTCCTTCCGTGCCAAGTGGACGGTTGGGCTTGTTCCTCGTGCTTTTTCCGAGGCTTCTTCCGGGTCACAACATAGGCCAGTTCAGGGCTTGGTTCTCGGTGCAAATCTACCCGAGACTCCTGTTGAGCTTTAGTACGCATGTGAGCTCTACTCTTGTGTTTTTTGAGTTGAGGAGTATGGAGTCCTAGGCCAAGTAGTGTGGATGCCAGCCTAGTAGTGGAGATGCCAGCTCTACTGTCACCGCCTGGCCACGACGGTTCACTCCTGAGAGGTTAGCTACCAGCTCAAAAAGTGGGAACTATTAGTCTGTGTTGATATAGCAGTTGCATGTGCTTAATCGTGGGTGAGTCATTGCATTGCATTCATATCATTACATACATTATATGCACAAGATCCTCATCGTATAAGTTTGTATGGGAACTCCTATACGATGAGTTACTTTACTGTTAAGCCGATCCTTAACTTATAAGTTTGTATGGGCATTCTTATAAGTTAAGTTACTTTCCTGTTGTAGATCTATATGCTTAGATGGATTGATATAGCTTTAGTAGAATTACTAGAATAGAATGCTGATAATATTGTTATACATTACTTATATTGCTACTCATGACATTTATACTTACTGAACCTGCTTGTAATACCGTCTTTATATACATATATATTGTACCTTGTCCTTTTCCCCGCCCGGTGCCGAGGAGCTGCCGGGGGAGAGAATTAGATAACCACTTAGTCTTTATGACTAACAGTTACTACGACTTACATTTTAGGAGGGAATCTAGCGGAGTGAGCAGCAGCAGATCGTACAGCAGGGTAGCCAGGCTAGAGAGTCAGGGCCTGATATGACGGCTCCGTCGATGCCTTCTGTCACTGATGTGATTTTTAGAGATTACCTTTTAGCCTTTTTGGCATTCCGTACTCTAATATTATAGAAGCCTGATGGTGATTCTTTATTAGTTGTACTTTATTTCGGACTTTACCTGCTTATGTATGGATTTGACTTCGATTATATATTGTTGGTTGGGTTGGCAATGGATGATATTGATCATGGCCGGTAGAATAGGCGTCTTGTGGTACAGACCAACACGTGTATTGGTGCTACCGCAAGGCGGCTATTCTTGGAATAAGACTCTCCTCGTGTCGTGTTTTGTGTTCTAGGAGGGGGTCTTACAAGACCTTACTGCTTCTTCTTTCTCAGAGATTTTCTCTGAACTTGCTATTTCAGGTGAAAATCGCAAAATCTACCTTGTATCAACTTCCAGATCAGCTGCAACTAGGGTTTGGCCTTGCTGCTTCTTTGTTCTCAGAGGCGTTTCTCCGATCTTGTTATTGAAGGTGAGAAAGACAACAATTAACTTCTTTCCACTTTCAATCAGCCAGAATTTGTTCTTTTGGCTCTATAACATTGTCGAGAGGAAGAAGACGAAGTCCATAGCTTTTCCAAAAGTTAATTTCTATTTTTTGATTAGTCGCTTTTTTATCTTCCGCCATCCAACGGCTCTTTGAGCCTTGAGACCACCAATAGTTGTTGGATGCAACTTAGCTTTATCAAAAAATGTCGTATAGTAGGCCTGCGATGATGTTTATCGCGTACTGTAGAATTCCCACAACGATTTTGAATTTTGCTGACATCAGCATATGTGGACTTAGCCAAATTAAAGCAATTCATCACAGGTATTGAGTGAGTTGAGTGAAAGGCCTTCACTCAGTTCAAAAACACTTAGCCAAATAATATCCACTACCAGGCATTGAGTGAATCTTCATCACTCAACTCATTTGGACTTAGCTGCTATTTTTGTACCATTAGGCATTGAGTGCGTTGAGTGAACGACCTTCACTCAACACATTTGTCCTTAAATAAACTTTCTGCTGATAGGCGTTGAGTGCGTTGAGTGAGCCTTCATCACTCAATGCTTACTTGACTTTCCTGTCATCTTGATGAGGCGTTGAGTGAACAACCTTCTTATTGGTTCCCTAGTTTTGATTTGGGCCATGTCATCTCAATTAGGCTTAATTGACCGAAGAATTATCTATGGTCAATGGTTAGACTAAAGGTTAGTCTACCCTTAGGTTAGGTTAGTTGAGATTGGATTGAAATTAAAATTGGTTAAGTAGAATTGTGCTCGACGATAGTCTAATATCGCTCGACGATCTTCGATTGATTATCGACGATCTCAGAGTTCTATGAACTCTGAAGTGGGATCGACGATCTGCTTATTCAGATCGACGATCGTGTAGCCTTGGTCGACGATCTCTGTTAAGACAGTTTTTCTTCAGGTCGACGATCTGCTTGTTCAGATCGACGATCTTCGATCTATGGTCGACGACTTATGTCTGCTGTTATTAATATTCATTTCATTTGAATCATTGTTTTATTTCATCTTGTTTAAGACATATTTTATTCAGAATATTCTGCTTAATTTAATTCTTATATTCTTTTGCTTATTTGCAATATTCCTTATGCATTAATTAAGAGATTTGGCAGAATAAAGTCTTTTGTTTTATTAGAGGAAATCGTGATTTTCTACAGCTGTAATATAACTGTTAGGCTTTTTTTCCTGTGCCAATTTGTAAAGTCAAATTGATAGGATATTTTTAATATCCTTAATTCCTTTTTGAGAATGACAGAAAAGATTACAGGCAAAGTTTCTTTATTTGTTTTATTTTATTATTTGGAAAGTTTTCTAGTGCAGGGCTCGAGGCTTTTTCAAAAGAAGAGAAGTTTCTATATTATCAGAGCAATCGGTTGAAGATATAAAAAAACACACACATACACAGCAGACACAGAACTAGAAATCTCAAGAGAAAGAAAAGTTCTTCTTCTTCCTGAGTTCATCCTGTCTTCAGGAAAATAAATACTCAGAGTTCAAGCCTTCAAGAAGAAGAACGTCCCAGATTGCTGAACATTCATTATTGCAAACTCTCCCAGATTACAAAAGCTGCTGAAGAAGAACATTTATTCAAAATCTAGAGTGTTCTTCAAGGCTGCATCAGAAAGTCATCTCAAGCAATTTGGATATCCTACACCCTGAAGCAAAGCTTCTTCCTGGACATTCTCTAAGCCAGGGGGAGCTTTGATATATTCAGAGCTATCCACTAGCTTCTCTGAACACAGAGAAGACATCTTTAATTCTCTCTTTCAACCTCCTGTAAAAGGGTTATTACTCCCTTCAAAAGTGAACTATTGGTTGCAGGGCACCTGATCAAAAACCTATTTGTTTGGTTTTCAGGCACCTGATCAAAAGCCTGAAGGGTCTTTAGATCTAACTGAAGAAGATCTACTGGTGGCAGGGCACCTGATCAAAAACCTGTAGTGGATTCCTACCAGGGTGGTAGAAGAGTGGATGTACCCAATTGGGGAACAATTATAAAGCTCTTGTGTTGTCTGGTTGCTTATTTTAATTAATGCACTGTGGCTGTGATAAGTTTTAACTAGGGTGCTAGTTGCTGTGTTAGGATAAAAGCTCAACTGAAACTTCAGTTAGCTTCTTCTTTTATTCACTACACTCAGTTAGGCTTTAGGTTTAAAGCTTTTCTTTTTATATTCCGCAAATAGCTCTAAGAGAAGTGTTTAGAGTCTCTTCTTTTTGAATACTCTATTCACCCCCCACCCCTCTAGAGTAGTAAGTATCTTATTCCCTCACTTTCAATTGGTATCAGAGGGAGGTTTATTGGTCGAATAGGCTAACACCCGAACCATAAAATCTTGTGATAAGATACTTTGATACCATATATACTAACATTAGATTCATGACCCAGTACAAAGATTACTCTAGCACCAGACCTCCAGTATGCAACTTAGCCAAGTTTGGCATCTGGAAGGCAAGAATCAGACTTTACATGAAATCTATTGATGAAGATATTTTTTCATCTATCTTAACTGGGCCACCAACACCACTTGCTGTAGCTACTGTTACAACATCTGCAAATCTCAGTGCAGTGCCACCTCCTGACTATAATGAAACTGACAAGAAGGCCAAGATAGCTGAGGCCAAAACTATGAATATTCTGGCTCAGACTATGTCTGATGAGACATTCCAGAAAGTGGCTGATTGCACCTCAACAAAAGCCATGTGGGACTCACTGAATCAGATTGTAGCTAGTTCAGCTGATGAGAGGAAGGACAGAAGGTGCAACGTCATATCCCAACATGAGAACTTCAAGAAGGAAGAAGCTGAGACAGTAGAAGCCATGTATACAAGGCTCAGCTACATTATCAATGAGATGAGTACACTTTATAGGGAGATCACATTGACAAAAGTCAATGATAAAATACTTATGTGCTTCCCAAGCATATGGGATCTCAGAATCTGGCCAATCAAGGAGTCCAGAAGTATAACAGAGATTTCAACTAAAGCTCTCCTTGGCAAGCTCAAATCATTTGAGCAAGTACTGAAGACCAGGGAAGCTGAAGCTGAAGCCAAAGCACCTACTCCAACAAGGAAAGAGCAAACCCTTGCTCTTAAGGCTGATGATGAGTCCAAAGTGACTCAATCAAATGAAGAACTGATGGCACTCTTTTCCAAGAGGTTCTACAAGATGGGTAGAAAGGACAACAGAAGAAAGTCATCAAAATATGATGACAAGGCAAGGTATGATAAAACCCCATCTAAAGAAATTGTTTGTTATGGATACAGGAAGTCTGGACACATTCTCCCTGAGTGTCCAGAGACAAAGCATAAGGAAAGGAGAAAAGAGAAGGAACATGAGAAGCACTATTCCAAGACATCTTCTCACAAATATAAGAAGAAAGAGAAAGGTCTTGTTGCAAAGACCTGGAGTGATACTGAGGAAGACTCCTCTTCCTCCAGCTCCAGTGAAGATGAAGAAGAAGAGAAGAAAGCTAAGGAGATTTGCCTTATGGCAATCAATGCCTGCAGCAGTAACTCAGCTGCAGAGATGACTGAAGATGAGGAGGATGAATTATCTGATGAAGACCAGGTAATTGCATCTTATGATTTTACCTCTAATGAATTTAAGCATGAATTTAAAACTCTTTGCCGAGATTTACTTAGCTCAGAAAAGGAGATTAGGTTGCTTAGAGATAAACTAGCTGGATTAGAATCTCTATCTAGTGAAAACATTAGGTTAGAATCTGAACTCACTAGATCATCTGAAGAAATTAAATTTCTTAAATTAGAACTAGCTAAAGCTAAGAGGTTAGAAGATTCACTTAATGGCAGAAGCCTTAAGTTGCTAGAAATCACAAGCACTGCCAACACTAGGACAGGCAACAATAAGTTTTGCTTAGGTGCCTCCCCTAGTGAACCCCCATTGCTCCTTGAATACAATCTTTCTACTCCAGTAAAGTTTGTTTCTGAAAAAGGAATACACAACACTAAGGTTATTCAAAAGGCTAAGAAAACTTTAAATAAGATTAAGAGAGACAAAAGGAAATAGAAATTCATAGAAATACAAAAATCGTCGAACGCCTATCGACGATCGCTGCACCCATCGTCTAACGACAATCGACGATCTCAGAACTCACCTGCTGGGAATAACTACTATGCAATGAGTGATCGACGATCTCAACCTGAGTCATCGAACAGAGATCGACGATCATGGAATCCATAATCCTTTTCTGTGAACCAAGATCGACGATCTGGGTACCGATCATCGAACATCGATCGACGATCAGAACTAAATTTCCAGAATTACAACAATGCTTACAGAAACAATAAGTTTAATAGCAACCCTAGGTCTGCTAATTGGATTATCCCACCTAGGAGATCTCATCCCTTAGGATATCACCCTCAACCTGCATACTCTTTCATTTCTAGTTTTTCCTATGTGAAGAACAATGGACCCAAGGTTACTTGGGTCCACAATGTCTAATTTATCTTATTGCAGGTGAAGACCTATCCTATCACTCAGGACAAGTGGTATTTGGATAGTGGATGCTCCAAGCATATGACTGGAAACAAAGAGAACCTTTTAAGCTTCAAAGCCAAGTTGGGACCAGAGGTAGTCTTTGGTGATTCCAGCTGTGGTCAGACTCAAGGATATGGTAAATTCAACATAGGGTAAGTTACTTTCAATAAGGTAGCTTATGTCACAGGACTGAAGCACAATCTCATTTCTGTAAGTCAGCTGTGTGATGCTGGCTACCAGGTTTGGTTTTCTAATACTCTGTGCAATATTACCTTGAATAATAAAGCTGTATTAGTAGGCATTAGGCAAAGGAATGTTTATCTTGTAGATTTTAAATCCACATCTTCTGAAATTTGTTTATTTAATGAGGTGAGTAGTAATAATACTTTGTGGCCTAGAAGGCTAGGTCATGTTAACCTTAAGAATATATCTAGGTCTTCTAAATACAACCTTGTCAGTGGTTTGCCCTCTTGCCCCTACAAGAAGGAAGGCCTATGCAAGGCTTGTCAACTAGGCAAGCAAACTAAAAATAGTTTCAAAGCTGTAAATAAAAGTGATTCACCTAGAATCCTGTACCAATTGCACTTGGATCTCTTTGGTCCAATAGCTGTACAAAGTCTAGGAGGTAAATTCTATACCCTAGTAATTGTTGATGATTACTCTAGGTTCACTTGGGTGTTCTTCTTGAGAACTAAATCTGATAACTTTAAAGTTCTTACAGATTTTCTACTTTGTATACAGACTGAGTACTCTGCTCAAGTTACCTTAATCAGAAGTGATCATGATACTGAGTTTGAATCTCTTCTTATGAAAGAATTCTGTGAGAAAGAAGGTATCAGGCATAGCTTCTCTGCTCCTAGAACTCCTCAACAAAATGGGGTAGTTGAAAGGAAAAACAGAACCTTGATTGTAGTTGCAGGAACATTGTTAGGCGATGCTAATATTCCTCTATCCTTTTGGGTAGAAGCAGTTAGCACAGCTAACTATGTACTGAATAGGAGTTTGATACATAAACTAAAGGGGAAAACTCCTTATGAATTGCTTAAAGAAAAGAAACCTAAAATAGATTATTTTAGAATTTTTGACTGTGTAGTTTACAGTCACAATAATAACAAAGACTACATTAGAAAGTTTGAAGCAAAGGCTTCAATGGGAATCTTTCTAGGATATTCCCAAGTAAGCAAAGCTTATAGGGTATTTAATAAATCCACATTGAAAATTGAAGAGTCAGTACATGTATCTTTTGATGAAACTAAGATGTTTTATAGAGAGAAGGAAACTTCTTCCAGTAATTCTTTGCAGGTACCTGAATTATGCAAGAATTTGGATGAGCTAAAATTCACTCAAGAGATTCAACCTCAACCAACTCTTCAGATAGTTGATTCAGACAGTGATGAAGACCAAGTAGAAGTGATTGCAAATCTACCAACAGCCAATCTAATTCCACCTGAGGAATTGATTCCAACTGCTTTTGAAGATCACATACCACCAACTGATTATGTCACACTTAGAGATCATCCTACATCTCAAGTGATTGGAGACATTTCAACTGGTGTGCAAACTAGACATCAACTAAGTCAAGATGTGATGCTTGCTTGTTTTCTTTCACAGATTGAGCCCCTAACCATAAAAGATGCTGAGCAAGATCCCCACTGGATCTTTGCTATGCAAGAGGAGCTAAATCAGTTTGAAAGATGTAAAGTTTGGAATTTTGTTCCAAGACCAAAATGTCAACTGGTTATAGGCACTAAATAGGTGTTTAGAAACAAGTTGGATGCTCAAGGAATTATTATAAGGAATAAAGCAAGGCCTGTAGCACAGGGCTACAGCCAGGAAGAAGGCATAGATTATGATCAGATATTTGCTCCTGTTGCAAGGCTAGAGGAAATAAGGATCTTTCTAGCCTATGCAGCCTACATGAAGTTTAAGGTGTTCCAAATGGATGTAAAGAGTGCATTCCTAAATGGAGAGCTAAAGGAAGAGGTGTTTGTTGAACAACCCCCAGGTTTCACTTCTTCAACTCACCCCTCTCATGTTTTTAAGTTGCAAAAAGCTCTGTATGGATTTAAGCAGGCTCTTAGAGCATGGTATGAAACTTTAGCTAGTTTCCTATTAGAACATAAGTTTGTTAGAGGCATAGTTGATAGAACCCTTTTTATTAAGCACCATAATGACAAGATCCTATTAGTTCAAATTTATGTGGATGACATTATATTTAGTTCCACTGATCCCAAACTATGCAAAAGGTTCTCAGACCTAATGCATTCTAAGTTTGAGATGAGTAGTATGGGTGAGCTGTCTTATTTCCTTGGTCTCCAAGTGAAACAAGATGCTGATGGCATCTTCATCTCCCAATCTAAATATGCCAAGGAATTGGTAAAGAAGTTTGGGATGGCAGATGCTTCAACAATGCACACTCCTATGGCTACTAATGTAGTTATTGATTCTGATGAAAAGGGCAAGCCTGTTGATCAGAAAAATTATAGGGCCATTGTTGGTTCCCTATTATATCTAACTGCAAGTAGGCCTGATATAATGTTTGCCACATGCCTCTGTGCTAGATTTCAGGTCAACCCTAAGGAATCTCACTTGACTCTTCTTAAGAGAATCTTCAGATACTTGAAGGGATGCCCAAATTTAGGACTTTGGTACCCAGCTGAATCAGAATTTGAGTTGATTGGATACTCAGATGCTGACTATGCTGGCTGTAGAGTTGACAGGAAGAGCACCTCAGGCACTTGTCAGTTCCTAGGTGAGAGATTAGTATCTTGGTTTTGCAAGAAGCAGTCTTCTGTTTCAACCTCAACTGCAGAGGATGAATATATAGCAGCTGCTAGCTGTTGTTCACAGATACTGTGGATTCAATATCAACTCTTGGATTATGGGTACATACACAAAAACACCAAAATTATGTGTGGCAGTACCAGTGCTATTTCCATAGCACAAAATCCTGTGTATCATTCTAGAACTAAGCACATTGACATTAGACACCATTTTCTTAGAGACTGTGTTGACAAGAATAAAATATATCTCGAGTTTATACCCACAGATCTTCAGAGAAGTGATATATTAACAAAGGCTTTAGATGAACAGAAACATCTACTCTTTTTAATCAACTAGGCCTTATGAATTGATCTGACTAAGTGTAAAAATCTGCTAAGTTGAAATTTGTTCTGAGATCGTCGAACGATGTTCGAAGATTGTCGAACAGGTTGAGCTAAATCGTCGACCCTCCGTCTACGATAGCTCTTTACATTTAGAGACAGGAATCGTCGATTGATGATCGACGACTCTGCTCCGGAAATCGATCGTCGATCGACGATCGATGACCGATTCTCTTCATCTTCATTCAGAGATCGACGACTCTAGTTTACTTCAAATAGATCGTCTGTTTAGGTCTGAAGATCGTCGACGGAGCTCGCCTTTTCGTATTCTGCTTCAAGGACTGTTTCGAGCTCTCGTCCCGCGCTTTCTCCTCTCTCTTCTTGCGATTCTTCTCGTCGATTCCATTGCGATTGCATTTGCGACTCTTTTCGTGATGAAGTTTGACGCCGGATTTAGTGCCGATTTTGATTCCTTCAGTGACTGCGAACAAGTTTTCAGAGAAATGCTGCAGTTATGCGACGACCAAGGACTCAAGAAGCTTATGTATACAAAAATCAAACTCCACCTATCAGAGATAAATGAATGGGTTTATACTTCCTCTTCCGATGACGAAGAAATGAAAGGAACCATCAACGGCGTGGAGGTAATTCTTACTCCAGCAATTTTGACTGAAATATTTGAGTTAAAGAATGGATCAGATGATTATGAGCAAGATACTGCTGAGTATGGTAGGATGTTATTAGAGATGGGACATGCAGAAGGCATTCCATGTAAGCTCTTGAAAGTAAATTTATCTGTTGGATTTAAGTTTTTGGCTGACTTGGTTGGAAAAGTTTTGCTTGGAAAGCATTCAGCCCACGACAACATCAACAGGCAACAATTTGCTTTGATGTAAGCTATAGTGAATAAGAAAGCAATCAACTGGGCTGGATTGCTATTTGAGTTGATTAGGAAAAAGAATAACAAGAAAGAGGTGGCTCAAGGTAGGCTGATTGGGTTCTTTCTATCTAAGAAAGCTTCCCAGTTATTAGGCCCTGCTCCTACAGCAATAAATGCCAGCAAGAGAATTGATCCTTCCCTATTTGTTAAGTGGAAAAGGACCATTCAAAAACCATCAAAGGCTGGTTCTGCCCCTACAACATCTGAGGGCACAAGGGCTACTGAAGACACTTCCCACCCTAGTGAAGAAATTTCTGCTTCATCCTCCTTGCCATCCACATCCATTGAAATTCATTCTTCTCCTGTGAACAATCCATCACAATCTGCTTCCCCAACACTAGCTCATCTAGCTGAGATACCAAACTTCAACTTAGATTCCATGTTCAATCTGCTTACTCCATCTCCTCATCATTCCCCAACCACTTCAAATCATCAATCACCCACTAATGATCATCCATCTCATCATAATTCCCCAATTGATGAAGCCCTAGTTCAGAAGAACATCAATTCTGATGATTCCCCATCCATCATTCCTCCATCATTTCAAATTACACCAGAATTCATTGCAAATATCCTAGACCTCATTACTCCATCCATCAAAACCATGATAGCTGAAGCCATTGCCCCCTTGCTCTCTCCATCTCATCACTTGCTACTTCCATTTCTGCCCTCTCAGTCCCTTCTTCATCTAGGGGCCTTGGTTTGGTTCCCACTGAACCCAGGCAGGGGGAGATGCTCAATGAAGATGATTCAGGCTCTACTTGGGCTCGTCATGTTGTGCAATCTCCAGTAGCAATGGAGCTAGAAACGTGCTCAGATGCAGTTCCAGATGAAGTCATTCTAGATTCAGTAAAGAGGATAGTTGTAGATATAGATGCTCTAGTAGTTTTTGAAGATTAACTAGATGCATTTCTTGATTCAGATGATGAGTCTTCACTCTCGTCCTATGGAGACCATTATATCTGTCAGTCCTCCCCTTGTACTTTTGATCCCCTTCAGGCCATTGTGTGTTATCAAAGACCAATGAGCCTTCAGATTTTGGATAGTTTTATTATTTCTGAAACAATAGCTGAAGCAGTTTTTGCTTTAAAATTTTGTCTTGAGGAGATTTCTACTCCTGTAGTTGCCAGAAATCTAGAAGGAATTATTACCTCCTTCTTAGAAGCTAAGTGGAATTCAGTAGAGTCTTCAGATAAAGATGTGTCAGTTGCTATTCCAGAAGTTAAATTTGTTGTATCTTCTGTGCCCTCTACTCTTTAGGATGACTCCCCAGGTCCAGATTTGGATTCTCTCTTGGCTCAAGATATAGTAGAAAAAGAAAGAGAAAAGGCTCTTCTGAAAGCTAAAGAAAAAGAGGAAGCTATGTTAAAAGAAATTGATGATCTATATGCAGAACCTCAGTTCTCACATTCTGAGGATGAGGATGAGGATTCTGATGATTTAGAAGGACATAAGAAAAAGAAAAGGACTGCTGAAAAGAAAAGGAAGGCCATAGCTCCAGCTCCTCCTGACCCAGGCCATAATATTCCCTACTATATTCTCAAAGGGATTGATCCTAAATCTAAAAATTTTGAGGCTTGGATGTGGTATTCTAAAAATGATCAGAAAGCAAGGAAGAAGAGCAGGAAGAGCTCTCCTCCTACCAAGGGGATTAAGAGAGGTCCTCCTACTCCTCCCTCTGTTGGTGCATCAGGCAATGTAGCTCCCAGATCTTCTGCTCCTCCTGCTAGACCAAATCAGTCATTTACCTATCAGAGGAAGGGCAGGTAGCCTCCTCCCAGCAGTTCTTACAATCAGAGGCAGTCTTGACATTCAGACAGTCCAAGAGAGCAAGTAAATGAAGTTATATATCAACAACCAACCTTTTCTCCTCCTCCAGCTCCTAGGTCTCCTCCCAAAACAAAATTGTCACCTTCAAAGGAAAAACCTGCTCAGGCCAAGCCAGTAGATGTCAAAGGAAAAAGAGTTATATACTCTGACAAATCAAGCAAGAAGTATGCTGAATGTGCTCCTCCATCTACTCTTATGATTCAAGAGCCAAAAGATTCAAATGTCAAGCCATCTCAAGAGCAAGCTGAGAGTTTTCTAGCTCAATCAGTAAAATTTAAGACTTTAAATTCATTGAATCCAGTTGATGAAAATACTTATGAAAGTCAAGAGCTTGATCCTAACTTCAAAATGGCTAGACTTCTAGAATTGGTGGGAGTTTCTCAAATCAGGAAAGCTAAAGCTGAAGGTAAAGATATCTCAGGATTTTCTACTATGTCAAAAGACAGAAAAAAGGAATTGGACAAGTTCCAAGTCAGTTCAGAAGTTTTTGATGCTTCAAAGTATATGGAAAAACATCCTGAAGCTGTTCTGCCTAAAGCTAGAGAACTAAAGATTATTGGAGAGCAGGACATGAAGTTATCAAAGAAGGATGCATATGATCCTAAAAGAAAGATCACTTTCTCTCCTGCTAATTCTATTCCTCCTTCAGATTCTGTTGATAAATGTCTGTGATATTTGTTTTGACTATCTAATTTATTCAAATCTATTTGATGATATATCTATTGTTGTTTATTCTTATCTACTTGTATTAGATTTTTTTTTGTTTGAGTGACATCACCCAAATAGGGGGATATTGTTGGTTCCCTAGTTTTGATTTGTGCCATGTCATCTCAATTAGGCTTAATTGACCCAAGAATTATTTATGGTCAATGGTTAGACTAAAGGTTAGTCTACCCTTAGGTTAGGTTAGTTGAGATTGGATTGAAATGAAAATTAGTTAAGTAGAATTGTGCTCGACGAGTCGAATATCGCTCGACGATCTTCGATTGATGATCGACGATCTCAGAGTTATATGAACTCTGAAGTGGGATCGATGATTTGCTTATTCAGATCAACGATCGTGTAGCCTTGGTCGATGATCTCTGTTAGGACAGTTTTTCTTCAGGTCGACGATCTGCTTGTTCAGATCGACGATCTTCGATCTATGGTCGACGACTTATGTCTGCTGTTATTAATATTCATTTCATTTGAATCATTGTTTTATTTCCTCTTGTTTAAGACATATTTTATTCAGAATATTCTGCTTAATTTAATGCTTATATTCTTTTGCTTATTTGCAATATTCCTTATGCATTAATTAAGAGATTTGGCAGAATAAAGTCGTTTGTTTTATTAGAGGAAATCGTGATTTTCTACAGCTGTAATATAGCCGTTAGGCTATGTTTCCTATGCCAATTAGTAAAGTCAAATTGATAGGATATTTTTAATATCCTTAATTCATTTTTGGGAATGACAGAAAAGATTACATGCACAGTTTCTTTATTTGTTTTATTTTATTATTTGGAAAGTTTTCTAGTGTAGGGCTCGAGGCTTTTTCAAAAGAAGAGAAGTTTCTATATTATCAGAGCAGTCGGCTAAAGATATATAAAAAACACACATACATACACAACAGACACAGAACCAGAAATCTCAAGAGAAAGAAAAGTTCTTCTTCCTGAGTTTATCCTGTCTTCAGGAAAATCAATACTCAGAGTTCAAGCCTTCAAGAAGAAGAACCTCCCAGATTGCTGAACATTCATTGTTGCAAACTCTCCCAGATTGCAAAAGCTGCTGAAGAAGAACATTCATTTAAAATCTAAAGTCTTCTTCAAGGCTGCATTAGAAAGTCATCTCAAACAATTTGGAGATCCTACACCCTGAAGCAAAGCTTCTTCCTGGACATTCTCTTAGCCAGGGGGAGCTTTGATATATTCAGAGTTATCCACTAGCTTCTCTGAATACAGAGAAGACATCTTTAATTCTCTCTTTTAACCTCCTATAAAAGGTTTATTACTCCCTTAAAAAGTGAACTATTGGTGGCAGAGCACCTGATCAAAAACCTTTTTGTTTGGTTTTTAGGCACCTGATCAAAAGCCTGAAGGGTCTTTAGATCTACCTGAAGCAGATCTACTGGTGGCAGGGCACCTGATCAAAAACCTATAGTGGATTTCTACCAGGGTGGTAGAAGAGTGGATGTACCCAATTGGGGAACCACTATAAAGCTCTTGTGTTGTCTAGTTGCTTATTTTTATTAATGCACTGTGGCTGTGATAAGTTTTAACTAGGGTGCTAGTTGTTGTGTTAGGATATAAGCTCAACTGAAACTTCAGTTAGCTTCTTCTTTTATTCACTATACTCAGTTAGGCTTTAGGTTTAAAGCTTTTATTTTTATATTCCGCAAATAGATCTAAGAGAAGTGTTTAGAGTCTCTTCTTTTTGAATACTCTATTCACCCCCCTCTCTAGAGTTGTAAGTATTTTATCCCCTCACTTTAAAATGGTATCAAAGGGAGGTTTATTGGTTGAACAGGCTAACACCTGAACCATAAGATCTTGTGATAAGATACTTTGATACCATATACACTCACATTAGATTCATGGCCCAGTACAAAGATTACCCTAGCACCAGACCTCCAGTATGCAACTTAGCCAAGTTTGGCATCTGGAAGGCAAGAATCAGACTTTACATGAACTATATTGATGAAGATTTTTTTTCTTCTGTCTTAATTGGGCCACCAACACCACCCGCTGCAGCTACTGCTATAACATCTACAAATCTCAGTGCAGTGCCACCTCCTGACTATAATGAAACTTAAAAGAAAGCCAAGATAGCTGATGCCAAAGCTATGAATATTCTGGCTCAGACTATATCTGATGAGACATTCCAGAAAGTGGCTGATTGCACCTCAGAAAAAGCCATATGGGACTCACTGAATTAGATTGTAGCTGGTTCAGCTGATGAGAGGAAGGACAGAATGTCCAACCTCATATCCCAATATGAGAACTTCAAGAAGGAAGAAGCTGAGACAGTAGAAGCCATGTATACAAGGCTCAGCTCCATTATCAATGAGGTTAGGACACTTGATAAGGAGATCACATTGACAGAAGTCAATGATAAAATACTGATGTGCTTCCCCAGCACATGGGATCTCAGAATCTGGCCAATCAAGGAGTGTAGAAGTACAACAGAGATTTCAACTGAAGCTCTCCTTTGCAAGCTCAAATCATTTGAGCAAGTACTGAAGACCAGGGAAGCTGAAGCTGAATCCAAAGCACCTACTCCAACAAGGAAAGAGCAAACCCTTGCTCTTAAGGCTGATGATGAGTCCAAAGTGACTCAATCAAATGAAGAACTGATGGCACTCTTTGCTAAGAGGTTCTACAAGATGGGCAGAAAGGACAACAGAAGAAAGTCATCAAAATATGATGACAAGCCAAGGTATGATAAAACCCCATCTAAAGAAATTATTTGTTAAGGATACAGGAAGCCTGGACACATTCTCCCGGAGTGTCCAGAGACAAAGCATAAGGAAAGGAGAAAAGAGAAGGAACATGAGAAGCACTATTGTAAGACATCTTCTCATAAATATAAGAAGAAAGAGAAAGGTCTTGTTGCAAAGACCTGGAGTGATACTGAGGAAGACTCCTCGTCCTCTAGCTCCAGTGAAGATGATGAAGAAGAGAAGAAAGCTAAGGAGATTTGCCTTATGGCAATCAATGCCTGCAGCAGTAACTCAGCTACAGAGATGACTGAAGATGAGGTGGATGAATTATCTGATGAAGACCAGGTAATTGTATCTTATGATTTTACCTCTAATGAATTTAAGCATGAATTTAAAACTCTTTGCCTAGATTTACTTAGCTCAGAAAAGGAGATTAGGCTGCTTAGAGATAAACTAGCTGGATCAGAATCTCTATCTAGTGAAAACATTAGGTTAGCACCTGAACTCACTAGATCATCTGAAGAAATTAAATTTCTTAAATTAGAACTAGTTAAAGCTAAGAGGTTAGAAGATTCACTTAATGACAGAAGCCTTAAGTTGCTAGAAATCACAAGCACTGCCAACACTAGGATAGGCAACAATAAGTTAGGCTTAGGTGCCTCCCCTAGTGAACCCCCATTGCTCCTTGAATACAATCTTTCTACTCTAGTAAAGTTTGTTTCTGAAAAAGGAATACACAATACTGAGGTTATTCAAAAGGCTAATAAAACTTTAAATAAGAATAAGAGAGATAAAAGGAAACAGAAATTCATAGAAATATAAAAATCGTTGAACGCCTATCGACGATCGCTGCACCCATCGTCGAACGGCAATCGACGATCTCAGAACTCACCTGTTGGGTATAACTACTTAGTAATGAGTGATCAACGATCTCAGCCTGAGTCGTCGAACAGAGATCGACGATCGTGGAATCCAAAATCCTTTTCTGTGAACCAAGATCGACGATCTGGGTACCGATCGTCGAACATCGATCGACGATCAGAACTAAATTTCCAGAATTACAACAATGCTTACATAAACAATAAGTTTAATAGAAACCTTAGGTCTGCTAATTGGATTATCCCACCTAGGAGATCTCATCCCTTAGGATATCACCCTCAACCTGCATACTCTTTCATTTCTAGTTTTTCCTATGTTTAGAACAATGGACCCAAGGTTACCTGGGTCCACAATGTCTAATGTATCTTATTGCAGGTGAAGACCTATCCTATCACTCAGGACAAGTGTTATTTGGATAGTGGATGCTCCAAGCATATGACTGGAAACAAAGAGAATCTTTCAAGCTTCAAAGACAAGTTAGGACCAAAGGTAGTCTTTGGTGATTCCAGCTGTGGTTAGACTGAAAGATATGGTAAATTCACCATAGGGTCAGTGACTTTCAAGAAGGTATCTTATGTCACAGGACTGAAGCACAATCTCATTTCTGTAAGTCAGCTGTGTGATGCTGGCTACCAGGTTTAGTTTTCTAATACTCTGTACAATACTACCTTGAATAATAAAGTTGTATTAGTAGGCATTAGGCAAGGGAATATTTATCTTATAGATTTTAAATCCACCTCTTCTGAAATTGGTTTATTTAATGAGGTGAGTAGTAATAATACTTTGTGGCCTAGAAGGCTAGGTCATGTTAACCTTAAGAATATATCTAGGTTATCTAAATACAACCTTGTCAGAGGTTTGCCCTCTTGCCCCTACAAGAAGTAAGTCCTATGCAAGGCTTGTCAACTAGGCAAGCAAACTAAAAATAGTTTCAAAGCTGCAAATAAAAGTGATTCACCTAGAATCTTGTACCTATTGCACTTAGATCTCTTTGGTCCAATAGTTGTAATAAGTCTAGGAGGGAAATTCTATACCCTAGTAATTGTTGATGATTACTCTAGGTTCACTTGGGTGTTCTTCTTGAGAACTAAATCTGATAAATTTAAAGTTCTCACATATTTTCTACTTTGTATACAGACTGAGTACTCTACTCCAAATGCCTTGATCAGAAGTGATCATGGTACTGAGTTTGAATCTCTTCTTATGCAAGAATTCTGTGAGAAAGAAGGTATCAGGCATAGCTTATCTGCTCCTAGAACTCCACAACAAAATGGGGTAGTTGAAAGGAAAAATAGAACCCTTATTGAAGCTACAGGAACATTGTTAGCAGATGTTAATATGTCTCTATCCTTTTGGGCAGAAGCAGTTAGCACAGCTAACTATGTACTGAATAGGAGTCTGATACATAAACTAAAGGGGAAGACTCCTTATGAATTGCTTACAGAAAAGAAACCTAAAATAGTAGAAAGTTTGAAGCAAAGGCTTCAATGGGAATCTTTCTAGGATAATCCCAAGTAAGCAAAGTTTATAGGGTATTTAATAAATCTACATTGAAAATTAAAGAGTCAGTACATGTATCTTTTGATGAAACTAAGATGTTTTACAGAGAGAAGGAAACTTCTTCCAGTAATTCTTTGCAGGTACCTGAATTATGCAAGAATTTGGATGAGCTGAAATTCACTCAGGAGATTCAACCTCAACCAACTCTTCAGATAGTTGATTCAGACAGTGATGAAGACTAAGTATAAGTGATTGCAACTCTACCAACAGCTAATCTAATTCCACGTGAGGAATTGATTCCAACTGCTGTGGAAGATCACATACCACCAACTGATTATATCACACTTAGAGATCATCCTATATCTCACGTGATTGGAGACATTTCAAATGGTGTGCAAACTAGACATCAACTAAGTTAAGATGTGATGCTTGCTTGTTTTCTTTCACAGATTGAGCCCCTAACCATAAAAGATGCTGAGCAAGATCCCCACTGGGTCATTGCTATGCAAGAGGAGCTAAATCAGTTTGAAAGATGTAAAGTTTGGAATTTGGTTCCAAGACCAAAAGGTCAACTGGTTATAGGCACTAAATGGGTGTTTAGAAACAAGTTGGATGCTCAAAGAATTATTATAATGAATAAAGCAAGGCTTGTAGCATAGGGTTACAGACAGGAAGAAGGCATAGATTATGATCAGACATTTGCTCCTATTGCAAGGCTAGAGGCGATAAGGATCTTTCTAGCTTATGCAGCCTACATGAAGTTTAAGGTGTTCCAAATGGATGTAAAGAGTGCATTCCTGAATGGAGAGCTAAAGGAAGAGGTGTTTGTTGAACAACCCCCAGGTTTCACTTCTTCAAATCACCCCTCTCATGTTTTTAAGTTACAAAAAGCTCTGTATGGACTTAAGCAGGATCCTAGAGCATGGTATGAAACTTTAGCTAGTTTCCTATTAGAATATAAGTTTGTTAGAGGAATAGTTGATAGAACCCTTTTTATTAAGCACCATAAGGACAAGATCCTGTTAGTTCAAATTTATGTGGATGACATTATATTTGGTTCCACTAATTGTAACACCTCCCCTTTAAAGACCATATAATATGGGTCCGGCCGGGGCCCCACAACATACGGACGCCACAGCTTTAGTATTAAAAGATGATATGAAAACTACCCAATCTCAAAACTCCAGACAAAAATAGCGGAAACAGAACAAACCGACAGAAGTTATCCACTAACGATAGAGTATCAAATGGCCTTAAGGCCTTACATAATAATAGTCCAAAACATATAAATGTGCCAAGCACTCCTAGGCTACCTCGGCATGCAAGCCGGACATAAACATAACAAAAGTAGCAAACACAAAAGGAGAAACCAAGCACAGCAACACTTCATGAGGCTTAGGGCTTTTCGCCCGATGCGCTAGCTCCTGCATGCGATCCTTGCCCTATAAGGATTTGAAGTAACGTGGGTCAGCAAAGGCTGACCTCTACTGTGTAACAAACACATCTCCTCCCAGCCGTCCCTAACGGACCCCGGGGTACCACTCCACCTGCAAGTTAGCACTTCGTATACCAAAAGAGCATATATATATTAAAGCGGTAAAATAGGCTTGGATGTCTCATACAGCATACATGTTCTCTATGTTTTGTACAAGGTGAAAGGGGCCTACTATGCAACTTGAATGCAACCCAGGTTTCACCCAAGGCACCCTAGCACTTATGCATCTAGCACAACATCAAATACTGGGTACTTCCGTTTCCCCATTGGCTTAAAGCCGCAATCACAAGGGAACCACCATGTCCCTAACGGCACACACGCCGTCACCCGGAACCTTGCAAAGGCCCCACCCCCACAAGGGTCATATACCCCGGGGCTTGCCCGCATATTCTGACTTCGTACGTCAGGGTTCCGTCTCACACTGACCGATTCTAAGAAGCCTTGCTGGACCCCACCCGCTCATGGCCACATTGCCCGGGCTTGTCCTCCGCTCGACATTCTCGTCAGTCCACACAAGGGGCTAGTCTCGCCGGGACACTTCCCCCACATGACTTGCGCGTCACGGGATAGCCAGCCGACCACGGAGACATAGCCGCACCTTTGCACAGCACAAACAAAGGTTTCCCCACCCCAATCACCATTCACACCGTGTCTTTCCCGTGCTCCAAGGAAATCATCTACCGCACAACACGGAGCTAACCTTGTCCGGTTCCGACCACGAGTACTCACTCAAATGTAAGGGGGAAAACACATACATACAACGGCGTATTGCCGCAACGGATTTCTACCGAATCCCCGAAGCTCGCAATGCAACATCACCGGGTCAGACTAACGGTCGCGACCACGGCTTCACCCATAATGCCTAATCCGCTAACGGAGCGGATCTCTAATGCAAAGCATGCCGGGAGGAACATACTCAACCCGGAGGTTCCTCTTGAACCTAGGCTACACGAATCCCTCTCATTTGAGAGATTCGGCGCTCAAAATACGAAAGGAAGGGGATGCTATTCATGCATCCTAAATCCTAAAAACTGAGAGGAGAAATGTCGTTACCTTTCGTCCCCTCTTCCTAGCTATGGAGAAGATTTGCTCGGTTGAACACCACCGCAACGCTCCCACCTTCGCGGATCTGAACTCCGCTCGCAAAACGGACCTCCGAAGCTTCGCCGGCGGCCGGATCTTGGCCTTCTCCCTCCTCCTTGCTCTCCCTTCTCTCTAGAATCAAGAGAGATAAAGATGGGGAAAAGTGAGGGTTTCCCGAGTTTAATCCCTCAGACCTAGCCCCCTGCCGTTGGATCTCAATCAAAGAAACGGACGGCCACGATTCGGCCTAAAATCACAAAATCTGGGACGAACACGGGTTGCAACACGGCCGTGTGCCTGGCCGTGTCACCCATTCGCCGTCTCGATCGAGTCGAAAAACCAGCACACGGCCTTTGACACGGCCTCCGACACGCCTGTGTCACCTGCGACACGCCCGTGTCGGGACCCGTGTTACGCCCCCCGTGTGCACTCGACCACCATTTCGCAGTCAAAGAGGTACACGGCCTTATGACACGGCATCAGACACGCCCGTGTCAAATTTGACACGCCCGTGTTTGTGCCCGTGTCACGGCCCGTGTACCACACTTGCAGAATCCCTGGAGTGACACGGCCTGGGACACGCCCGTGTCCTAGGCCGTGTTCTACAACTCCACTAGCGTTGACCGCCAAAGCGTCGATCGCACGACCCGAGGCCGAACACGCCTGTGTCACACCCGTGACACGCCCGTGACACGCCCGTGACACGCCCGTGACACGCCCGTGACACGCCCGTGACACGCCCGTGACACCTGCTCCAAAAACCAAACCGGGCTTAAAACATCACCCGTCCCTCTTTTGAGTTTCGGGGTGTTACAACTCTCTCCCCCTTAAAAGAATTTCGTCCCAAAATTCAAAACATGGAAGGTAAACAAAACTAAACAGTACCTGAGGAGAAAAGCTCGGGGTACTCCTCTAGCATGGCCTGCTCTCGCTCCCATGAGAGCTCCTCGCAACCATAGTTGTCCCAACGGACCTTTACGAGTCTGACCTCCTTGTTCCGCAATTGCCGAACCTCTGAGTCTTTTATCCCGATTGGACGAACTCGCATCCTCAAGTCTTCCTCTACCGGCACCGCCGTCAGCTCAATCACCACGCTGGCTTCTAACAACGCTTTCCTCAGGACGGAGACGTGAAAAACGTCATGCAATCCACTTAGCTCTGTGGACAACGCCAATCGGTACGCTGCCTCTCCCACTCGCTCGATGACCTTGAATGGTCCCAAAAATCTCGGACTCAGCTTCTTGAGTCGGCGAATTCGCGAAATGCCTTTGAACGGCTTGATCTTAAGATACACCCAGTCGCCCACAGTGAATTCCACATGCCTGTGGCGAGCATTGAAATACTTCGACTGCCGATCTTGAGCTACCTTCATGCGCTCTTGGATGGTCCGCACTAGCTCACTAGCGTCGGCTACCACTTCTTTCCCCAAAAGCTTGGTGTCTCCCGCCTCTGTCCAAGACATCGGTGTTCGACATCGCCTCTCATACAGAGCTTCGTATGGCGCCATCTTGATACTAGCTTGGTATTTATTGTTATACGCAAACTCCACCATGAAGAGGTGATCCTCCCACTTCTTGCCGAAGTCGAGAGTACACATCCTTAGCATATCTTCCAAAGTACGGTTCGTTCTCTCAGTTTGCCCATCGGTTTGAGGATGAAAAGCCGTACTGAACTTGAGTTTTGTGCCCAAGCTCTTCTGCACCAACCGCCAATCCTTAGACGTGAAACGTCCATCCCGGTCGCTGACTATACTCTTCGGAATCCCATGGAGTCGTACAATATTGCGGACGTACAACTCCACCAACTTTTCCACACCGTCCTCCTTCCGGTTTGGGATGAAATGTGCCACTTTGGTCAAGCGGTCCACAATCACCCAAATGGCATCATTACCCTGCTGCGATCTAGTCAACCCATGCACAAAATCCATGGAGATGTCATCAAATTTCCATTCGGGGATTGGAAGAGGCTTCAAGAACCCGCCCGGCTTCTGACATTCGGCCTTCACCAAGGCACATGTTTGGCACCGACTCACACACAAAGCTACGTCCCGCTTCATCCCAGGACACCAATAGGACTTCTTCAAGTCCATGCACATCTTTGTACTACCCGGGTGAATGGAGTACTTAGTGAAGTGGGCCTCAAACATCAACTCCTCGCGGAGCTTGCCGAACTACGGTACACAAATCCTTTCGCCCTTCCTCAGAATCCCATCAACCATCTCCCAGGCGCTACCCTCGCCCTTTAGAGCTTCCTCCACGAAAGGTTGGAACTCCGCATCTACACGGGTCGCTTCCCGAATACGATCACATAAGTCACTCTGCATCTCAATCCAATTTAGTAGAGCCACGCTAGACTCGCCTCTTGCCACACATTCCAAACAAAGGGACTCCCAGTCCCGCCTTAACCGCTCATCGTGAGCTTCAATCCAATTTCCTTGCCCCGAGTATTTCCTACTCAAAGCATCTGCCACCACATTGGCTTTCCCTGGCGTGTACTGAATCGCCACCTCATAGTCCCCCAGGAACTCGACCCACCTATGCTGCCTCATATTTAGGTCCTTCTGATCTAGGAGATACTTCAGACTCTTGTGGTCTGTGAAGATCTCCACCTTTGCACCATAAACGTAGTGCCTCCACAACTTCAACGCAAAAATTACCGCCGCCAACTCCAAATCATTGACGGGGTAATTTCTCTCATGAGGCTTCAACTGCCTCGACCCAAAAGCAATCACACTACCATGCTGCACCAACACGCACCCTAAACCGCATCCGGATGCGTCGCTGAAAATCTGGAACCCTTTGGTCCCCTTTGGTAGACTTAGGATCGGCGCCGTCATTAGCCTTTCCTTCAGGGTTTCAAACGCCTCCTTGCACTCTTGAGTCCATACAAATTTCTGATCCTTACGAGTTAGTGAAGTGAGGGGTAGAGCTATCTGCGAAAAGTTTTCCACAAACCTTCGGTAGTACCCGGCTAGTCCAAGAAAACTTCGGACTTCCGCCACGGTCCTCAAAACTGGCCACTCTCTGATGGCTTCTACTTTCATTGGATCCACCGCCACCCCATCCCCACTAATCACATGGCCTAGAAATGCCACTTTCTCCATCCAGAACTCGCACTTGGAGAACTTCACATAAAGCTGGTTCTCTCTCAATACTTGCAACACTGTCCGCAAGTGCGACTCGTGCTCCGCTTCCGACTTGGAATACACCAGAATGTCATCGATAAAGACGACTACGAACCAGTCCAAATATTCGTGAAACACTCGGTTCATCAAGTCCATGAACACGGATGGCGCGTTCGTCAGCCCGGACGGCATCACCGAGAACTCAAAATGACCATACCTCGTACCAAACGCGGTCTTGGGTATGTCTTCGTCACGAATCCGCAACTGATAATACCCGGACTTCAAGTCCAACTTGGAGTACACCGCCGATCCCACCAACTGGTCGAAGAGATCGTCTATCCGAGGAATCGGATACTTATTCTTGACAGTCAATTTGTTCAACTCTCGGTAGTCTATGCACAGACGCATACTACCATCCTTCTTCTTTACAAATAACACCGGCGCACTCCACGGTGAAGAGCTGGGCCTGATATACCCTTGCTCCAAAAGCTCCTGCAACTGAACCTTGAGCTCGGCCAACTCCTTTGGTGCCATCCTGAAGGGTGGACGCGACACTGGTCTAGCCTCGGGCACCAACTCGATGGAGAAATCAATCTCCCGCCGAGGAGGTGCTCCCGGTAACTCCTCGGGAAATACATCTCCAAACTCCGCCACCACGGGTACTTCTCCAAGAGACAGCCTGGAGAGGCTAACCTCCAACAACGCTACTAGAGCTACACCTCCCTGGTTAACAGCTCGCACTAACTGAAGTGCCGAAACTAGGGAACAGGCCATTCCATGCAGGCCTTCAAACTTGACTTCCGCTTGCCCCACGCCCCTCAGGGTTACCACCTTGGACAAACAGTCGATACTGGCACGCTGCTCTGCTAGCCAATCCATCCCCAAAATCACATCGAACTCGGACAACGGCAAGATCTCCGCTACCAATAAGAAGTCAACCCCCTCAAGACTCCAACAAATCCGGCCCCTAGCCCTGGTAGTCATAGATGACCCATTGGGCATGCGCACTTTCAAATCGGAGTCCGTCGAGAAAGACTCCACTCCGATCCTCCGGATAAAGCCTTCCGCAAGGAAGGAGTGTGACGCTCCCGTATCAAAGAGTACCCTAACGGGGTACCCAGATACCATTACAAAGCCTACACACATGCAAGAAACATAAAGGCTTGAAAGACAGGAATCTAAGGTGCAGGTTGAACTCTCGTACCTGTCACCACATCGGGTTGACGGATTGCTTCTTGTTGCCCAAGGTTGTAGGCCCTTGGCTGCACTGGTTGAAACCGAGAAGCACTCGACTCCGCCATCTTCCCTTTCTCTGCGGCACTGGGGCCGGAGCGCACAGTTTGCTCCTGCCTTGGCTCTTGCTCAGTGCCCCCTTGGGTACAAAATCTTGCTATGTGGCCCTGCTTACCACAACTATAGCACGTCTGAGGGCCCTTAGAGCGTGACCCTCCGGACGTCCAATTACTTTTCTCGCCCGACTTATATGGGGAAGGCTTCTTCTTCCATCGGCTCCCTTCCGTCTTTCCATGGGACTGAGCAGGCTTCTTCTCCTCCCCCTGCTTGGGTGTGAAACCCTTGCGACGCTGGGATCGCTCCATGTCACTCTCCAAAATTCGGGCCGCCTCCACCAATTCGTTGAAACCCGCACGTTTCATCGATATGAGGGGTTGTCTTAGATTCTCCCTCAATCCATGATAGAAGAGATTGTCCCTCTCTTCATCGTCTGCCATGGTCGTCCCTGCATAACGACCCAAGCGAGTAAATTCCTGAACATACTCATCCACTGACTTGTCTCGCTGCACCAGATGTAGGAACTGCCTCTGGAGGGCTAACCTCGTTGAGGCGGGAATGTACTTCTTCAGGAAGGCATTCCCAAATTCCTCGATGGACGGTGTGCGTCCTAGAAATTGCCGGCCACTGTGGCTCACCCACCATAACTTGGCATCTCCCTCCAACATAAAGGCTGCGAACTCTGCCTTTTTCTCTTCGGGCACCTCTGCCGCCCTCAGAAGCTCCTGAATTCTAGCCCACCAATCCTCTACATCTGTGGGCATGCCGATTCCCTTGAAGGTTGGAGGGTGGAAGCTCAGAAAGTACTTCATTTGCCGGTCCCCATGCCCGACAACCACTCTCTCGGACTGCGGCTCTGCCCGCCTGACTTCCTCAACCGGCACGGTCGCTGCCGTGTCCGGGGTAGCAGGAGTTGCTACTTGAGCAACGGGAGCTGCTACCTGTGCTGTCGCTGCAGCTTGGGCCGCCACCATCGCTTCTGCAAGCATACGACAGAAGTCGGCCGGTGTGACCCCCATCCCTAGCGGACCTTGCGCAGTCGCACTACTTGCCGAGAGCTCTTCTCTTGGCCTCGAGGTCCCAACCTCATTACTTGCACTCTAAACACAAGCAATAAAACACAAATCAGTCTCTAATTTCAAGACTCGAACACAAGGACACTCATGGTCCTGCGATACTCCTATGTGGATAACTTCTAATATGCGACTCGACTTATACTTTCGACCGCGAAACTTCTCATTGGAACGCGAACCTCCCTCTGATACCAAATTATAACACCTCCCCTGTAAAGACCATATAATATGGGTCCGACCGGGGCCCCACAACATACGGACGCCACAGCTTTAGTATTAAAAGATGATATGAAAACTACCCAATCTCAAAACTCCAGACAAACCCAGCGGAAACAGAACAAACCGACAGAAGTTATCCACTAACGATAGAGTATCAAATGGCCTTAAGGACTTAAACAATAATAGTCCAAAACATATAAATGTGCCAAACACTCCTAGGCTACCTCGGCATGCAAGCCGGACATAAACATAACAAAAGTAGCAAACACAAAAGGAGAAACCAAGCACAGCAACACTTCATGAGGCTTAGGGCTTTTCGCCCGGCGCGCTAGCTCCTGCATGCGATCCTTGCCCTATAAGGATTTGAAGTAACGTGGGTCAGCAAAGGCTGACCTCTACTGTGTAACAAACACATCTCCTCCCGGCTATCCCTAACGGACCCCGGGGTACCACTCCACCTGCAAGTTAGCACTTCGTATACCAAAAGAGCATATATATATTAAAGCGGTAAAACAGGCTTGGATGTCTCATACAGCATACATGTTCTCTATGTTTTGTACAAGGTGAAAGGGGCCTACTATGCAACATGAATGCAACCCGGGTTTCACCCAAGGCACCCTAGCTCGTATGCATCTAGCACAACATCAAACACTGGGTACTTCTGTTTCCCCATTGGCTTAAAGCCGCAATCACAAGGGAACCAACATGTCCCTAACGACACACACGCCGTCACCCGGAACCTTGCAAAGTCCCCACCCCCACAAGGGTCATATACCCCGGGGCTTGCCCGCACATTCTGACTTCGCACGTCAGGGTTCCGTCTCACACTGACCGATTCTAAGAAGGCTTGCTGGACCCCACCCGCTCATGGCCACATTGCCCAGGCTTGTCCTCCGCTCGACATTCTCGTCAGTCCACACAAGGGGCTAGTCTCGCCGGGACACTTCCCCCACATGACTTGCGCGTCACGGGATAGCCAGCCGACCACGGAGACATAGCCGCGCCTTTGCACAGCACAAACAAAGGTTTCCCCACCCCAATCACCATTCGCACCGTGTCTTTCCCGTGCTCCAAGGAAATCATCTACCGCACAACACGGAGCTAACCTTGTCCGGTTCCGGCCACGAGTACTCACTCAAATGTAAGGGGGAAAACACATACATACAACGACGTATTGCCGCAACGGATTTCTACCGAATCCCCGTAGCTCGCTATGCAACATCATCGGGTCAGACTAACGGTCGCGACCACGGCTTCACCCATAATGCCTAATCCGCTAACGGAGCGGATCTCTAATGCAAAGCATGCCGGGATGAACATACTCAACCCGGAGGTTCCTCTTGAACCTAGGCTACACGAATCCCTCTCATTTGAGAGATTCGGCGCTCAAAATACGAAAGGAAGGGGATGCTATTCATGCATCCTAAATCCTAAAAACCGAGAGGAGAAGTGTCGTTACCTTTCGTCCCCTCTTCCTAGCCATGGAGAAGATTTGCGCGGTTGAACACCACCGCAACGCTCCCACCTTCACGGATCTGAACTCCACTCGCGAAACGGACCTCCGAAGCTTCGTCGGTGGCCGGATCTTGGCCTTCTCCCTCCTCCTTGCTCTCCCTTCTCTCTAGAATCAAGAGAGATAAAGATGGGAGAAAAGTGAGGGTTTCAAACCCTATTCCCGAGTTTAATCCCTCAGACCTAGCCCCCAGCCGTTGGATCTCAATAAAAGAAACGGACGGCCACGATTCGGCCTAAAATCACAAAATCTGGGCCGAACATGGGTTGCAACATGGCCGTGTGCCTGGCCGTCTCACCCAATCGCCGTCTCGATCGAGTCGAAAAACCAGCACACGGCCTTTGACACGGCCTCCGACATGCCCGTGTCACCTGCGACACGCCCGTGTTGGGAACTGTGTCACGCCCCCCGTGTGCACTCGACCACCATTTCGCAGTCAGAGAGGTACATGGCCTTGTGATACTGCATCAGACACGCCCGTGTCAAATTTGACACGCCCGTGTTTGTGCCCGTGTCACGGCCCGTGTACCACACTTGCAGAATCCCTGGAGTGACACGGCCTGGGACACGCCCGTGTCCTAGGCCGTGTTCTACAACTCCACTAGCGTCGACCGCCAAAGCATCGACCGCACGACCTGAGGCCGAACACGCCTGTGTCATGCCCGTGACACGCCCGTGACACGCCCGTGACACGCCCATGACATGCCCGTGACATGCCCGTGACACGCCCGTGACACGCCCGTGACACCTGCTCCAAAAACCAAACCGGGCTTAAAACATCACCCGTCCCTCTTTTGAGTTTCGGGGTGTTACACTGATCCCAAACTATGCAAAAGGTTCTCAGACCTAATGCATTCTAAGTTTTAGATGAGTAGTATGGGTGAGCTGTCTTATTTCCTTGGTCTCCAAGTGAAACAAGATGCTGATGGCATCTTCATCTCCCAATCTAAATATGCCAAGGAATTGGTAAAGAAGTTTTGGATGGCAGATGCTTCAGCAATGCACACTCTTATAGCTACTAATGTAGTTATTGATTCTGATGAAAAGGGCAAGCCTATTGATCAGAAAAATTATAGGGCCATTGTTGGTTCCCTATTATATCTAACCGCAAGTAGGCCTTATATAATGTTTGCCGCATGCCTCTGTGCTAGATTTCAGGTCAACCCCAAGGAATCTCACTTGACTCGTCTTAAGAGAATCTTAAGATACTTGAAGGGATGCCCAAATTTAGGACTTTGGTACCCAGCTGAAGCAGAATTTGAGTTGATTGGATACTCAGATGCTTACTATGCTGGCTGTAGAGTTTGATAGGAAGAGCACCTCATGGACTTGCCAGTTCCTAGGTGAGAGATGGATCCCGCTCTAATAGCTCCAAATAAATTAAATACATGCATTAAGATACGAAGGCTTCTTCTTCCACAACAACGAAAGCACTTTTTCATTCTTTCATATACTAGGGGATTTCACTTGGAAAAGAGGATGTTCCATACTAACGGATTCGGGTCCATAACCATGGGTTCCAATGCGCGAGATCTTGTAGCACTTATCAATGAGGCCCTATCAATTAGTATTACACAGAAGAAATCCATTATAGAAACTAATACAATTAGATCAGCTCTTCATAGATACTGTGGATTTGCAAGAAGCAGTCTTCTGTTTCAACCTCAACTGCAGAGGCTGAATATATAGTAGCTGCTAGCGGTTGTTCACAGATACTGTGGATTCAAAATCAACTCTTGTATTATGGGTACACACACAAAAACACCAAAATTATGTGTGGTAGTACCAGTGCTATTTCCATAGCACAAAATCCTGTGCAGCATTCTAGAACTAAGCACATTGACATTAGACACCATTTTCTTAGAGACTGTGTTGACAAGAATAAAATAAATCTCGAGTTTATACCCACAGATCTTTAGAGAAGTGATATATTCACAAAGCCTTTAGATGAACAGAAACATCTATTCTTTTTGAATCAAATAGGCATGATGAATGGATCTGACTAAGTGTAAAAATCTTCTAAGTTGAAATCTGTTCTGAGATCGTCGAACGGTGTTCGAAGATCGTCGAACAGGTTTAGCTAAATCGTCGACCCTCCGTCTACGATAGCTCTTTGCATTTAGAGACAGGAATCGTCGATCGATGATCGACGACTCTGCTACGGAAATTGATCGTCGATCGACGATCGACGACCGATTCTCTTCATCTTCATTCAAAGATCGATGACTCTAGTTTACTTCAAACCGATCGTCTATTTAGGTCTGAAGATCGTCGACGGAGCTCGCCTTTACGATAGCTCTCGTCCCGCGCTTTCTCCTCTCTCTTCTTACAATTCTTCTCGTCGATTCCATGGCGATTGCATCTACGACTCTTTCCGTGATGAAGTTTGATGCCGGATTCAGTGTCGATTTAGATTCCTTCAGTGACTGCGAACAAGTTTTCAGAGAAATGCTGCAGTTATGCGACGACCAAGGACTCAAGAAGCTTATGTATACAAAAATCAAACTCCACCTATCAGAGATAAATGAATGGGTTTATACTTCCTCTTTCGATGACGAAGAAATGAAAGGAACCATCAACGGCATGGAGGTAATTCTTACTCCAGCAATTTTGACTGAAATATTTGAGTTAAAGAATGGATCAGATGATTATGAGCAAGATACTGCTGAGTATAGTAGGATGCTATTAGAGATGGGACATGCAGAAGGCATTCCATGTAAGCTCTTGAAAGTAAATTTATCTGTTGGATTTAAGTTTTTGGCTAACTTGGTTGGAAAAGTTTTGCTTGGAAAGCATTCAGCCCACGACAACATCAACAGGCAACAATTTGCTTTGATGTAAGCTATAGTGAATAAGAAAGCAATCAACTGGGCTGGATTGCTATTTGAGTTGATCAGGAAAAAGAATAACAAGAAAGAGGTGGCTCAAGGTAGGCTGATTGGGTTCTTTCTATCTAAGAAAGCTTCCCAGTTATTAGGCCCTGCTCCTACAGCAATAAATGCCAGCAAGAGAATTGATCCTTCCCTATTTGTTAAGTGGAAAAGGACCATTCAAAAACCATCAAAGGCTGGTTCTGCCCCTACAACATCTGAGGGCACAAGGGCTACTGAAGACACTTCCCACCCTAGTGAAGAAATTTCTGCTTCATCCTCCTTGCCATCCACATCCATTGAAATTCATTCTTCTCCTGTGAACAATCCATCACAATCTGCTTCCCCAACACTAGCTCATCTAGCTGAGATACCAAACTTCAACTTAGATTCCATGTTCAATCTGCTTACTCCATCTCCTCATCATTCCCCAACCACTTCAAATCATCAATCACCCACTAATGATCATCCATCTCATCATAATTCCCCAATTGATGAAGCCCTAGTTCAGAAGAACATCAATTCTGATGATTCCCCATCCATCATTCCTCCATCATTTCAAATTACACCAGAATTCATTGCAAATATCCTAGACCTCATTACTCCATCCATCAAAACCATGATAGCTGAAGCCATTGCCCCCTTGCTCTCTCCATCTCATCACTTGCTACTTCCATTTCTGCCCTCTCAGTCCCTTCTTCATCTAGGGGCCTTGGTTTGGTTCCCACTGAACCCAGGCAGGGGGAGATGCTCAATGAAGATGATTCAGGCTCTGCTTGGGCTCGTCATGTTGTGCAATCTCCAGTAGCAATGGAGCTAGAAACGTGCTCAGATGCAGTTCCAGATGAAGTCATTCTAGATTCAGTAAAGAGGATAGTTGTAGATATAGATGCTCTAGTAGTTTTTGAAGATTAACTAGATGCATTTCTTGATTCAGATGATGAGTCTTCACTCTCGTCCTATGGAGACCATTATATCTGTCAGTCCTCCCCTTGTACTTTTGATCCCCTTCAGGCCATTGTGTGCTATCAAAGACCAATGAGCCTTCAGATTTTGGATAGTTTTATTATTTCTGAAACAATAGCTGAAGCAGTTTTTGCTTTAAAATTTTGTCTTGAGGAGATTTCTACTCCTGTAGTTGCCAGAAATCTAGAAGGAATTATTACCTCCTTCTTAGAAGCTAAGTGGAATTCAGTAGAGTCTTCAGATAAAGATGTGTCAGTTGCTATTCCAGAAGTTAAATTTGTTGTATCTTCTGTGCCCTCTACTCTTTAGGATGACTCCCCAGGTCCAGATTTGGATTCTCTCTTGGCTCAAGATATAGTAGAAGAAGAAAGAGAAAAGGCTCTTCTGAAAGCTAAAGAAAAAGAGGAAGCTATGTTAAAAGAAATTGATGATCTATATGCAGAACCTCAGTTCTCACATTCTGAGGATGAGGATGAGGATTTTGATGATTTAGAAGGACATAAGAAAAAGAAAAGGACTACTGAAAAGAAAAGGAAGGCCATAGCTCCAGCTCCTCCTGACCCAGGCCATAATATTCCCTACTATATTCTGAAAGGGATTGATCCTAAATCTAAAAATTTTGAGGCTTGGATGTGGTATTCTAAAAATGATCAGAAAGCAAGGAAGAAGAGCAGGAAGAGCTCTCCTCCTACCAAGGGGATTAAGAGAGGTCCTCCTCCTCCTCCTCCCTCTGTTGGTGCATCAGGAAATGTAGCTCCCAGATCTTCTGCTCCTCCTGCCAGACCAAATCAGTCATTTACCTATCAGAGGAAGGGCATGTAGCCTCCTCCCAGCAGTTCTTACAATCAGAGGCAGTCTTGACATTTAGACAGTCCAAGAGAGCAAGTAAATGAAGTTGTATATCAACAACCAACCTTTTCTCCTCCTCCAGCTCCTAGGTCTCCTCCCAAAACAAAATTGTCACCTTCAAAGGAAAAACCTGCTCAGGCCAAGCCAGTAGATGTCAAAGGAAAAAGAGTTATATACTCTGACAAATCAAGCAAGAAGTATGCTGAATGTGCTCCTACATCTACTCTTATGATTCAAGAGCCAAAAGATTCAAATGTCAAGCCATCTCAAGAGCAAGCTGAGAGTTTTCTAGCTCAATCAGTAAAATTTAAGACTTTAAATTCATTGAATCCAGTTGATGAAAATACTTATGAAAGTCAAGAGCTTGATCCTAACTTCAAAATGGCTAGACTTCTAGAATTGGTGGGAGTTTCTCAAATCAGGAAAGCTAAAGCTGAAGGTAAAGATATCTTAGAATTTTCTACTATGTCAAAAGACAGAAAGAAAGAATTGGACAAGTTCCAAGTCAGTTCAGAAGTTTTTGATGCTTCAAAGTATATGGAAAAACATCCTGAAGTTGTTCTGCCTAAAGCTAGAGAACTAAAGATTATTGGAGAGCAAGACTTGAAGTTATCAAAGAAGGATGCATATGATCCTAAAAGAAAGATCACTTTCTCTCCTGCTAATTCTATTCCTCCTTCAGATTCTGTTGATAAATGTCTGTGATATTTGTTTTGACTATCTAATTTATTCAAATCTGTTTGATGATATATCTATTGTTGTTTATTCTTATCTACTTGTATTAGATTTTTTTTTGTTTGAGTGACATCACCCAAATAGGGGGAGATTGTTGGTTCCCTAGTTTTGATTTGTGCCATGTCATCTCAATTAGGCTTAATTGACCCAAGAATTATTTATGGTCAATGGTTAGACTAAAGGTTAGTCTACCCTTAGGTTAGGTTAGTTGAGATTGGATTGAAATGAAAATTGGTTAAGTAGAATTATGCTCGACGATAGTCGAATATCGCTCGACGATCTTCGAATGATGATCGACGATCTCAGAGTTATATGAACTCTGAAGTGGGATCGATGATCTGCTTATTCAGATCGACGATCGTGTAGCCTTGGTCGATGATCTCTGTTAAGACAGTTTTTCTTCAGGTCGACAATCTGCTTGTTCAGATCGACGATCTTCGATCTATGGTCGACGACTTATGTCTGCTGTTATTAATATTCATTTCATTTGAATCATTATTTTATTTCCTCTTGTTTAAGACATATTATATTCAGAATATTCTGCTTAATTTAATGCTTATATTCTTTTGCTTATTTGTAATATTCCTTATGCATTAATTAATAGATTTGGCAGAATAAAGTCGTTTGTTTTATTAGAGGAAATCGTGATTTTCTACAGCTGTAATATAGCCGTTAGGCTTTGTTTCCTGTGCCAATTTGTAAAGTCAAATTGATAGGATATTTTTAATATCCTTAATTCATTTTTGGGAATGATAGAAAAGATTACAGGCGCAATTTCTTTATTTATTTTATTTTATTATTTGGAAAGTTTTCTAGTGCAGGGCTCGAGGCTTTTTCAAAAGAAGAGAAGTTTCTATATTATCAGAGCAGTCGGCTGAAGATATAAAAAAAACACATACATACACAGCAGACACAGAACCAGAAATCTCAAGAGAAAAAAAAGTTCTTCTTCTTCCTGAGTTCATCCTGTCTTCAGGAAAATCAATACTCAGAGTTTAAGCCTTCAAGAAGAAGAACCTCCCAGATTGCTGAACATTCATTGTTGCAAACTCTCCCAGATTGCAAAAGCTGCTGAAGAAGAACATTCATTCCAAATCTAGAGTCTTCTTCAAGGCTGCATCAGAAAGTCATCTCAAGCAATTTGGAGATCCTACACCCTAAAGCAAAGCTTCTTCCTAGACATTCTCTAAGCCAGGGGGAGCTTTGATATATTCAGAGCTATCCACTAGCTTCTCTGAACACAGAGAAGACATCTTTAATTCTCTCTTTTAACCTCCTGTAAAAGGGTTATTACTCCCTTCAAAAGTGAACTATTGGTGGCAGGGCACCTGATCAAAAACCTGTTTGTTTGGTTTTTAGGCACCTGATCAAAAGCCTGAAGGGTCTTTAGATCTACCTGAAGCAGATCTACTGGTGGTAGGGCACCTGATCAAAAACCTGTAGTGGATTCCTACCAGGGTGGTAGAAGAGTGGATGTACCCAATTGGGGAACCACTATAAAGCTCTTGTGTTATCTGGTTGCTTATTTTAATTAATGCACTGTGGCTGTGATAAGTTTTAACTAGGGTGCTAGTTGCTGTGTTAGGATATAAGCTCAACTGAAACTTCAGTTAGCTTCTTCTTTTATTCACTACACTCAGTTAGGCTTTAGGTTTAAAGCTTTTATTTTTATATTCCGCAAATAGCTCTAAGAGAAGTGTTTAGAGTCTCTTCTTTTTGAATACTCTATTTACCCCCCCTAGAGTAGTAAGTATCTTATCCCCTCACTTTCACTTCTCTCAACGCTTCTATACTTAGACTATTTCTCTATTGAGTTGGCGTTGAGTGAACTGCTTTCACTCAACGCTTTTGGACTTAGAAATATTTTCTGTCCACTTCTTCTTAATCTTTGACTTCACTCAGTTCGGTCAAAGCTTTCTTCTTTAAGCATTGAGTGAACTGCCTTCACTAAACGCTTCTGTACTTAGCCAGAATTCTACTCTGATTCTCAGATGCTTTGATTGCGTGAGCTTGACTCAACGCTTCTATCTTCAGGTGTTGAGTGAGCTGTCCTCACTCGACGCTTCTAGAATTAGTAAGATTTTTTCCTTGCCAATTCTGCAACTTGACGATCTGAGCTTTACTCGACGCTTCTTTCTTTGGCGTTGAGTGAACTGTCCTCACTCAATGCTTCTGGACTTAACCAGAATTCTTTCTTGTCAATGTTGAAGCTTTGACTATCTTATCTTTACTTAATGCTTCTTGTAGTATGGCGTTGAGTGAACAACCTTCACTCAATGGTGTGGACTTCGATAATTTTTTGTCTTTCTAGTATTCTTCCTTGACATCTGGCATTGAGTGAACTGGCTTCACTCAACCCTTGTAGAATTAGACAAAATTCTGTCTTTCCAACATTCTTCCTTGACATCTGGCATTGAGTGAACTGAATTCACTCAACTCCCGTGGACTTAGACAAATTTCTGTCTTTCCAGCCTTCTTCCTTGTGTCCACCTGTCATTGTCACTTAGAACACCTGTCCAATCAATATGTCAAAGAACAATCTGCATGCATGAAGTTGAATATACACCAAATACATCTATGCTCTTAGTATTGATGGTGATGCCCTTCAAATCCAGGGAACATTGATGGGCAATATTCCCAACAATCTCCCCTATTTGAATAAGGCAGAACACATAGTAATACTAAGAAGCATTAACACATAAAACATAACAATTAAGCAAATGTAAGCTAGCAAATGTAGCATGTTCAAAGTTCTCCAATTAAATGCAGTGACTCAACATATCAAGTCATTGCTTTCCTCATACCACTGAATGTTTCCAAGTAATATGCGCTGACTCAACATGTTCCTAATATGAAATGCACCAAGGAGGGCATTTGCTTAGCATGCCAAAAGACAAGCAGACCAAAGCCTCCTTCAAGGGCATTAGGACCAAAGACTCTGTGAGGTGTTTATACCTCTTGCATATGGACCTATTCGATTCTATGCCAGTTCATAGTCTTGGTAGGAAATTCTACACCCTTATGGTGGTTGATGACTATTCCAGGTATGCTTGAGTGTTCTTCCTTAAGAAAAAGAACGAAACACTTGATGTCTTCATGAAGTTTGTCAAGCAAATTCAGAATGAGTTTGACAGTACTGTGGTCAAAATCAGAAGTGACTTCCAGTCTGAAAGAATGACAAAGTTCTATGAAGAGCAAGGGATTCATCAAGAATTTTCTTCTCCAAGAACTATCCAGCAAAATGGGATTGTTGAGAGGAAAAATAGGACTCTCTTAGAGGCTGGAAGAACATTGTTGAGTGATATATCTCTCCCAGAATATTTCTGGGCTGAGGTAGTGAATACTGTATGTCATGTTCTCAATAGGGCCTCTATCACCAAGAGCCACAAGAAGACTCCCTATGAGATCTTGAAAGACAGAAAAAAAACCTGACCTATCTCAAAATCTTTGGTAGTAAGTGTTATGTGCTTCATAATGGGAAGTCCTATGTGACTAATTTTGTTATCAAGTCCTTTGATGAGATCTTTTTTGGGTACAACATCCATAGTAAAGCCTTTAGGATTTACAACTTGAAAAACAAAGTTGTAGAAGAATCTGTTCATGTAGTCTTGGATGAGTGTACTATGATTAACAGTGAGCTGTCAAGCTCCTCTTCTAGTATTGCAGGTACAGAAATGATGATGGATCAGCTAACTATCAAAGAAGCTGCTCTAATAGTCCAAGATAAAGCTGATGGTATGGACATTTCAGTAGAAGAACTGCAAGACACAAGTGAGGTGGATGAAGATCAACAATAAGCTACTCCTGAAGCTGTTGATGAAAGAAGATTACCTCCAACAATCAGGCATCTAAAGGATCATCCAAGACACTAGAACATTGGTGATACCAGCCAAGGGGTGTTTACCAGGAGCAGAAGTATCAACACAACACTATACTCAAGGTTCCTATCACAGGTTGAACCATAGAAATCTGAAGAGGCTATCATAGATCAGTTTTAGATTGTTGCTATGCAAGAAGAACTGAACCAGTTTAAGAGATGTAAGGTCTGGAAGCTCGTTCCCAGACAACAAGGACATAATATTATTGGAGTCAAGTGGATTTACAGGAATAAACTTGATGGAAATGGCATTATAATCAAGAACATGGCCATGCTAGTAGCTAAGGGGTACATACAAGAAGAAGGTATTGATTTTGATCAAACCTTTGCCCCTATCGCAAGATTGGAAGCCATTGGATTGTTCCTTGCATATGCTCCACACAAGGGATTCAAGGTCTACTAGATGGATGTGAAGTCAGCCTTCCTAAATTATGACTTAAAGGAAAAAGTCTATGTTGAGCAGCCTCAAGGTTTTGTTGTTCCTAACTCTCCTGATTCGGTTTATAGACTTAGGAAAGTTTTATATGGGCTAAAGCAGACCCCTAGAGCATGGTATGAGACTTTGTCTAGCTTCCTCATTGAGAACAAATTCTCAAAGGGGAAAATAGATAAGACCTTATTCTTAAGGGAATCTAAGTGTAAGATCATCCTAGTCCAGATATATGTAGATGACATTATCTTTGGATCTACTAATGACATCTTTTGCAGGAAGTTGGCCAAACTTATGCAAGGAAAGTTTGAGATGAGTAGTATATGTGAACTTAAGTTCTTCTTGGAACTCCAAGTAAGACAGACTGATGATGGCTTGTCCATATCCCTGTCTAAGTTTACTAGGGAGTTAATCAAGAATTTTGTATGGAGAATTCCTTCACCATGAAAACTCTTATGGGGTAAAGTATTCCTATTGGCAAAGATGAGGCAGGAAAACCTATTGATAAAACTTTGTATAGAGGGATAATTGGCTCCCTTCTATATCTTAATGCAAGTAGGTCAAACATCATGTATACTACATGTGTTTGTGTTAGGTATCAGACTTGCCCTAAAGAATCTCACTACTCTACTGCAAAGAGGATTTTAAGGTATCTTAAGGGCACACCAGATCTTGGCCTATAGTACCCTAGGAATGAGGAGTTTGAACTAACAGGCTATTCAGATGCAGATTTTGTATGCTGTAGATTTTGTATCTTAGCAGGTAGCTGTTGTGCTTAGTTGTTGTGGATCCAGCATCAGCTCTAGGATTATAACCTCCAGATAAGTAGAAGTCCCTTATATTGTGATTCTACTAATACCATCTCAATTGCTAGGGATCCTTTCTCACACAGCAGGACTAAGCATATTGAGATAAGATATCATTTCATTAGGGAGCATGTGGAATGTGAAGATATCAACCTTAAGTTTGTCCCTACAAATAAGCAAGTGGCTGACATCTTCACTTAGCCACTAGATGAAGCAAAGTTAAACATATTCAAGTTTGAGTTGGATATGTTGAACCTTGTATAGCTTCAATTGCCCCTCATGTTGTTGCAGGTTACACTATTTCTTGCAGGTGGAATTATTCTTTAGTGGAATGATGACTTTTCAAGTGGTATACCTTTAGTGGTATCATGTTCAAGTGCTATCCAAACGTGTATAGACTAGAGTGTCTACCAAAAAGTATTACAAAGGATGCTTCAGTTGAGGGGGAGCAATTCTAGCCCTGTAGAGGTAGTTTCAAGTAGTATCCTGTAAAGAAGGAGCAGCACATCTCACACAATCTCAAGTGGTTCAACTACTGCAAGAGTTGCTTATCTGTACTCAATAAGGGGAACAGATAATCAGTGCCTCCATAACTATTTACAGAAGTCAAAAAGAGGGAAATAAATAAGAAGGATACAAGTTGTATCAGATCAATGACAATGAAATGATCAATATGATCAAGGACATGCAACAACAATTCAGGGGGAGCAAGTGTGATGATATTCACCCTGCATGCAAGGAAAGTGTGGTAACTATAACTTGTTCTCTTTTTATAAGTTCTCCAAGTTATGTTTTATTGCTGCATATGTTATTGTATGTCATTGACTCAGGGTTTTGATTAAGAGTTTTGACTTCTTCAAATAGGGGGGGATTTTTGGGTCCATTGCCCACAATGTCCCAGATTTGAAGAAGATTTGAAGAAGTCAAACATGTCAATGATATGCACAGTGTTGTATTTGATGAATGTTCAAGTTCATGCATGCAGGTAAGTCCTTGAAACATTGATAGGACGGGTATTCCAAGTGATGTGATAGGTGGTCACAAAGTAAATATGTGAAGAGACAGAAATCTATCTAAATCCACAGGCGTTGAGGGATAACAGTTCACTCAATGCCAGATGTCATAGAATGTTAGTGGAGAGGCTGAAAATCGCCTAAGTCCACATGCATTAAGTGATGACAGTTCACTCAACGCCATCGTCGAGTATGGCTGAATCTGTCAATGCCTGAATATTGGGGAGCTGAATATTCGACGAAGTCCAGAAGCGTCGAGTGAACAAAATTCACTCGATACCAAAGCAAAAGGCGTCATGTTATGATACCGCCAAAGATGACAGATAGTGGGCAAGTACAAAAGCGTTGAGTAATTAAGCTTCACTCGACGCTCTCAACGCCAGACATCAAAAGGGTTGATCATGCTGCTGCTATCAAAGCCTAAGAAGGAGAAAGAAATCGACTAAGTCCAGAAGCATAGAGTGAAGCTAGTTCACTCAACACCTAATAAAGAAGATAGGCAAAAGTAGAAAGCATTGAGTGAGGCCAGCTCACTGAACGCCTTCAAATAGGTGAAGAAATGACTAAGTGTAAAAGCGTTGAGTGAAGCCATTTCACTCAACGCTCTGAATGCCTATGATGCAGAATTATTCAGATAGTTGACTAAGGGTTTTGGCATTGAGTGAAGCTTGTTCACTCAACGCACTCAATGCCTGGAGTGAATTTGAGAAATTGGCTAAGTCCATAACTGATGACGTCAGCCAAAGTCAATAGAGTTCAAATTAAGTGTGGGAAAGCTACAGAACACGACAAATACTATCGGAGGTCTACTGTAAGTCTTTTTTCGTTAAAGCAAGGTGTAGTTGTCAACTGTCGGTGGTCCCCGCTGCTTATTAGAGCCGTTAATTGGCGAAAAATAAAATGGGCAGCTTTTGGATGTTGAACTTAACTTTTAGGGTTCTATTTCAAAAAGAAAAAGAGCGGCTGGACTTCATCTTCCTCACCATTACTGTCGGGGAAAAATCTTGAAGTCGATCAGCTAAACTAAAAGTTCAGTCCAGTTAGCTATAACATTTTCTTCTGCTACAGCAAGTTCAGAAACACTTCTGATAAATAAATAGAGGAGAGCCTTTAGTCTTCTGCAGGTTCAAGTTAGCTGTTTAAAGAACTCAAGAACTAGCATATCTTCGGTCTTCTACAGTAAGTTCAGAAACAGTTTTCTGAGATACTTCTAGTAGAGGCAGCCTTTTATTGAAGAACATTTTTTCTGCTGCTATGAAGATAGTTAGAGTTGAGAAAACTTAGATCTAGTTGCAGAAACAGAGAAAATTCTCTGTGTCAAATTAACTAAAACCATTGTACTTCTGTAGGATCCTTTTGGATCTGAGCTGTAGGGCTTTTGAGCCTGAGGTAGGGCAGTTTTGCCTGAGTTATAGGAGAGCTATACTCTCTGAGAGTAGGATCAAGTTTGGATCTAAGGTAGGGCTCTTGAGTCTGAGGTAGGAGAGTCATTCTCTCTGAGTTGTAGGGCACTTGTGTTTGAGTTGTTGGATCCTTTGGATCTGAGGTAAGGCCTTTGTTCCTGAGCTGTAGGAGAGTCATTCTCTCTGAGGTAGGGCTGTCCTCCTAGCCTGAGTTGTAGGGCCTTTGGGCCTAAGGTAGGTGATTAGTTGATCACTGAGTTTTAGGAGCAAGTTTGCTCTGAGGTAGGGATTTGGCCTGAGTTGTAAGTCTTCGAGGAGACTGAGAGATCCTGTGGGATCTGTGGTGTAAGCTCTTGGAGCTGAGTTTTGGAGAAGTGTCTTGTCTAACTAGAAGTTAAAAAGGCGGGAGGAGTGTGGATGTACCCATAATCTGGAAATCCACTATATATTTTGTGTGTGCTTCTTGTGTTGTTTCTTTATTGTAGGTTGTGTATTTCTTGAAAGTATAAAACCACTAACACACTAAGCACTTAAAGAGGAAGATAAAAGAAAGTTAAAAGAGACTTATAAACCTATTCACCCTCCTCCCCCCTCTAGGTTGCTAGCTATGTTGAAATTAAAGACTTTCACTTATGGTCCGTGTAAATCTTGCACAATACGCCATACAACATGTATCTACACAACTTCAAGGCATAAATTATTGTCACAAACTCTAAATCATGAGTGGGGTAGTTCCTTTCATGTATCTTTAATTCCCTCGACCCATACACAATTACCTTTCCTTTTTGCACCAAGACACATCCAAGCCCAACGTGCAATGCATCCACATAAACCACATATTCTAATCCTTCGGTAGGAAAAGCCAATACTGGAGCAGTGCACAATCTCTTTTTCAAATTCTGAAAAGCTTCTTCACACTTATCGCTCCACACGAACGCTGTATTATTCTGCTTAAGCTTAGTCAGCGGCGTAGATATTGTAGAAAATATTTCCACAAATCTTCTATAATAGTCTGTCAATCCAAGGAAGCTTCTTATCTCTTTGGGTGTGGTAGGTCTTTTCCAATCCATTGTAGCAGCTATCTTTTCTAGGTCAACAGAAATTCAATCATTATTCACCACATGACCCAAAAAGGAAGCATGATGTAGACAAAAATAACACGTACTCAACTATGCATACAACTTATACTCCCTCAAAGCAGATAGAACAAACCGCAAGTGTTGGGCATGTTCCTCAGCATTCCGAGAATAAACCAAAATATCATCTATAAACACAACCACAAAATAGTCCAGAAAATCCTTGAACACTCTGTTCTTCATATCCATGAAGGTAGAGGGTGCAATCGTCAATCCAAATGACATCACCAAGAACTCGTAATGTCCATGCCGAGAATGAAAAGCGATCCGTGGAACATCCGACTCACGGATTCTCAACTGATGGTAGCCTAAACGAAGGTCAATCTTTGAAAACACTGTACTACCATGCAACTGATCAAACAAATCATATATTCGCGCCAAAGGATATATGTTCTTGATAGTTACCTTGTTCAATTCCCTATAATCGATGCACAACCTCAAAGACCCATCCTTTTTATTTACAAACAACACGGGAGCACCCCAAGACGAAGTACTTGGCCTAATAAATCTACACAACAATCACTCATCCAGCTGGGTATGTAACTCTTCCAACTCATGCGGGGTCATACGGTACGGTGCCTTAGTAATAAGGCGAGTACCCCGCTCCAAATCAATAACAAACTCCACATATCTCTCAGGCGAAAGACTAGGAAGACTAACTGGGAAGACTTTCGGAAACTCTCGCACCACAGGAACATCCTCGACGGGCGACAAACTACCAACGATTTCCAAAACAGAAACCAAACAAGCAAAAAAACCAGAATTCAAAAGTTTCCGAGCACGTACCGCAGAAATAATCGGGGAATCCTGGCGCGGAAAACCATAAACACTCTTGGGATGGTCATTGTCCATCTTGAAGTCCAAACGCTTAACCTTGCATTGGATAACCACATCATATCTGGACAACTAGTTCATGAACAAGATAACATCGAAGTACTCCAGGTATAACACCTTCAAATCATCAAAAGCTAGGAAATCTCCTAAAAGGATCAGACAATTCCGGATACCCTGGTCCGACACCACCGAATCACCGTAAGGAAACTTAATGCGCAATGAATCGCCAACTAGGTAGGGAGTAAGACGATGACGCTCTACGAAAGAACTAGCAAAGAACGAGTGGGTAGCACCAGAATCGAAAATAACGCGTGTCTAACTGTTCTTTACTTTAAATTTCCCTATAAATTCACATTCGTAACTAGACGAACAAACATCGTACTAAAGCCAAAATCTAGGAACTAGAGTAGAATCTAACCTGAGATCACTTGGGTGGACGTCTGCGCTCCCTCCATAGTCATCACATTTAACTTGCCCTTCCCTTTATCCAAAAGCTACGGCATCGGCAATGCCTGAAGTTAAACTGGCTGCAGCAGGGGCTAAGTCTGCGGGCACTTTGACTTGAAATGTCCTTTCTGTACGCACTAGAAACAGACCTTATCCTTTCTCCAACAATGGGTAGCATCATGCCCCTTTTCCTTACACATGGCACAAACCAAATCTCCATTGGGAGCTCTCTAAATTGCATGAACTTGCTGCTGCTTTTGAGCTCCCAACCTCTGAAAACACCTTTCGAATAGATGGCCCGACCGGCCACAGAAACTTCACGCCTCCTTGCTTCTTTTCTTCGAAGCGGATCCATACTCCCGAGAGTTCTTACCATAATTGGACTTCCTCTTGTCCTTCCTCATTTGCTTTCCTTGATTCTTGGCATTATCTATCGCCTCTACTTTTAGGATAGCTTTTACTACCTCAACATATTTTTCTGATCCGAGGCAAACTATGCTAGTTTCAGAAGAAACCAAATCTGAGGCAAACTAGCTCAACTTGCTGAACTCAATCTCATACTCACTGACTGTGAGTTATCTTTGTTTCAGATACAGGAAGTTGTTCATCAAGCGGTCCTACTCGACGGACGACAAAAATTTCTTCAGTAATAAATCCTTGAAGGATTCCCACGAGCATCCGTCTGTGAGGTTCTCCTTCTCTCTCAACCACCAGCTCTTTGCAAGGCCCTTAAGCTGGTAAGTGGCGACCATAACTCTCTGGTCTGTAGAAATCCTTGAGTACGAAAACATCTCCTCAATTACGATAATCCAATCGTCCAGCGCCATGAAATCTACTCTACCATCATAGATAGGAGGTCCTAGTCGCTGAAAATGTGAGATAAAATTCAACTCTGATGGCATCTAAACTGGAGGCACCAAAGGAGCGGGAGGAATGGGAATAGCTTGACCCATTGCAGGGTCCTGCACTCTCGATTGTTTTCCAGAAATGACAGTTGACAGCACTTGGATCTGTGACTGCATCTCCATCATCTGCCTCGATAGAGCCTCATTGTTTTTCCGCAGTCCCTCAATCACTCCCTCACTCTGTGCACCAGACGAATCTCCCTCAGACTACGGAGTCGCTCTCATCGCAAAGCGCTTAGGCGGCATCCTAAGAATATAATGAACAACCAATCAAAACCTAGCTTAACCGCTAGTACTACACAACTTTGTTTAGACCATATATGTATAGATACTTGCTTATGCTGCTAACTTGCTCTGGGATTTTCATTAATGATATCATGCTTAACTTAGGATGATATATTGTCATCCTATTGACTCATATGCAAAGACCATTAATGCATGAATTACCATTCTTTTTGTTTTAAATCCATGGGTGTACGTATGCCATCATGTAGATTTTTAGCTTGGCATGTGTGTTAATGCAATGCTATGTCATGCATGTTATGTTATGCAATCTAATAAAGACCTTAATGCATATATTCAGCGGCGTACACATGAAATATTATGCATCACATACTACATAATATCGCATGTAACAAAAAGAAAAAAAATCTAATGTGCATTCATGTGATGATTGTTATGCATCTCATACTACATAATAGTCACATGTTGCCTCCTATGAGGATCCATATACAAACACATATTATGTATCCCATACTACATAATATACCCCGTATACTTCTTATCATGCTTATGAGTGTCGTGTTCATGCTTCAGCCAAGATGTATTGATGACACAACCCGCATTTTCTCCGTATTTAAATAATATATTAGAGTAAGAGAAAACACACGTCTTGATGCCACGCCGTGTAGGGGATAACTGCAGGCGCTCAGGCAAGAACTTGAACCTAACACTTTATATGAAATCCTCAAGTTTTTTATGAAGAAAGATTTAATTTAAGTTAAGTTTTAATGGTTGTATCCCTCGGCTCAGTCGATCAACTATTCCACAAGTAGAAATATGAATATAGGCTGCGAAAAATACTTTGTTTATATGATTTAACATCTTACATGAGCATAAACATCCAAACAGGACAACTCATGATATGCATACCTCTAGATTTAATATAAGTATAGAAATAGCTTTTACGTTAGTTAAAATATAGTGATTTTGGTTTAAAGAAATGCTATGCATAAGGTAGTCAAATGATACTTTTATACTTTTTAAAATAACTAACATGCAATCCTAGCATAAAACCTTCCCAGAGAGCAAGTAAAACCAACCAGTCATCAAAAGAGATTAAGAAGCTAGCAGGTATCAAAACAATATAAAAACTCCGGAGGGCGTCAACAACCCTACACAAACACACCAATAGGAAAAACGAGTATGTCTGAACTAAACAACAGAACAATAACACTACCTCACACTGATGAGGAAAAGACATCTACAACAACAGCAGAAACTAGCAACCACCAAACCTAGCAGCTCAATCGGCTACTGCTCCAAACCTGAGGCATTCTAAAGAAAAGAATGCCTCAGCAAGAAATATAAGAGGTAAAAAGATTATCAGTAGATAATAATCAGAAGGAAGCAAAAGGGGTTACCAACCCCAACCACAAGAAAGCTGCCAAACCACAACAAATGAGAAATAAAACAGTTATGAGTTATTAACTAAAAAGTCCAAGAGTAAGGAAATTGAACCAAGTGTGAAACGAAGTCATGCTTCGAGGATATCTGCAAGAGTAAGCATAAAGACATATGTTTAAATAATGAGAAGCAAGAGACTGAACAACTCTAAACACGTGAATCATTAACACTAGTGGAAACAGTTCTGAGTCAGTGGTCACAATGCCCAACATGAACTAATAGACACAAACATCTCAAGAAAGCACTACGGTGGTGACAACAAGGTCTAACACAACCCAACAGTTCAAATATCTCAAAAAAGCACTATGGTGGTGGCAACAAGGTCCAACACAACCCAACAGTTGATGAGAAAATTCAACAACCACCAAGTGTAATGATTAATGAGCCGGCACTAGGTTGGTGTTCCTCTATCCACTGCTAACCATGGGTCATACTTAAATATCCATAAACACCTATAAAACCCAACCAAAACACTGGGCTTCTCCAATGATAAGGAGAAAAATCCCGATATTTACCCGAAGGCCCAAACTCGACGAATTAGACTTAATTAGGCGAAAAAAAACCAATTCTATACTGATTCATCCAGTATACTCGACGAATGCAGTAGATACACGACAAACTATACTTGGCAAAAAATCAACTGTCTTAACGATACTCAACGATTCGGCGTAATTAACTTGATACTCGACAAATCGGCGAATTTGACTAAGTCCACAGAAATTCGTCGAGTATACTCGATGCCTCGTTGATCCCACTCAGCGCCTGGACTTAACTCCACAATTTTTACTTTACTCAACGCCTTCACTCAGCGCTCTCGATGCCAAATGACAATACTCGACAAATTTGTCGAGATTACACGAAGCTTTTGACTTAGCCTCGCCGGCACTCGACGCTCTCGATGCCAAAGCAACATCACTCAATGCCAAGCCTATAACTCGACGAACTCAATGCCTAGTACTCAACTAATGCAGAATCACTCAACGCCGAGACTAATACTCGACGAATTCGTCGAGAGTACTCGATGAATTTGTCTTAGACTCACAGATCACTCAACGCTCTTGATTCCAAGTCACATTCACTCAATGCCAAGGCTATACTCAACGCTAAAGGCAAATACTCGACGAATTTGCCGAGAATACTCGATGAATTCGTCGAGAATACTCGACGAATTTGCCTTAGTCTCAAATCTAAAACTATGCGACGAATAGACTTAATCCAAGACCCAAGCTTGACAAAATTGAGGATACTCGACGATTCTGACTCTACTCCAACTAATACTCGCCAAATTTTACTTGAACCAAATCAACCTTCACTCGATGAATTCTATTCACTCTTATACGACGAACTTAAACTTCAGTGGACTATTATATATGATGAAAACTAGACTTAAGTTAACTGTCTTATACTCGACGAATTTTCCTAGACTAACAGTCATCTACTCAACGTATTAGCCTAACCAGATTAAATCCTTATTCGACGGATTATACTCGGGTTGTCTCCTACATAAACAACAAAGTTTAGAATTGGCCGAAAAACCTACACTACCCAGCAGATCGGTCGAACCCTACACTGCTCCTATTTTTCTAAGGAGAGAAAGGAAGATAAGTAATAAGGAACACAAAGAAACGAACTTGGCAAGGGGAAGAGATCACCACTTGCCTTGAATCATCCGAAAACAGGCCACGCAAGCGCTCCTCCTAAAGGATCTGGCCGCAAAAACACATGAGCAACTATTCCAGAAACTTTTTCGGAGAATAGAAGGACAAAACGAATAACCTAACATCCAAAATTTCAAGAAACGGGAAAAAACTCACCGCACACACATAGATCTCGGCGAGAGCATTCCGAATCTACCCTCTGATGATGATTACGAGCATCAGAGCTCCTTCAATCGACGATCAAAAGCCTAGTAAGGTCCGTCATTCCTCTCTTTTGCAAAAACACCGCGATGGCTCGAGAGGAAGATGATGAATACGATTTTCGTCACATCGTTAACTATTTATATTTATATAATTAATATAATATTGTATCATAATTAATTACTAAATAAACGTCCAAACGACCCAAAAATCAAACCAACTTGGAATTCTACGAAATTCATACCGTAGCTAAATATCGACGCTACGAATCCAACGGCGAAGTCAAAATCGAAATCCAACAACCCAAACTCGGGTAAAAACTCCATGATGCCCAAAACACCAACTATCCCAAAAAGCCTCCACTGAGTTCTAAATCAAACCCGACTCACAAGGGATATATCAAAAACACACTAGAAATTATCCAAGCTAATATTCTAAGTCAAAACCTCAGATACCAAATGATCAACAATCACGCTCAAGCAATGGTACCTGTCAACTACGCGTCAACGTAATGCCCTGACGTCAAAAAATGTCACTAAAGAAATTAAAATAAACATTGAAAAATAAGCGGCATTACAGAGCTGCTGTCAGCAAAACTAGCAGGCCAGCTCAAAAAAGAAAGTACAACATTCATGAGTATTGGTGTTGTGGCAAAGTGGGCCACTATGCCATAAATTGCTGGCATAATCTAAGTGTGGCCAAAACTAAAGTCAGTCTACCAGTCAGAAAAACTGTTTGTGGACATGTTCATTTTCAGACTAACATGCACCAAGGACCCTATAAATATTAGGGTCCTAAGGTAAAGTAAATATGCTTTGCAGGTTAGTACAAGTGCCCATACCCATATATGTTACTTGGACAGTGGTTGTTCCAGGCACATGAATAGAACAAGGAGTATTCTGAAGGAGTATACTCCAGTGAAGGATGGACCCAAAGTTATCTTTCGTGGTTCAGACAGAAGAGTCACTAGAGGGTATGGTAAGATCACTAATAACATAGTCACTATCACCAAAGTGTCTTATGTGGAAGGTTTGCAACATAACATAATAAACATAAGCAAGTTATGTGATCTAGGCTATGTCACCTCATTCTACAAGGATGAGTGCCAGATTAAGAGGTTAAGTGATCAAAAGGTCATCTTGACAGACACTAGGAGTGGGAACACCTATTGTTTAAATTTTATATGTTTAGATATAGACTCCCCTGTATTCCTAGTTATAGATGAGAGAATGTCATACTGTGTCTAGTGGCACAAGAGACTAGCTCATCTGAATTATAAAACCATAGGCAAGCTCTTTAGTGAAGAGCTAGTTAGGAATGGTCCAAAGATGAAGTGCACTAAGGAGGGTATCTGCTCTGCATGCCAAGAGGGCAAACAGACCAAGACCTCCTTCAAGGGCATTGGGACCAAAGACTCAATGAGGTGCTTATACCTCCTGCATATGGACTTGTTTGATCCTACGCCGGTTCATAGTCTAGGTAGGAAAGTCTATACCCTTGTGGTTGTTGATGAATTTTCCAAATTTGCTTGGGTTTTCTTTCTTAGGAAGATGTATGAAACCCCTAATGTCTTTAAGACATTTGTCAAACAAATTCAGAATGAATTTGACAGTACTGTGGTCAAAATCAAAAGTGACCATGTGTCTGAATTTCATTCTAAATGCATGACAAGGTTCTGTGAAGAGCAAGGGATTCACCAAGAATTCTTCTCTCCTAGAATACCCCAGTAAAATGGGATTGCTGAGAGAAAGGATAGGACTCTCATAGAGGATGGAAGTACCTTGTTGAGTGACACATCTCTCCCAAAATACTTCTGGGTTGAGGTAGTTAATACTACATGTCATGTCCTTAACAGGGCTTCTATCACCAAGAGCCACAAGAAGACTCTCTATGAGATCTTGAAGGGCAAAAAACCAAACCTGAGCTATTTCAGGATCTTTAGTAGTAAATGTTATGTGCTAAACAATGAAAATTCATATGTGAATAAGTTTTCTGCCAAGTCCTATGAAGAGATTTTTGTTGGGTACAACAATCATAGCAAGACCTATAGGATCTACAACTTTAAAAATCAAGTTTTAGAAGAGTCTATTCATATAGTTTTTGATGAGCCCACAATAATTAACAGTGAGCTGCCAAGCTCCTCTTCTAGTCCTGTAAGTACTGAGATGATGATGGACAAGCTGACTATCAAGGAGGCTGCTCCATTACTTTTAGATGAATCTGATAGAGTGTGCATTCTAGAGGAAGCACAAGGCACATAAGTTATGGATGATGATCAACAAAGTGAAGATAATGAAGATTAGGAAGCTAAAGCAAGATTTCCTCCAGCAGTCAGGCATCTAAGGGATCTTCCAAGACACCAGATCATTGGTGATGCCAGCCAAGGAGTAGTGACAAGGAGTAAAAGTCTGAATACAGCTTTGTATTCTAGTTTCCTGTCATATGTTGAGCCCAAGAGATTTAAAGAGTCCAACATAGATCAGTTCTGGATTATAGCAATGCAAGAGGAACTAAAATAGTTTAAGAAGTATAAGGTCTGAAAGTTGGTTCCCAGACCACAAGGACATAATGTCATTGGATTCAAGTGGATTTATAGAAACAAACTATATGAAAATGAAATTATAATCAATAATAAGGCTATGATGGTAGCTAAGGGGTACAGACAAGAAGAAGGTATTGACTTTGATCAAATCTTTGCCCCTGTAGTAACATTGGAAGCCATCAGACTGTTCCTTGCATATGCTGCATACCAAGGATTCAAAGTTTACCGGATGGATGTGAAGTCAGCCTTTCTAAATGGTGACTTAAAGGAAGAGGTTTATGTTGAACAGCCTTCAGGTTTTGTTATTCCTAACTCACATGATTTTATTTATAGGCTTAAGAAAGCTCTATATGGGTTGAAGCAAGCCACTAGAGCATGGTATGAGACATTATCTAGCTTCCTCATTAAGAACAAATTCTCAAGGGGGAAGATAGACAAGACCCTATTCCTAAGGGAATCCAAGGGCAAGATCATCCTAGTCCAGATTTATGTTGATGACCTAATCTTTGGATCTATTGATGACAACCTTTGCAAGAAGTTTGTTAAACTTATGCAAGGGAAGTTTTAGATGAGCAGTATGGGTGAGTTCAAGTTTGTCTTGGGCCTCCAAGTAAGACAGACTGAAGATGGCTTTTCCATATCCCAATCTAAGTTCACCAGGGAGTTGATCAAAAAGTTTGGTATGGAGAATGCCTCCACCATGAAAACTCTCATGGGGTCAAGTACGCTTATAGACAAAGATGAACCAGGAAAACTTGTTGATGAATCTTTGTATAGATGGATAATTGGCTCCCTTCTATACCTTACTGCAAGTAGGTCAGACATCATATATGCTATATGTGTTTGTGCTAGGTATCAGACATGTCCTAAAGAATCTCACTACTCAGCTGCTAAAAGAATTTTGAGGTATCTTAAGGGCACACCATATCTTGGCCAATGGTACCCTAGAAATAGGGATTTTGAACTAATAGGCTATTCAAATGTAGATTTTACAGGCTACAAAGAGGACAAGAAAAGCACTTCAGGCACCTATTTGCTCTTGGGAGAAATACTAGTGTTATGGAGCAGCAAGAAACAAACAAGTGTTGCAATTTCAACTATAGAGTCAGAATATATTGCTATTGGGAGTTGTTGTGCATAGTTGCTGTGGATCTAGTGTCAGCTCCAGGACTATAACCTCCAGATAAGTAGAAGTCCTTTATTTTGTGATTTTACCAGTGCAATCTCTCTAGCTAGGAATCTTGTCTCACATAGAAGGACTATGCACATAGATATTAGGTATCACTTTATAAAAGAGCATGTGGAATGTGAATATATCAGTCTTGAGTTTGTCCCTACTAACAAGCAGGTGGCTGACATCTTCGCTAAGACACTAGATGAAGCAAAGTTTAACACCTTCAAGTTTGAGTTAGGTATATTGAACTTTGTCTAGCTTTAGATTCTCCTCATACTATTTTTGTTGCAGGTTATACAACTTCTTGCAGGTTGAAAATACATTCAGTGGTATCAAGCTCTCCAAGTAGTTCAAGAGTCTATCAGAAATGATGATAGAAGATGCTCAATTGAGGGAAAATAAGTCAGCTTCCTAAAGAGAATAAGAAGATACAACAATTGATTATCTGAAATCAAAAAGGGAGAGAAGATAATCAGAGGACAGCACCCCCTAACTATTTTACAGAAGTCAAAAAGGGGGAGAAGGAAGGAAGGTATCAAGTAAATGATCAAGACTATACAACAAAATAGTGGGATCAGGGAGTAGTAATGATCACCCTACAGGCAAGGTAAATGGGGAGATTGTTGGGAAGAAGGCAATGATCAAGCATCAGGAAGCAAAACAGGGGGAGCTATAAGTGATAATCATCACCTTGCAGGCAAAGGAAGTGTGGTATCCTATAACTTGACAGTCTTATTATATGGTGTTAAGTTTGCCAATTTACTGTTTTATCTACTTCATATATTAGTGTATATCATTGACTAAGAATTCTGTTTGAGGATTTTGACTTCTTCAAATAGGGGGAGATACAAGGAAGGAAGGGATCAAGGAAATGATCAAGGCAATGCAACAAAATAGGGGAAGCAATGAGTAGTAATGATCACCCTGCAGGCAAGGTAAATGAGGAGATTGTTGGGAAGAAGGCAATGATCAAGCATCAGGCAACAAAATAGGGGGAGCTGCAAGTGATCATCACCTTGCAAGCAAAGGAAGTGTGATATCCTATAACCTGACAATCTTGTTCTATGGTGTTAAGTTTGGCAATTTACTGTTTTATCTACTGCATATATTAGTGTATATCATTGACTAAGAATTTTGTTTGAGGGTTTTGAATTCTTCAAATAGGGGGAGATTGTTGGGTCCAATGCTCACAATGTCCCAGATTTGTAGAAGTCAAACAAGTCAATGATATACCCATAGTTATATTTGATGTATGTTTAAGTTCATGCATGCAGGTTGGACAGGTATTCCAAGTGGTTGTGACAGGTGGTCACAAGGTAGAGGAGTGGAGAGATAGAAATCTGTCTAAGTCTACAGGCGTTGAGTGAAGGAAGTTCACTCAATGCCAGATGTCAAATAAGGATGCTAGAAAGGCTGAAAATTGCCTAAGTCCACAGACGTTGAGTGAAGCCAGTTCACTCAACGCCAGATACCAAAAAGCATTGATTAAGGCGTGGACAGTCAAAGATAAGAAGTCTGCAAAGTAATTCTGCAGCTAAGTCCACAAGCATTGAGTGAAGTCAGTTCACTCAACGCTAGACATCAAAAGCGCAGAGTAAAAGTAGGAGACTCAAAGCCCAGTAGGCTGCAGAGATAATATTGCGGCTATGTTCACAGGTGTTGAGTGAAGCTAGTCAACGCCAGATAGTAAAATGCTGAGTAAAAACAGGACAGTCAAAGCCCATGTAACACCCCGAAAATCATAAACGAACCGGTCGCGTCCTAAGGAATTTTTGGTACCTATATAGGGCTAAACGGCCTGGGACACGGGCGTGTCTAAGGCCGTGTCCTTCTGTGTTGGCTGGGCTGTGTCCAGGAAAGGACACGACAGGAAACACGGTTTTGAACAGTAGTGACACGGGCGTGTCCTCACCTATGTCACCACCCATGTTCTTCTCGGGTTGAAAACCTGGGGTGTGTTGATAGGAGTACACGGCCGGGTTATACGGGCGTGTACTAGTCGACATGGGCATGTTCCTTTTTGTACGGGCGTGTCCTTACCCGTGTCCACCAAGGGACGTGATGGTTGGCGTGGCAGTTATCTGTGATACGCCCCTAGGTCACGGGCGTGTCAGGTTGAGACACGTGCGTTGTTGGGTATTGTATCCACAATTACCTGGATTTGAGGAAGCCTCCTGTCAATCTAAGATGAATTTACAATGTATTTGATGAAATATTTCAAGTTGTGCTTGCAGTTATTCCTCGCTAAGTACACACCAATGTCAGGGTGCAGTAGGTCAATATACACGGGTCTGTGCAATGTAATCCCTCGTTGAGCAGATCAGTGTGTTGGCTTACGTGTACTCTCTCTATTGGAGTGTACTTATTTACAAGTACAGGGATGTGATAGATCAAGAGCAGTCAAGGAGCAAGGATGGGCCAAAGAGCAGCTCACGGGTGGAAAGACGAAAAATCGTCTAAGTAGAAATCGTCGAGAATCACTAAGTGATTCTCGCCGATTCGACGAGAATCACTAGTGATTCTCGCCGAATCGTCGAGAATCACTCGTTGATTCTTGCCGTGTGCAGCCGGCTGTCTCAACGTCGTCTTGATTTCTGCTTAAGGCAGAATCATCGAGAATCACTAGTTGATTCTCGCCGAATCGACGATAATGACTTTGCATTCTCGCCGATTCGTCGAGAATGAATGTTGATTCTCGCCGATTCTCTCTGGATGGCAAGATCTTCAGCCATAATTTTGCCAAGTAGAATTCGGCGAGAATCATAAGTGATTCTCGCCGATTCGTCGAGAATCACCAATGATTCTCGCCGAATTTGCCTTGGGCGAAATTCTGGTGCTGGCTGGACCAGACCAAGTTTCAGGGGCTGTTTTGAACCGGATCTAGGGTTTCTTTTGGTGAGGCCCACAACGGTCATATTGTATGACTTACTGTATAAATACTTCAGCATTTTGAATAGTAAAATGATGAATACACAAGAAAGAAAGCCGAGTCGCCGACGTGACCTAGATCGCGGATTTCTCTTCCGCAGCCGCCTTTGCCGCTCGGGAAGTTAGTCGCCTCCGTTGATCATGGATACCTCCTGATCTTCCTGCGACAGAAGCTCAGCCAAGCAACGCGTCTCGCGTGTCTACCTAGAGATTCTTTATCTCTTGATTTGTTGATCGGGAATACCTCCCTTTCCGAATCGATTGAGACGATCGATCCTAGCAAGACCGTTGGTAGACCTTACTAGCTTTTCTATGAAGGTTGGATCTCCAAAGCTCAGCCGCTGCACTTTGTTGCCGCAGCCGATCCTGACAGCTACGCCGCCGCACTTCTTGCCGCCGCTGGTTTCAGTGAGATTCTCTCTAAGAGAGCACTTAGGTCGTGGACTCTTCGACTTATTCAAGAATGCAACGTCGAACGAAGAGGGACACCAAGGGCTCCAAAAGTAGTTTGTATTTTATACATTCAAGTTTTTCTTTTGTTGTAAAGGAACGTTGGTTCCGCTGTGTAAGGGTTGGGTGCAACCCGTGGTGGAGGAGTGGCGACTCCTTCGTGTGGAAGAGTTACTTCCTTAGTGTGAGGATTGGTTTTCAATCCTATTGGTGAAGTGACCGAGTCGTCCCTTGTTGGGAGATAGGTCGAAGGGGGAGAGTGGATGTACCCAAATCGGGGAACCACTATAAATTGCCTGTGTCTTTCTGTGTTGTGTTGTTTTGTTTATTTGTGCAGGTATAGTTTTAATTCCGCAAAAACGCTGCAAGACACCTATTCCCCCCCCCCCATTGGTGAAGGTAGTTGGCACTAGGTGGACTTTCAAGTGGTATCAAATCCAGGTTACTCAATCAAAGGGGTTAACACCTCGAGTAAGTTCCTGCCTCTAGTGTCAACAAGAAGATCAGACTCAAGCATGGAGTTGGATTATGATGTTCCTCCTCTAAGACTCCCCTCATGTACAAAGGAGTACTACCCTGTATGGAAGATGAGAGTACTATTTCATCTGGAGGCCATCGACCCTCGAGCATCACTCATTCTGGAAGAGGGTCCCTTCATTCCCATGAAGGCTTCCGACTCGGGGAAAGATCTCCAAATCCCCAAGTGTCCCAAAGAGATGTCAGAGACAGAGCTCTCACTATTCAACCTAGACAAGGTGATTTGTCAGATCATCACTGATGTCTGGTCTGGACCATCTCGCTCTAAATTGGACAAGTGTAGGACGGCCAAGTCCATGTGGCAAACCATCTCAGACCTCATGGAGGGATCAGAGAAAGAAGGGATCAGTGGTCAGCAAGAGGATGAAGCCTATGTGGGGGTCCTCATTTCTGAAGATGAAGGGCATGATCAATCTGTCAGTATCAGGGCTCCTGTGTCCTTGTCAGAGACTAAAGAAGAAGTTGAGGAAAGCATTTTTGATGAAGCTGACTCAACAGTCTCTACCGATCTTGACGGTAACCCTGAACAGCAAAGCCAGGAGCAGGTAACTTCTTCATCATGCCCCTCTCCTCTTGCAGTTCCTGAAGACAGGAATAGTTCAGAGGATTGTCCCTCTAGTGATGGAAGGGATATGGATAGCTTCAATAAGAAGATTGAAAATCTTGAATCCCTTTAGTGTGCTCTTCAGAAGTGCAACTTACTTATTGAGGAGCAAGCTAAGGAGATTGCTCAGCTGAAGACCTTGATGAATATCCAATTGGAATCCATCAAGGTAAAGGACTCAAAGATCTCGGATCTAGAAAGTCGTCTAGAGACCGAGAAGAGAATAGTTTCTAACTTTTCCACGATAGATGCTATCAAGAGAAAAGAAGAAAATGGGTGGATCTCCCGAATTATTAATTCATGGAGAAATGGGGAAACTGTGTTCAGACCCCCACCCCGAGTAGGAAGGGCACTCATCATGCCTTCAGGTATGACCACAGAAATAACTTTGGTCACTGCAAGAATGATCAGCCCTCAGGTGGAAATACCCACAGTGCCAGAGCTGTCATGGCTACCCATGAGAGAATACCCAAGCCTCATTCCGAACCCTTTGTATTCTCAGCCTCAGCCCCAACTCATCATGAATATGCAGGAACCAGCTCTCACTACAGTACTTTCCACCCTAGGACACAGGAAAGGGGGGTCAGGAAACATGTGGTAAGTACCCATGGGGCCTGTGGAAGTGTGTTGACTGAAAGGAAGGCACCACCTCCCAGGCCTCATGACACTCACCACATGCATTCTTTCCACCCTCCCACGTGTCACGGTGGAAAAGGAAATTTTGTGAGCAGAACCGGCTTTATCCCGTTTAGACCTAAGCTCATGACTACCTCAGTCAACAGATCAAGTCTGAAACGACGATACAACATTCACGAATGTTGGTGCTGTGGCAAGGTGGGTCACTTTGCCCTAGATTGTTGGCATAACCCCTCTGTGTCAAGGGCAAGGGCATATCCACCTCCTCTGGGCAGAGTTAGCCTTCCTGACAGGATTCATGTGGGAAGGCATTCGAGTTTTTATGCTGACAAGAACCTAGGACCCAATACATATTGGGTTCCTAAGGTAAGGTAATTCCTTTTTGCATGGTAGTCTAGCTTCCTGTAAACATGATGGGAACTAGACAGGAGATGTTCCAAGAATGACTTGGAATAAGTACTTGGAATAAGAGCAGTGCTATCTATAATGGCATACTCAAATTGAACACCTGGTGTGTCTTAAACTGAAGATCTGAATGATAAATCTTATGATCCCAGGTACTTGCATTCAGATTCAATATTTGAGCCAAATTATATTGATATTCACATATATATATATATACTTATAGATTCACACAAATTTGTGAATTCCTTCTCCAAAAGATAAGTGGTTATATGTATATATACACATATATGCTTTTACACCTAAGGACAGACTAAAATTGTAAAATGATCTTTAGATACAATGTTACAGAATTCTTGGTAGTTACACATTGATACATTTGAAAATGAACCTCAATAGGCACATGTCAGCCCATTTAAAATTAAGGAAGGTACGTCAATGAGTGTTACAAAAGATTACAATTGATATCAGAACATTGTGTACATCTCGATCAAGAAATAACTTGAAGGCAATTGCATGCCTCGGTTATTGACTAGGGTATAACAAAATTAATATGCCACTTAAAGTTGTTTAGAAAATTCCGTCGAAATCCACGGTTAGAAAACTTTTAGAAAACCCAGTCAAAATCCTGTGGAAACCGCCCGGCTTGGAATAGTACATATCGCGCCTATTCCGCCGACCCTTCATATCTCGTCGATCCGCCTCTTTCTCTCATCCCATCGACTTCCAGTAACAGCAAGAATCCGGACTCCGTGTCCCGTCGATTGAGTTCCAGAGTTCCGTCAACCAAGCCTATGGTTCTCATCGATTGACTTCCGTCAACCAAGCCTAGAGTTCCAGAGTTCCGACAACTCCTTCTCGAGCACATCCAGGGTTCCCCGTCGACATAGTCTCAAGGATGCAAGAGATTGAGGCAATCAAGTCGATTCCCATCAATCTCGTCAATTCCATCGCCTTCGTCCCGCCAAATCCTGGGCATTAGGGTAACGGCTTCTTCCTCCTTGCAATGGATTATTTTTTGTGTAGCTTCCTACTAGAGTTACTGACAAGGCTTAGACTTGGGTATTTCCTCCTTAAGTTTAAAATCGCTCCAAGAACCACCACCGGCCTGGTCACTGGATTCAAACTAGTTCGAACCGGCTTTTCTCATGCATCAGATGAGTTCAGGAACATCATTCTTATGCTTGAAGAGGCTGGACTCACATTTATCCTGGAGCACCCATGCAAAATATTGGATATGGAGGTGATGGAATTTTTTGCAACTGCAAAACTTCGGCGTGAAGATACTGTAATCAAGTGTAAGATTGTCGGTGCAAGGATCAAAATGTCTATAGGGAAACTGACACAACACTTGCAGCTCTCCAGCTCTGATCAAGAGGATTATCTGGAAGAACAGGAACGAGCCAGGACCCTTCTGTTATGTGGACTACCAAGAGGAATCAAATCTATCAAGCAGAAGGAAATGAATGAGGAAGGGAAGCTTCTATCAGACATCGTCGGGAAAGTCCTGATCTGTAAACCAGGCTCCCACGATCATATCTCAGGTGAGATGTTCAAGATCCTAGTGGTCATCGTCTGTCGGAAGAGATTCAACTGGGGGGCCATGCTGTTTGAGAGGATAAACGATACTCTGCGAACCCCCAGTTTTGGACGGATTATTAGTCTTTATCTTAACCAACTGGATGGAGACAAGTTTGATATGAGTAAAGGAGTTCCCCTCCACTATCTGAAGAAAATGGACTCCAGTGTCTTTGATAGATGGGAGAGAAGGATTGGGCACACTGTCGTAGGTGAAGAACGAGATGATTCCCTAGCTGAGTCCCATGGGAATGAGGACAATAGGACTTCAGCAGACTCTGTGGCTGTACCCGGTGACGTTCCTGATATGCTGTCTGTAGGAACTGAGTGGGAGTCTCTACCCGCTCCTGCTGATGTTAGATCTGACATCTCTCTGATAGCAAGGGATGCAGTTGAGAACCTACAAGAAGAAAGTGAGGATGTGGAGAAAGATGAGGTGGCCCTAGACAATAATGATATGGGAGATGGAGGTGCTGATCTGGAGGATGATGAACAGGATGTGGACGATGCTACAGTTGAGAATGAGAACATGGATGATGAGGATGAGGAAGAAGGAAATGAGAGGCAGGAAGTAATGGAGCCTCAGGATGACACTGCAGTTCCATCTGAAAAACAAGCTCCCGAGGTAGTTCCTGAGAAAACCAGAGCAACTGTGGAGGGGGAGTCCTCTCAGCAAAGGCCGGTGTGTATTCCTGAGAAACATACAGAGGATGCCAAAATTCCCCCTGTGGAGACTGTGCATGTCTCTAGCTCATCCAGTGAATCTGCGGAAGGAGAAGGCCAAGGTATGCCTCAGGGTCATCCGTTGCAAGCAAATCTGGCAAATCATACTGTGAATGTTGTTCAAGGAATTCTGGATGAACTCAAAACTTCGTTTGAGAAAGCTCAAAACAAAGTGCTAAAAAGAATCAAGATATCTGAGGATCTCATGCTGAAGAACATTGTAGAAATTAATCATAAGCTGGATGAGATGGAAAAGAAATTCGAGGAAAAGTACACAGCAGCCGGCACAGCTGTCTCACTTCTTATGCAATGACTTAAAAAGAACTCGGATGACCTGATAGTGGTCAATAATAATGCACATGTTGTGGCAGATAACATCCAAAAATTTGATGCCAACATGGTGACTCTGAACGCCAATCAAAAGTCACTGCTTGATGAATTTACAAAAACTGTGAAGCACATAGATGAGTCCCTGTACGCTTACGCAAACTCAATTGCTGTAGAAGCCAAAAAAAGGGGGAGGAAGAGTACAAAGCTAAGATGACAGGGCTTCAACAAATAATACTAGACAACTTTGATCAATCTAATAGGTACGTTTTTAAATCTAACAGATAATAATTGACAACTAAACTTCGATCAATCTAACAGATAATAATTAACACCTTCGATCAATCGAATAGGTATGATTTTGACACGACCCACTGGTTAGTACAACAGGCGTCGGGCATACACGTTCCGGTTGCCCCTCCGGAAGAGACTGCTGCTGCTGATGAGGAAGAAGAAAGGGTTGAAGATGTTCCACTGAGTGAGGCTGAATCTAAGAAGGCTGCTAGGGCTGCTGCAAGAGCTGAGCGTGGTGCTTGGTTTGACCAATAAGCCCTAACAAAAGATAAAGGCAAGAGAAAAATTAAAGAAGGAACATCCAAGGAAACGCAAACTGAAAAGAAAATCAGATTGAAGGAGGATGAAGTGAGGAACAAAAGATGGAGTCCGGTATAAAGGAGTATCATTCTGGACACATTTACACTACAACAGAAGGGGGAGATAAATCGGAACGATGTTTATAATCAGTACGAGTGGGAGCTGCACAAGACCTTTGAAGCTAAACGGAACATCTTCTTCAGGTCCAACACTGTGGCAAATAAAGCTCCTCCTCCCAGATACTACCCGAAGCCAAAGGAATACTTCGAAAGACAAAGCAGGAAACACTTGGCGCAGCAACTAAAAGACGAAATAGCTAAGGAGAAAGAGACCTAGGATTTTAGCTAATGTACTCCTTATTGTTTATCATTATTATCATGTTAACATATGAACAATTAATGTGGATATCTATAAATATATGTGAATTCATAATTGACTCTAGTATTGCTCTGCTTGCATTTATTGTTCTTCTCTTTTCTTCTCTTGATTTGCTGTATATATTATCTGGATTGGTGAAATTCATCTTAGCTAGCAGGATTTTGGCTTCTTTAAATAGGAGGAGATTGTTGGGTATTGTATCCACAATTACCGGGATTTGAGGAAGCCTCCTGTCAAGCTAAGATGAATTCACAATGTATTTGATGAAATATTTCAAGTTGTGCTTGCAGTTATTCCTCGCTAAGTACACACTAATGTCAGGGTGCAGTAGGTCAATATATACGGGTCTGCGCAACGTAATCCCTCATTGAGCAGATCAGTGTGTTTGCTTACGTGTACTCTCTCTATTGGAGTGTACTTATTTACAAGTACAGGGCTGTGATAGATCAAGATCAGTCAAGGAGCAAGGATGGGCCAAAGAGATGCTCACGGGTGGAAAGACGAAAAATCGTCTAAGTAGAAATCGTCGAGAATCACTATGTGATTCTCGCCGATTCGATGAGAATCACTAGTAATTCTCGCTAAATCGTCGAGAATCACTCGCTGATTCTTGCCGAGTGCAGTCGGCTGTCTCAACGCCGTCTTGATTTCTGCTTAAGACGGAATCGTCGAGAATCACTAGTTGATTTTCGCCGAATCGACGAGAATGACTTTGCATTCTCGCCGATTTGTCGAGAATGAATGTTGATTCTCACTGATTCTCTCCGGATGGCAAGATCTTCAGCCAGAATTCTGCCAAGTAGAATTCGGCAAGAATCATAAGTGATTCTCGCCGATTCGTCGAGAATCACCAATGATTCTCGCCGAATTTGCCTTGGGCGAAATTCTGGTGCTGGCTGGACCAGACCAAGTTTCAAGGGCTATTTTGAACCGGATCTAGGGTTTCTTTTGGTGAGGCCCACAACGGTCATATTGTATGACCTACTGTATAAATACTTTGGCATTTTGAATAGTAAAATGATGAATACACAAGAAAGAAAGCCGAGTCGCCGACGTGACCTAGATCGCGGATTTCTCTTCCGCAGCCGCCTTTGCCGCTCGGGAAGTTAGTCGCCTCCGTTGATCATGGATACCTCCTGATCTTCCTGCGACAGAAGCTCAGCCAAGCAACGCATCTCGCGTGTCTACCTAGAGATCCTTTATCTCTTGATTTGTTGATCGGGAATACCTCCCTTTCCGAATCGATTGAGACGATCGATCCTAGCAAGACCGTCGGTAGACCTTGCTAGCTTTGCTACGAAGGTTGGATCTCCAAAGCTCAGCCGCTGCACTACGTTGCCGCATCCGATCCTGACAGCTATGCCGCCGCACTTCTTGACGTCGCTGGTTTCAGGGAGATTCTCTCTAAGAGAGCACTTAGGTCGTGGACTCTTCGACTTATTCAAGAACGCAACGTCGAATGACGATGGACACCAAGGGCTCCAAAAGTAGTTTATATTTTATACATTCAAGTTTTTCTTTTGTTGTAAAGGAACGTTGGTTCCTCTGTGTAAGGGTTGGGTGCAACCCGTGGTGGAGGAGTGGTGACTCCTTCGTGTGGAAGAGTTACTTCCTTAGTGTGAGGATTGGTTTTCAATCCTGTTGGTGAAGTGACCAAGTCGTCCCTTATTGGGAGATAGGTCGAAGGGGGAGAGTGGACGTACCCAAATCGGGGAACCACTATAAATTGCATGTGTCTTCTATGCTGTCTTGTTTTGTTTATTTGTGCAGGTATAGTTTTAATTCCGCAAAAACGCTGCAAGACACCTATTCCCCCCCATAGGTAAAGGTAGTTGGCACTAGGTGGACTTTCATGCGTGTCTCGACCCGTGTCCTTTTCTGTGCTCGACGATCGTGCCTGGATCGAGGCACACGGTCGTGTACAAAGTCGTGTTTGGCCTATTTTAGTGACTTTTTGGGTGGATCCGAGCCGTTCATTTTCTTTAAACCAGATCTGATGGCTAAGGATTAATCCTGCTTCCTTAAGGCCGGGAGTGGGGGTTAAACTCCTCATTTTCTTTTGGAATTTCTCTTTCTAAATTCTTAGAGAGAGGAGAAAGCAAGGAAGGAGGAGGTGGATCCCAGCCACAGGTGGAGCATCAGTGTACCGAATCGAAAACCGAGACCGGAACCGCGGAGGCATTCTCGATGCGAAGCTTTTCATCCAGCTAGTTTTTCATGGCGGCAAAACGGACTTTAAGGGTAACAATTCTCAACTTGGACATGTGAAGTCCTCTTCCTTTCTGCATGGGAAACATGCTCCCGCAAGTGTGCAGTGAGTGCGCGGTGTCTCTTGGGGTAGATGTGAATAATCCCCCTTGTATTGCATGTAGAGTCCGGAATCGAAGGATGGGCATAGGCATTGTGTGTGAAGCCTACCCGGACGTGTTTGTCTGGATCGTTGATGTTGCATTGTGCATGGATTGTCAGAGAATCCTCTATATTGTGTTATTTTTCGGGTTTTCTACATGGTAGATTGCAAAAGGGAGCCTTGGGGATTAACTCCAAGGTGCACCCGGAAAACTGGGCGGAAACGCATTCCTGCCAACTAGGTGGCCTGGGGCCAAAAATGTATATAATTGGGATTGTATGCGCAAGGCCTGTCTCTAGGAGACATGTAGGGCCTTTCTTTGGAAAGCGATGAGCCCATGGGGTTCAGAATTATTAGGCCAGGGAGCCAAACAGGAAAGGCAAAACTGACCCGTGCCCTGCAGGTTTGGCCATGAGTACTACGGTATTCGGAGACGGTAGAGCGACTTGAGAAATGGGAAATGGTGGAGCTGTACCTGCGTTATGTAGACTATGACATGAGAGTAACGGAAATTGGATCTTGTCGGTGGCATAATGAGAGTCTCAGGCCAGGGGCCGTAAAGACTGAAATGCTCAAAGTAATCATCAAGTCAAGGACCTCTGAACAGAGGTGGTATCCAGGAAGTCCGGAACACCGTCAATGTGCCCTGAGTGCACGGGGTGGGTGGCCGTGCGAGCCTCCACCTATGGTGAATTGTGGTAGGTTGTACTTTTACTTGGATTTTTGGATGTACTAATGAAATGCAGGGAAGGGGCACCGTCGTCCCGAATAAGGGGCGAGGTCATTATAATTTGGTCAGCTTTAGCTGACTGTTGCTTTGTTTGCCACCATACGGTGGAATGTTGCTTGTAGGTGTTGCGGAACCAAGTACCAAATAGCGGGCTGAAGCCCAAGCTGCTATGCTAGCCCTCGAAGGCCAAAGCAAACTGTTATTTTATTTCTATCATGTGTGGCTGGCCTGTGAGCCGATGTCTGTAAAACACTATGTTGTTAAGTGAATATTTGTAAGGCCATAAGGCCAAGTACTTTTGTGTATTTTTGTATTTCTTTCCTATTGTGGTTAGTGGACATTCATGATTCATACTATCTATTATTTGGGTTCTTTCAACTACTTAAAAGCTTCCGCTAGTTGCTCTGTGTAGGACGTTTGGTATTGGAAGAATGATTTCATTCTATAACCTTTCGGTCTGTCTGTAATATATGGCGTCGGGCCTCGGTCGGACCTACTTGAAAGTGAGGGTAAGATCTATCTTAACTCTAGAGAGGGGGTGAATAGAGTATTTTAAAGTAAATTTACAATTTAAAATTGCATAGCAGTAAAGGCTTAATTTAAGTATAGGTGTAAGGTGCTTTGATGTAGAAATAAAACTAAAGCAGTAAAATAAAAATCACAGCACACAATAAAGAATATGCACAAGAAACCAGAAGACACAAGGAGCTATAGTGGTTCCCCAAAAACCTGGGTACATCCACTCTTCTACCACCCTTGGTAGGAATCTACTGCAGGATGAGTTGATCAGGTGTCCTGGGCACCAATGAGCTTTTGATAAGGTGCTCAAAAACCAAACTAGATTTTTTGATCAGGTGTCTTGCCACCACTGAGTTTTGACAAGGCTCTCAGAACCAGAATCAAAACTTTTGAAGGGAGTCTTGATAACCCTTTTACAGCAGGAAAAGAAAAAGGAAGAGGTGAAGTTGTCTTCTCTGTCTCAATCACTGAGAGAAAACTTAGTTGATTGATTGTGTTGTCAAAGCTCCCCCTGAGATGTAGATGGTTCATAGATGAGAGCTTTGCTAGGGTGATAGGTCTTCAGAAGCTTCAGATCTCCAGCAGAAGAAGGTTTCAGCAGAGGCTGAAATATGAATTGTCTGGAGTCCTTGATGTTGAAGCTATGATCACTTTTCAGTATGCCAATATTCAACTAATTCTCCAGGATTGATCACTTTATTTTTCTCAGTTGATCTCACTATCCTGTGAATCTGAACTGAGAATTTCTTTTTTCTTTTTCTCCTGTTGTAGATTATCTATGCTTATCTAGTATCTTGTTGTATTGTGTATCAGACTAGAGAAGAAAGATATTTTATTCTCTGAAGATCCTCTGTCCAAGATAGCCGTTAGCAGTCAATAAATGTCTTCCATAAATGTTTTGTCTTCTAGAGGAAAGTCCAATAAACATTCTCTGATAAATCCCTTGAAACTTGCTCTAGAATAAATGAAAACGGCTAGCAAATCTCTTGAAATAAATGCTGAGAGAATTTGAAAAACATTCCAAAAGCTGACTGAATTTGAGTCCTCAAAGTCGTCGATCTCTCAGAAAAACGTCGATCTGAGCTCTACGATCGTCGACCTGAGCTCAGAGATTGGATTGAACATCAGACAGAAAACGTCGAACTTAGCTCGAAGATCGTCGACCGGAGCTCAGCGACTTGGAAATAAGCTGAAGGCAGATCGTCGATCTGAGCTCGAAGATCGTCGAACGGAGGTCGACGACTTAGCAGAGTTGAGCTCAGAGATCGTCGAACTGAGTTTGACGTTTCGTCGACCTAAGCTCGATGATAATTGACTTTGTCTCAGCTCTAAGTCTTGAACAATGAATGGTCCTGGGGGCAGCTTCAAACCTAAGTTCCAAGCCCTAAACTCATTCTAACTTGACCTTTTCAACTATACATCTAGGTCAAACTGATTTCCTAAAAACATAGCTATCCTTGCCCAAATTAGTAATAGGGTGTTCCAACAATCTCCCCCTATTTGGGTTAGGATTAATATTTACAGAACTCAGTAATAAATACAAAATCAACATACAGAAAAACAAAAATCTAACACAATAGAGCAGATCATGCAACATAGCAGCAATCAGATGGAATATCAGCAAATGTTCAAAATGAGTATACTGTCTGCTTACAAATGTCATCTCTTTTCACTTCCCTTCTTAAATAAGATTTCCCTGTTGGGATTATAGCTTCTTTCTTTGACCTTCTATCATCATCTGCACCTAAGGAGGTTTGAGATCTTGGCCTGGGAACCACAGCCTCAGGATGCAGTTTCATGTAGTCCACTGGGTCAAAGAATTTCCTTGATGCATACCTTTCAAGTTCTGCCTTTCTTTGATCTGACAAGGTAGTAATGTTGGAAGTGTATTTCCCTTGTTCTCTGGCCTTCTTCTGCTAATCTAAGGCAGCAAGTTCTTTCATCCTATCAGTCCATGATAATGGATTATTCTCTGGATCTTCAAAAGGAACTGCAGGCTCATATCTGTTGACAGTTTCTGAAGCAGTAGGAGTTCTTGTATCAATAGTTTCTCTGAGTTTATAAGGGAAAGGACCTTGAGTTGAGTCCATGTGTCTTTGTCCTTCCCTTGCTTGAAATCTGTGTTCTCTTTGATTTCCTCTATATTGACCCCTTCTGGACTGATAACCCCTTTAATATTGCCCTCTGTGATGATATCTTTGTGAAGATTGGGAGGGGCTTTGCTTTGGAGCAGAGGTTAGAGAAGCTGAGCCTCCACCTGATCCTGAATCTGGAGGAGGAGGAGGAGGAGGCTGAAACTGGGATGAACCTTTCTCATACTTATCAAACTTTCTTTTCTTCTTCATGGCCTTTAGTTGGTTTTTAGAATATTGCATGCATGGTTCAGTTATCTGGCAATCATGCAGAATATAGTAGTGTATATCATTTGCATCCTTGGCCTTAGTAGGAGGGACCTTCATCATGGCCTTGCTTCTGGCCTTCCTTTTCTTTGCAATGGTACCAGAAGAGTCATCAGAGTCAGTGTGAAACTGATCACTTTCTGAGCTCTGGGGTCTATCATACAGATCATCAATGCTTTTGACGTACTTCTCTTATTGTTTCAGTTGTTCAAGAGTCAGAGCAGGAGCAGGAGCAGCAGCAGAAACACAACTTATTGAAGCAGCAATAGGAGCAGAAGTAATTGGAGCAGCAGGTTCAGGTTCTTCCAGATAAGTAGCAAGTTCGTCAACAGCAGCAGCAGCAGCAACAACATACAACATTTCAATGTCAGAAGATCCAATAGATGTAACAGCAGTAGCAGCAGCAGTAAAAATAGAAGCAACAACATCCTCAGCCTTGAAAGAGTTGACATATGATGCAATCAGGCTGGGATCACATTCTAAAATAGGCACAATGGCCTTAGTAAGGTCTTCAACTTGTTGAACTGGTAGAGAATTGAAGTACACAGTATCAAAAACTGACAGCAGGCTCTGAAGATCCACTGCAAATACTGGAGCAGGTTCTGAAACTTCAGCAGCCTCAGGCAAATCCAGAGCTTCATTAGGCATCTCCCCCTGCATGGATTCAGTGAAAACTGGATCAAGGCACCCAGAGGAAGGGATTGCCTGAGAGGAGAGGAAGGGAGATAGCCTGGTAGACAGCTCCTGAACATTTTTCAGAAGTGGAGCCAAGGTGGTCTCCAGCATTGAGATTAGCTTGGGGGCTAGCAGCTCATACAACCTGTCTGCCAAAGCTGAAAGATCTACATGCTCAAGAGGGGCTTGAGTAGAGGTAGGAGTTGATGTAGCTGGAATGATGTTGGCTGGAACTGATGGAATGGATGGTATGGAGGTAGGAGGTATAGGGATGAATGGCTCAGTAGTAGGAATTGTTGAAATTGATGTTACTAGAGTGGAGATGGATGATATGGGAGAGGAAAAGGATGGGGTGAAGGATGATTGAGAGAGTATGTCCTGTAGAAGTTGTTGGTAGGAAGATGTAGATGGAATCTCAGAAGGAGTGGGAGGAGAATCATCCATGAAGGAGTCATCCAGAAGATGAAATGATGGAGTGGTGACAGGTGGATAGTAGTACAGAGGGTGGAATGGTTCTGAGGTAGTGGCTGGAGGAGGTGAAATAGGTGATGAGATTGTAATGGGGGAAGATATGGCTATGGTTGAGATGAATGGTGAGGTTGATATGACTGGTGTGGTTGATGTGGAGACTGAGGCAGAGACAACTGGAGGAGGAGGAGAAGCAGGCAAATCTTCTGCTGGGGCAGAGACCTGAGGAGGAGTGACTGAGGCAGTCCTTGTGCCTGAAGCAGATGTTGCTGCAGTAGCCCTATTGGGGTTGATAATCTGCCTGTCCCACCTGCTGAAAAGGGCACAGGTGAGCCTTTTGGATGCATTGATGTGCATCCCACTTGAAACCAGTAGATCAGGGCACCTGTAATATAGGTAAACCCCTATAATCCTCCCCAAACTAACACAGCTTTTGCTAATTTTCCTCTTGATCAAATTAAAGAAGATAGATCCCTAATACAGATGTTTCTTATCAACTAAAGCTCCCATTAAGCATAACTGATACTTTGAGATTGTATCATGAGCTGAGTGCTTTGCCAGAAGCACTTTCCCAACAACATCAGCCAAAAATTAAAATTCAATTGATAAATTCTTTTTCAGCAGTTTATTAGGGTTCACAGCAGAGTGACCCATTCGATCTAACAACGAATCACATTCCTCTCCAGACAAATCAATGGAGTCATTCCCAGTACTTAAGGCGAATACTTCTGTCAAAAGAGCAGGGGACATTGGTACCTGAGTTCCATTGATGGTGCCGACTATAGAATTTTTATTCTCATTGGTGGCAGTAAAAACCCATTCTTTTACTTCATCTGCTCCAATATTTATTCTGGTGGTCATCAACTGAACTAACTGCTGTTCGCGGAAAAGATTCAGAATATCTTTGAACCGCTGATCGCTGCAATCGAAGGAGTTCATTTCTATGTCAAAACCTGTATCAAATTTAATTTTGGAAAGAGCGGCGACCGACACTGCCATCTGTACCTGCAAAGATTCAACAACCACGACCAAGTGTAGAGAGTTTGGAGGGAAAGAGAAAAATTTGCAGAGAGTATGAAAGCATAAACGACGAACGGCGGCCGAAAAATGATTTTATATTAGGGTTCTACGCGAAAAAGGAAGGATCGTCGATCTCCGTTCGACGATCAGGACTCCTAAGGGAAGCGAAAAGGTCTTCAACATCGTAGATCTCAGTTCGACGATCTAGAGAACGTCGAGCTCAGTTCGACGATCGAAGGCCTGAAAGAGATAGTACACAACTATCTGACAAGCTCTGAACTCCGGTCGACGTTTTGGGAAAACGTCGATCTCCGTTCTACGTTTTTCGGGAAACCGTCGATCGTCGTTCGACGATTTCTGGGGAAAACATCGAGCGCAGTTTAGAGACAGAAACTATCCTACAGACACAAAAAGAAATGAGTTTTTAGCCTAATCTTGGTCTGTTTTTAGCTTTTCAAAATCTTGTAATTTATTTTAGGCTTCCTCCATCTAACATTCCTAACTGATTGAGGAAGAAGTTGTGTTTCTTTTCATCCAAAGGTTTGGTGAAAATATCTCCCCTTTGCAAATCAGTTGGGATATATTAAAGTTCAATTTTATTTTTCTCAACATTATTCCTTAGAAAATGATGCCTAATTTCTATGTGTTTTGTCCTACTATGGATGACTGGATTTTGTGCAATGGAAATAGCACTGGTGTTATCACAAAATATTTTATACTTCTCTAAGTTGTAACCATAGTCTAGGTGTTGATTTTGAATCCACAAGATTTGTGAACAACAACTACCTGCAGCCATATATTCAGCTTCAGAAGTTGAAGTTGACACAGATGTTTGTTTCTTAAAAAACCATGAGACAAGTCTATCACCAAGAAACTGACAAGTTCCACTGGTGCTTTTCCTGTCTATTCTGCATCCAGCATAATCAGCATCTGGAAATCTAGTTAAGTCAAATGCTGAATCTTTTGGATACCAGAGCCCTAGATTTGGACAGCTTTTAATATACCTAAGAATCCTCTTTACTAAAGTTAAGTGTGACTCTCTAGGGCTAACTTGGAATCTAGCACATATACATGTAGCAAACATTATATCAGGCCTACTAGCTGTAAGGTACAATAAAGAGCCAATCATTGCTCTATATATTGTCTGATCAACTTGTTTCCCATGTTCATCAGCATCCAATACAGCATTGGTAGGCATGGGTGTTTTCATACATGATGCATCAGACATACCAAATTTTTTAACCAGTTCTTTTGCATACTTGGTTTGAGAAATAAATATGCCTTTAGCATGTTGTTTGACTTGCAATCCTAAGAAGAAGGATAGCTCACCCATGCTACTCATTTCAAATTTAGAGTGCATAAGCTTGGAAAACTTTTTGCACAAGTTTGAATCAGTAGAACCAAAGAAGATGTCATCTACATATATTTGTACTAGTAGGGTATGGGACTTATGGGTTCTAATAAAAAGAGTTTGGACTACTCTCCCCCTAATAAAATAATTTTCCAAAAAAAAGCATGCTAGGGTCTCATACCATGCTCTAGGAGCTTTCTTTAGACCATATAATGCTTTATACAGTTTTAAAACATAATCAGGATGAGTTGGAGAGATAAAACCTGGGGGTTGTCTGACATAGACTTCTTCTTTGATCTCCCCATTGAGAAAAGCACTCTTCACATCCATTTGGTAGACTTTGAATCCCTTGTGAGCAGCATAAGCCAGGAAGATTCTTCTGGCCTCTAACCTTGCAACTATTGCAAAGGTCTGGTCATAGTCTATGCCCTCTTCTTGAGAATATCCTTGAGCAACTAGCCTTGCCTTGTTCCTTACAATAATTCCTTGATCATCCAATTTGTTTCTGAACACTCATTTTGTTCCAACAATGGAATGATCCTTTGGCTTAGGCACTAGTTCCCAGACTTTGTTTCTTTCAAATTGATGTAACTCCTCTTGCATTACAATGATACGGTGTGGATCTTGCTCTGCATCTTGAATGGATTGAGGTTCAATTTGAGAGAGAAAGCAAGTGTGCATCAGGTTTTGGTTGACCTGATTTCTAGTTTGCACACCAGCTGAGATGTTTCCAATCACTTGGGAGATTGGATGATCTCTTGATGTTACTAAATCAACAGGTGGTGTTGATTGTTCACCAACCTGTGTTGTTGTTTCCTCTTATGGAACAACAACTGGCTCTTCAAGAAGATTTCCTTCCAGATGTTGAGCAGCTTCTTCATCTTGACTACTTTCATCCTTTTGAGTAACTTGCAATCTGTCCAAGTCTTCAACGAGAGAATGTACCTGCAAATGTTCTATGGTAGAAGCATTCTTCTCCTTGAAAGACATATTAGTTTCATCAAAAGAAATATGAACAGATTCTTCTATTTTTAGAGTAGTTTTATTATAAACCCTATAATCTTTACTGATCATGGAGTATCCCAGAAACACTCCTTCATCAGCTTTTGCTTGAAATTTTGCTATATATCTCTTGTCATTGTTGTGAATATAACAAATGCAACCAAAGATTTTGAAGTAATCTACTTTAAGTTTCTTCCCTTTGAGTAATTCATAGGGAGTCTTGCCCTTCAGTTTATGTATCAAACTTCTATTCATTACATAGTTGGAGGTGTTCACTGCCTCAGCCCAAATGGATAGAGGAAGGTGAGAATCTGACAACAATGTAGTTACAGATTCAATTAGGGTTCTATTTTTCCTTTCTGCTACCCCATTTGTTGAGGAGTTCTAGGAGCTGAGAATGTATGCCTGATCCCTTCACTCTGACAGAACTCTTGCATAAGAAGAGAATCAAACTCTGTCCCATGATCACTTCTGATCAGGGACAATTGAGTGTTGAACTCACTCTATATACATTTGAGAAACTCTGTCAAACATTTGAAGTTATCAGACTTCTTCCTCAGAAAGAATACCCATGTGAATCTTGAGAAGTCATCTACAACCACTAAAGTGTAGGATTTCCCTCCAAGGCTTTGTACTGCAATGGGTCAAAAAAGATCCTTGTGTAGCAGATACAAAATCCTAGGTGAATCACTCTTGTTAAGTGACTTAAAACTATTTTTAGTTTGCTTGCATAATTGACAAGCCTTGCAAAGTCCTTCCTTCTTATAGGGGCCAGAAGGTAGTCCTCTAACAAGGTTGTCCTTAGATAGCCTAGCAATGGTTCTAAGGTTAATGTGTCCTAGTCTCTTATTCCATAGAATATTAGGTCTAGATATGGAATTAAACAGGCAAATATCTACCTTAGATGAATGAAAATCTACTAAGTAAATGTTACCTTTCCTGTTACCTGTTAACACAGTTGTGTTGTCTTCTGACTTGATCTTTCATATTGCTTTGTTGAAAGTCACTTGATATCCTTCATCACAAAGTTGACTGATACTTATCAAGTTGTGCTTGAGTCCTTCAACATAAGCTACTTTCTTGAAGGTGACTGTTCCAATTTAGACTGCACCATATCCTTTTGTTGTTCCAAAGTTTGAATCACCAAAGATTACTTTGGGTCCAAGCTTGGCTTTAAAGGATGTGAAGTTGTCCTTGTTCCCTGTCATGTGCTTTGAGCACCCACTATCCAGATACCATGGCTGGTTTGATGTTGGATAGGTCTTCACCTGCACATAAGCAGCTTATATGTTTTTGACCCAGTTTACCTTGGGCCTAGGTTGATATCCCTTAAATTCAGAAATGAAAGACATCCCAGGTTGACTCTTATAACCTTCAGGATGATATGTCCTAGGAGGTACTATCCATTCAGTATAGGGGTTGAAACCTTGGGATGTAGGACTTCTAGGATTGAATCTAGATGTACCTTTTAAAGGATTGTTCAAAGTCCTGATCTCTGTTCGACGATCGTCGAGCTGAGGTCGACGATCTTGGGTCAGATCGTCGATCTCTGTTCGAAGATCGACTGTCCTGGAGTTCAAAGTTCATGTGTCGTCGAGCTGAGTTCGACGATCGTTTCTTGGATCGTCGAGCGTCGTTTGACGATCGTCGAGCTCTGTTCGATGCATTCTGTTGAACTATATCTTTCTTTGGCAAATCTGCATTCTTCCTAGCTACCTCTACAACTTCCTTCCCTTTATCAGAGATAAATTTGATTGGAGTTGTCAGAACTATAGGCTGGCTGGATGAAGCTCCCAAGCCTAGTGTACTATTAAGTCTAGAGTTCACTGTGCTCGTGATATCCATCAGTTTGATGCTTCTCCCATTAAGGGATTCTTCAAACTGCTTGGCCTTGGATAGTTCACTCTTCAGTGAAGCTATCTCCTCCCTATAGCATTCTAACTCTTCAAAGAGTTTGAGGTTCTTTGATTTTAAAGTGTTATACTCAGACAGTTGTTTTCTGAGGGAAGTGATTTCCTTCTCAGACTCCAATAGATCTAGGCATAGTACTTTAAACTCATGTCTAAAGTCCTCAGAACTGAAATCAAATGAATTGATTACCTGATCTTCTTCTAGTTGAACTTCTGAATCTGATTCTGACTCTTCTGCTTCTGAATCTGTTTGAGAGGCATTGATAGCCATCATGCAAAATTCCTTTTCATCAGCATCATCCTCATCATCACTGGAGCTGGATGAGGCTTCAGAATCCTCTTCAGTTTCACTCCATGTCTCAGAAACAAATCCCTTACTTGTATGTGTGTTTTTGCTATAGGAGGGTTTGTCTGAGGTGTTCTTCTTGAAGTCTTTCTCCTTTCTTCTTTCTCTTCTATCTTTCTTGTCCTTGTTTTTGTTTTCTGGATAGTCAGGCACAATATCGCCTGGTTTCCTACAACCAAAACATATAATTTCTTTGTTGTTATTGGATTTATCATACCTTGGCTTATCATGTCCCTTGTATGATCTCTTTCTGAAGTCTTTTCTGGCCATTTTGTAGAATCTTTTGGCCAGTAGACTTAGGAGCTCATCATTTCCTGTAGCTTTATCTTCAGACTCCTCTTTTGTAGCTTTGAAGGCTATGGTCTTCTCCTTTCTGATGACTGGAGAAGTAGCCTTTTGTTCTTCTTCTCGATTTTTAATGAGCAGCTCATAAGACTTGAGCTTTCCCAGGAGAGCTTCAATTGTAATCTCATTTAGACTTCTGGCATCTTTGATTGGCCAGATTCTTGAATCCCAAGTGCTGGGGAAGCACATTAGGATTTTGTCATTCAGCTCAATCAATGAGATTTCTTTATCTAGAGTCTTTAACTCATTGACAATCAGACTTAGTCTATTGTACATGTCTGCAACTTACTCAGCTTCTCCTTTCTTGAAGTTCTCATATTGGGATATGAGATGGGATCTTCTATCTTTTCTCTCATACGCAGATCCTGAGACAATCTCAGAGAGTTTGTCCCAAATTCCTTTGGCTGAGTTATATTCAGCTACCTTCTGAAATATCTCACCAGACATTGTCTGAGCTAAGATATTCATGGCCTTGGCATCTGCAGTCTTCCACTTCTTTATTTAAGCATCTGTTCCTGAAGGAGGTGGAACAACACTTGTACTTGTGTTTGCTAGTGGACTTGGGCACACTGTCAAAACAGAATTAAATACATCTTCATCAATAGAATTCATATAAAGTCTAATCCTTGCTTTCCAAAGTGCAAACTTGGATAGATTGCACACTGGAGGCCTGGTGCTTGAATAATCTTTGTTCTGTGCCATGTCTTTATATAAAATTAAATATAATGAAAATAACCTTCTTAAAAGATTGATCTTATCAAGGATCTTTTGGTTCAGGTGTTAGCCTGTATGAAAAACCAACCTCCCTCTGATACCAATTGAAAGTGAGGGTAAGATCTATCTTAACTCTAGAGGGGGGGGGGGTGAATAGAGTATTTTAAAGTAAATTTACAATTTAAAATTGCATAGCAATAAAGGCTTAATTTAAGTATAGGTGTAAGGTGTTTTGATGTAGAAATAAAACTAAAGCAGTAAAATAAAAATCACAGCACACAACAAAGAATATGCACAAGAAACCAGAAGACACAAGGAGCTATAGTGGTTCCCCAAAAACCTGGGTACATCCACTCTTCTACCACCATTGGTAGGAATCCACTGTAGGATGAGTTGATCAGGTGTCCTGGGCACCAATGAGCTTTTGATAAGGTGCTCAAAAACCAAAATGGATTTTTTGATCAAGTGTCTTGCCACCACTGAGTTTTGACAAGGCTCTCAGAACCAGAATCAAAACTTTTGAAGGGAGTCTTGATAACCCTTTTACAGCAGGAAAAGAAAAAGGAAGAGGTGAAGTTGTCTTCTCTGTCTCAATCACTGAGAGAAGACTTAGTGGATTGATTGTGTTGTCAAAGATCCCCCTAAGATGTAGATGGTTCAGAGATGAGAGCTTTGCTAGGGTGATAGGTCTTCAGAAGCTTCAGATCTCCAGCAGAAGATGGTTTCAGCAGAGGCTGAAATATGAATTGTCTGGAGTCCTTGATGTTGAAGCTATGATCACTTTTCAGTATGCCAATATTCAACTAATTCTCCAGGATTGATCACTTTATTTTTCTCAGTTGATCTCACTATCCTGTGAATCTGAACTGAGAATTTCTTTTTTCTTTTTCTCCTGTTGTAGATTGTCTATGCTTGTGTAGTATCTTGTTGTATTGTGTATCAGACTAGAGAAGAAAGATGTTTTATTCTCTGAAGATCCTCTGTCCAAGATAGCCGTTAGAAGTCAATAAATGTCTTCCATAAATGTTTTGTCTTCTGGAGGAAAGTCCAATAAACATTCTCTGATAAATCCCTTGAAACTTGCTCCAGAATAAATGAAAATGGCTAGCAAATCTCTTGAAATAAATGCTAAGAGAATTTGAAAAACATTCCAAAAGCTGACTGAATTTGAGTCCTCAAAGTCGTCGATCTCTCATTAAAACATCGATCTGAGCTCTACGATCGTCGACCTGAGCTCAGAGATTGTATTGAACATCAGATAGAAAACGTCGAACTGAGCTCAAAGATCGTCGACCGGAGCTCAACGACTTGGAAATAAGCTGAAGGCAGATCGTCGAACGGAGGTCGACGACTTAGCAGAGTTGAGCTCAGAGATCGTCGAACCGAGTTCGACGCTTCGTCGACCTAAGCTCGACGATAATTGACTTTGTCTCAGCTCTAAGTCTTGAACAATGAATGGTCCTGGGGGCAGCTTCAAACCTAAGTTCTAAGCCCTAGACTCATTCTAACTTGACCTTTTCAACTATACATCTAGGTCAAACTGATTTCCTAAAAACATAGTGATCCTTGCCCAAATTAGTAATAAGGTGTTCCAACACTACTGCTATATACCATGCGATGGATAGGGGTGTTATAATTTGGTATCAGACTACCGGTTTCGGTCTTACTTATTGGAATTCGTGGGCAAATTCTTTTAAGGGGTGGTGAGCACATATATGTGTGTCATCATTATAACATAAAAAGAACCCATGAATGTTCACTTAGGAACAAAAATACACTTGTTTTTGAGGAACCTGAGTGTTCCAATGATTGCTTTTAGCAATTTGTATGTCGCCTAATCGATAGTTATGCTATGTAGGGGAATACGAGGGGTGTGAGGCAGTCGCAAGGTCTGCACTCCACGGAGAGTAGTGCACTTAACAGCATATCTGAGACCCTGCTTTTTGTTGAAACCATAAGAAGGATAGTTGAAGTGGTGTTAGCGGTGACAAAAGCACAACTTGGAGGGCAAGTGCTGCCCCATGTCCCTGGATTGACTTCAACACCGAGTGGTGTGATGGAACAACTAGCATGTATAAGAACTGTGGATCAGCAGTTGAACATATTTTTAGTGTAGAGTACGCACTCTGTTGAGGAGTATTTGCAAGTGTTTCTTATCATAAGACGCTACCCAGGGTTTGATTTGGAGAACGAGCACACTATAGTTAATAGATTCTACAATGGTCTGCGTGATGAATTACGACTACTACTCGTAGGACCAAAGATACTCAGATTCCGAGCGTTAGTGGAGTCGGCTAGAGCTTTGGAAACAGATCTGGCCAAAATCAACCAGACGTCAGTGTGCAGGTTACCAAACTCCCAAAGTCCTGCAAAGTCTGTATACTGAAAGAGGAGTAAAGTGAGGCCTAAAGTACCTACTAGTCAAGCTCCAAATTACTATTATAAATGTGGAAGGTTTGCTCACATTGCCCGAGATTGCCGTAAAGACGATCAGCGGACAAAGAAAGTTATGAAGGGAGTCCAAGAGAAGAAAGACTCCAGTGCTGAGAAGACAGAGTTCAAGGCGCTACCCACCTCGAAGTCCGGTTTCCGTAGATGGTGTAAAGAGGCAAGGAGGCCGGGTCTAGTTCTTTATTTTGGTGCGTTTGGAACAACTATTGGCCGAGACCCGGACGCATGCTTTTGCTGTGGAAAGCTGGGACACTTTGCCCAAGAGTGTCGGAGTGGACGTCTGAAGTCCGAAATGAAGCCTAGAGCAACCCACGAGGAGAAGGGCAAGGGGTTGGAGGAGACTTCATCTCAGTATGCTCCATCCCAATCTAGAGTGTACAGCTTTGGCCATCAGGAGGTCATGGAACACGCTGACTTGGTGACAGGTATGGTTTAATTTTTGGTGTGTCAGCTTTAGATACTTGTTGCCTTACGCATGTTAGCCTATGTTTGGTTGTGATAGGATTTGTATTGATTTTCTGAGTGTCCGGCGAAAACACTGTTTGTCATGGGAACTTCTCATTCCTTTTTGTCCGAAGGATGTGTATCGCGCATCGGAGTTCCTTCTTCGATGGCAAGAGACAAATCAATAGTACTGCTGCCTATCGGGTGCTCTATACACGCGAATAGTGTCTATTATTTGAAGTTACGGATAAAGAGTACGGAGTTTGACTTGCAAGCGTCTCTATTGCTGTTTGTAGAATTCGACGTAATCTTTGGTATGATTGGCTCTCGGAACAGCGTGCGTACATCAATTTAAAACGTAAGGTGGTCAGTTTGGTACTAGCTATAGGTTGTGAGATGTCGGAACTGAAGTATTACTTCAAGAGCTGGTGGAACAGGGTTATGTGCGTCCATGTTTATTGCCTTGGAGCACATCGGTCCTCTTGTTAAAAGAGGATGGAAGCTTACAACTATGTAATGGTTACTAAAAGTTGATTAAGTTAACGGGAAAAGAATAAGTATCCAATCCTAAGTAGTGATTATCTGTTCGATCAACTCAATGGGTCAAGTGTGTACTCAAGTTGAACCTGAAGTCCGGATACTATTATTTGTCGCTAAGGGAAAGTGATATTCCCAAAACGGCGTTCAACACACGATATGGGCATTATGAGTTCATCGTTATGCCGCTTGTGCTGACAAATGCGCCATCCGTGTTTATGGATTTGAGGTATATGACATTCAATGAGTAACTGAACCAGTTCGTGATAACCTTTATCGACGACATACTGGTATACTTTCAGTATGAGGGTGATCATTCCAAGCATCTGGATTTGGTATTGGAGACGTCAAGGAGAAATCAGTTGTATGCCAAATTCTCCAAGTGCGAGCTTTGGTTACCCTCAGTAGCATTTCTTGGTCACGTCTTGAGTGGAGAAAGTATCGTGGTGGACCCGTCAAAGATATTTGCAATACGTAAGTTACTTGTGTTATCTGCACTGGCGGATAACATTACCCCTCATGAAATTGATGAAGAAAGATCAAAAGTTTGTGTGGTCGCTGGAGTGCGCGCAAGCTTTCGGAGAGCTGAAAAGTTGGTTGACCTCGACAACTATTCCATGTTCACCGAGTGGGACTGAAGGATGTGAGATTTACAGCGATGCTTAGGGCAGTGACTTGTATTGTGTTCTGCTCCAGCATGGGAGTGTAATAACATATAGCTCGCGTTAGTTGGAGGTACACGAGAGGATTTATCCAGTCCATGACTTAGAGTTAGCGGCCGTGATATTCGCCCTGAAGATATAAAGGCGCTACCTAAACGGTGTGAAGGTCGGTATCTAAATCGATCACAGGAGCCTGAAGTACTTATTGGATCAAAAGGACTTAAACTTGTGGCAGCGGAGGTGGATGGATTTATTGGGGGACAACACCTTCGACATACATTTTGGCGCAAGTTTTGGAGATATTGGAGATCACTTGCGTGGACAAGCAGATCATGGATGATGCTTTTGATATGTCAAATTCCCAATATATTTTTGAAGATGGACTGTTGTGGAAGGACAGTCGTCTGTGCGCCCCAAGTGTTGAGATTCAGTGGCAGGAGTTGATATACGAGGCTCATTATACCAAGTACTCAATTCACCCGAAGTGCATAAAATGTTTAGAGGTTTGAAGAAGTTGTTCTGGTGGCCAGGACTGAAAAAGGATGATCCGGTGGAAAAGTTAGCCAAACTCTACATGGATAACATTGTTCGGTCGTATGGTGCACCTCGCAGTATTGTAAGTGACTGAGATGAATGCTCCACGTCCAATGACTAGAGGCTGGTGCATAAATTGTTGGGAACTAAGCTGAGTATTAACACAGCCTTCCATCCACAGACGGATGGTCAGACCGAGAGGGTCAACAGAACAATGGAGGACATGCTTAGCATGTGCGTCTCGGATTACGGAAACCAGTGTGAAGATCGCATGTGCATGGTGGAGTTTGCGTATAACAATCGCTACCAGGCGAGAAAACAAATGGCGCCCTTCGAGGCCATTTATGGTAGAAAATGTCGCATGTCGTTGTCATGGTTAGAAACGGGTGAGACAAAGCCATTTCAAGAGGCAAGAGTTGGAAGATGCAACGTCATTGGTATGAACTATTCGAGGAATGTTTGCAGACCGCTCAGGACAGGAAGGCAAAATACTATAATGTCAAAGCTTAGGAACAGGGAGTTTGCTGTTGGCGATTGGACGTATTTGAAAATCAAGCCGTTCAATGGTGTCTCGCGAGTCCGTCGCTTGAAGAGGCTAAGTCAGAGGTACCTTGAACCGTTTGAGACCCTAGAGCGAATTTGGTGAAGCAGCGTATCGACTGAAGTTGTTAGTGGAGTTGAGTTGGCTACACGATACATTCCACATATCGGTGTTGCGGAAGGCAGTTCAAGAGCCTTCGCAGGTCGTTGCGGTCGATCAGGTGCCGGTTGATTGTGGGATGACGACGAAGGTCAAGCCCGTATGCATTGAGGACTTTGAAGTCGAATGACTCCTCAATAAGGAGTTCCGAATGGTTAAAGTCCGTTGAAATAATTGCGGTCATGAAGAGCTTTCATGGGAAGGAGAGCAGATTATGTTGGAGGAATACCCTGAGTTATTCCGCTTGGGTAAAACTTAGGTTGTATACTTTTACCTAATTTCGGAACGAAATTCTTTAAAGGGGGAGATTTGTAATGCCCCGAAAATCGTAAACGAACCGGTCGCGTTTTAAGGAATTTTTGGTGCCTATATAGGGCTACACGGCCTGGGAAACCGGCGTGTCTAAGGCCGTGCCCTTCTGTGTTTGCTGGGATGTGTCCAGGAAAGGACACAGCAAGAAACACAGTTTTGAACAGTAGTGACACGGGCGTGTTAGGGGTGACACAGGCGTGTCCTCACCCGTGTCACCACCTGTGTTCTTCTCGGGTTGAAAACGTGGGGTGTATTGATAGGAGTACACGACCGGGTTACACGGGCGTGTACTAGTCGACAAGGGCATGTTCCTTTTTGCAAGGGTGTGTCCTTACCCGTGTCAACCAAGGGGCATGACGGTTAGCGTGGCGGTTATCTGTGATACGCCCTAGGTCACGGGCGTGTCGGGACCCTACACGGACGTCTCAGGTTGAGACACGGGCGTGTCTCGACCCGTGTCCTTTTCTATGCTCGACGATTGTGCCTGGATCGAGGCACACGGCCTGGAACACGGTCGTGTGCCGTATTCGGCCTATTTTAGTGACTTTTTGGGTGGATCCGAGCCGTTCGTTTTCTTTAAACCAGATTTGATGGCTTAGGATTAATCATGCTTCCTTAAGACTTGGAGTGGGGGTTAAACTCCTCATTTTCTTTTGGCCTTTCTCTTTCTAAAGTCTTATAAAGAGGAGAAAGCAAGGAAGAAGGAGGAGGAGGATCCCATCCGCCGGCGGAGCATCGGAGTACTGAATCGAAAACCAAGACCGGTTCCGCGGAGGCATTCTCGTTGCGAAGCTTTCCATCCGGCTAGTTTTTCATGACGCCAAAACGGACATCAAGGGTAACGATTCTCAACTTGGACATGTGAAGTCCTCTTCCTTTCTGCATGGGAAACCCGCTCCCGCAAGTGTGCGGTGAGTGCGCGGTGTCCCTTGGGGTAGATGTGAATAATCCCCCTTGTGTTGCATATAGAGTCCGGAATTTAAGTACGGGCATAGGCATCATGTGTGAAGTCTACCCGGACGTGTTTGTTTGGATCGGTGATGTTGCATTGTGCATGGATTGTCGGAGAAGACTCCTTATTGTGTTGTTTTTCAGGTTTTCTACACGGTAGATTGCAACAGAGAGTCTTGGGGATTAACTCCAAGGTGCACCCGAAAAACTGGGCAGAAACGCATTCCTGCCAACTAGGTGGCCTGGGGTCAACCTTGTATATAATTGGGATTGTATGTGCGAGACCTGTCTCCAGGAGACATGTAGGGCCTTTCTTTGGAAAGCGGTGAGCCCATGGGGTTTAGAATTATTAGGCCAGGGAGTCAAATAGGAAAGGCAAAATCGACCCGCGCCCTATAGGTTTGGCCATGAGTACTATGGTATTCGGAGACGGTAGGACGACTTGAGCAATGAGAAATGGTGGAGCTGCACCTGCGTTATGTAGACTATGATATGAGAGTAGCGGAAATTGTCTCTCGTCGGTGGCATAATGAGAGTCTCACGCCAGGGGCCGTAAAGACTGAAATGCTCAAAGTAACCGTCAAGTCAAGGACCTCTGAACGGAGGTGGTATCCGGGAAGTCCGGTACACCGTCAATGTGCCCTGAGTGCACGGGGTGGGCGGTCGTGCGAGCCTCAACCTGTGGTGAATTGTGCTAGGTTGTACTTTCACTAAGATTTTTGGATGTACTAATGAAATGCAGGGAAGGAGCACCACCGTCCCGAATAAGGGGCGGGGTCATTATAATTTGGTCAGCTTTAGCTAGCCGTTGTTTTGTTTGCCACTATACTATGGAATATTGCTTGCAGGTGCTGCAGAACTAAGTACCAAATAGCGGGCTGAAGCCCAAGCTGCTGTGTTGGCCCTCGAAGGCCAAAGAGAACTGTTATTTTATTTCTATCATGTGTGGCTGGCCTGCGAGCCGATGTCTGTAAAACACTATGTTGTTAAGTGAACATTTGTAAGGCCATAATGCCAAATACTTTTGTGTATTTTGGTATTTCTTTTCTATTGTGGTTAGTACACATTCATGATTCATACTATCTATTATTTGGGTTCTTTCAACTACTTAAAAACTTCCGCTAGTTGCTCTGTATAGGACATTTGGTATTGGAAGAATGGTTTTATTCTATAACCCTTCGGTCTGTCTATAGTATATGGCATCGGGCCCCGGCCGGACCTACTGCTATATACCATGCGACGGATATGGGTGTTACAGCCCAGCAGGTTGCAGAGACAATATTGCAGCTAAGTTCACAGGCATTGAGTGAAGCCAGTTCACTCAACTCCAGTTGAGCAAAAGAGTTGATTCATGCTGCTATAGTAAAAGCCAAAGAAGATGGAGACAAAAAATATGTCCAAGTCTAGAGGAGTTGAGTGAAGTCAGTTCACTCAACGCACTCAAAGTCTCTGCAAGTCGGTAGATTTTAGAATTGCGGCTAAGTACAAAAGCGTTGAGTGAAGCCAGTTCACTCAACACCTTACCATGAAGACATGCATGCAATCAGTGAAGCGGCTAAGTCCAGAGGCGTTGAGTGATGATGCCTCACTCAATGCCTGACAACGCAAAAAGTTTGGTCAAGTCAAAAGGCATTGAGTGAAGGTCATTCACTCAAAGCTCTCAATGCCTAAGCAAGGCAGAGAAATTGTTTAAGTCCAAGAATTGTTCTTTCTTTTGTTTGCCTCCCATATCTCCTCACCGCTGCCCGATTCTCATGTACCCGGGCAGCCGGTAATCTTAGCCTTGCCCGTTTGGGAAGGCCGCCGAGCTTATAAATAGGGGTGAAAAGTACTGTTTAGGCAAGCTGGTTTGGATCCCTAAGCTTGTCGACATGTGACAAATGGTCTCGAAACTAGCGTCTAGCGGTCTTTTGCTTTCCCGAGCTCATTTGACTCTTTCTTTCTAACCATTGTAATCTACTTTTCAATAAAAGGAAAGCTCAACGCAAGAGAGGCATTTGACGCGGAGTGCGAAGTCTAGTGTTGTTGCTGCTAGCGGCCCTAGCTGTATGCACTCCCTTAACTGCAGTAACCTGCTACTCAGCAGTCATCCCCTCTGCTAGTTCGAACGTTGTGCTTGATCACACTTCTTGCTTCAACAATGGATAATGCAAAAGAAACTAAAAATGAATAGATCTAAGATAGAAATTCAAGCCCAAAAACTCCCAATGTATTCTCCATCAATTCATCTCTGTGTAACATTAATGTTTTGTAGAACCATGTATATGGACATTTTACCAATGTATTCTCCATCAATAGCTCTATGAGACCATAATACTAATGTAACAGCATAAAATTAGTTAACTACGATTTGCAATCACCAAAAGATCATAGATAATATTATGGAGAGTTAATATTATCATCCAAACTATTATACTTCGCATAGGTAAAAACATACCTGCCAGGCTATTCCTTATATAATCCTCTGTGCTCATGTTTGAAGCAATTGTTTAGAAGCATTAACCCCACATGAAGCAACAAATATTACCGGTAAGCGGTAACATAAAAGAAATTATACAACATTCATGATAACTATATCAAAGTTGTGCTTCTACCAAGTAACTAAAACAGTAAATCAAAGATGTATTTTCTTGCAAGAGATAGAAACTGCAACAATTATAACTTATAAATCAAAACAAAAATTCAAATCAAAACATGCTCTCATGCATTTAGGGAAGAAATCCAATGCAATACCACTATTAATAGGTGAGAAGAAATCTGAAGAAGCAAATGCAGGGGAAGTGTGGCACAACAAAGTGGACGTGAGAGAATTTCCAACATATAAAACTTAAAAGTAAAACAAAAAATCAAATCAAACTCCCATCTCTTGCATTTGAGGGAAGAAATCCACTACAATACCATTGTTAATAAGTGTGAAGAAATCGAAAGAAGCAAATGCAAGGAATGTGTGGCACAACAAAATGTAGAATTACCATGTATAAGAACATGACTTGCAATAAATTAGAATGCAGAGAATTACCCATTCCTTGCAGCAATGAGGAAGACTAGGAGGACGAAGTAGGATTTCTATCACCCTGGAGGAAAATAGGACAATTATTTCCGAAGCAATAAACTCAAATATCATGAAAAAAAGATGGTGTTAGATTGAAAAGTTAGAAGAAAAAAAAACTTGAAAACAATATCAATTCCCTTGAATACGCATGAAAAAAATATCATTTCCTTTGAATAGTCATGAAAACAATTTCATGCAAAACATTTCATGGTTATAGTGAGAACAATACAACCAACCTCAATCACCTCTTATTTAGAATCTCGTACTCACCTGGAGTGAAATTTCAAGAAAATTTATGAGTTTGATTTCACATGCTAACCTGAGTTGAGCAATCAACCAAACTTTTTTTTATAAACAATCATCAATCTAGAAGCACAACATAAGGTAGAATAAGAGACCTCATCAAATGCATGCAATAGCTTTCATATTATTAAATCGGCTCACTTATTTCCCTGACCTTCAATAACTCCAGGTATAGGTTAATGACCTATCTGAACAAATAACCTTCAGTTAAGAGAAAAAAGCTCAAAACTTTCTCACACAATTGACACATTAAAAAGTGGAAACTCAAAATTTGAATACATTTTACCCCAGAAAAAGTATTCCACATCATTTAACCAACCACCCGGTATCAAACATTGCAAGCCCTTCCTTGAAATCAAAATATTTGAGGGTTCATGTGTGATCAAAATTTCACGGCTGCAATTTGAGTGAGTCAAACATTATAAAAGGTATAACATTCATGTATCTATAGGCCAGTATAAGTAGTCCAATGACATATATCTCTCTACCAATTAAACCTATTGCCACCAAAAAATCACGAGGGTAAGTTCGTTTGTGCGGAATTGAGCTCCTGGAATTGGAATTGAAGGTCTAATTTCAATTACATCGTTTGTTTGCACGCTTGACGTTGGAATTTGAATTTTAATGAATTCCGTGGCATTCATTTTGAACTATAGACAATTTGTTTAAATCAATATAAGAATGGGATAATTCCGACCGAGACATATTTTTAAGCTAAGCGCGCGATTTTCGACCGGGAGCGCGTGTTGTCGAACGGGCGCGCGTTTTTCGCCCATGAGTGTGTTTTTTGCTGAGGCGCGCATTTTTCGTCAGGATGAGGTATTTCGACATGGCACGCATTTTTTCACCCGGACGCGATTTTTTTGCACATACGCAATTTTTTCAGCGGGCGCAATTTTTTCCTCGGGATAACTTTTTTGGCCCAGGCGGGTATTTTTTCGCCCGAGCGTGATTTATCCCCGACGCGATTTTTTTTCGCCCGGGAGCGTTTTTTCTCCAATGCGCGATTTTTTTTCGCGCGGGCGTTTTTTTTGCCCAGGCGCGAATTTTCGCCCGGTGGCAATTTTTTCGCCCGACCGCGCTTTTTCGCCTGAGCGCGAATTTTTCGCCGAGGCGTGCATTTTTCGTCAAGGCGACATATTTTGCCCTGGCTCAAACTTTTTCACCCTGGCGCTATTTTTTCATCCAGGCGCAATTATTCGCACGAGCGTGATTTTTTTCGCCCGACCGCGATTATTTCGCCATGGCACAATCTTTTCTCCCGAGCGCGATTTTTTGGCCAAGCCGCGCTTTTTTCGCCCTGGCGCAATTTTTTCGCCAAGCCACGCTTTTTTCACCTGTGCGCGAATTTTTTGCATGATCACGCTTTTTCGCCCGGGCGCGATTTTTTTCTGGGCGTGTTTTTTCGCCCCGACGCGATTTTTCGCCCGGGCACGAATTTTTCGCCCGAGCGCGAATTTTTACGCCCGAGCGCAATTTCTTCGCCATGTCGCGATTTTTTTCACCCTGCCGCAATTTTTTCGCTCTGCCGCAATTTTTTCTCCATGACAATATTTTTTCGTCCGGGCGCGTTTTTTTCGCTAAAACACGAAATTTTTCGCCCAACAGCATATTTTTCGCCCGGGCATGATTTTTTCGCCCGGGCGCCATTTTTTCGCCTAAGCACCATTTTTTTCTCTCGAGTGTGATTCTTCGCTCGGGCGTATTTTTTTGCCCGTACGAGATTTTTTCGCCTGAGCGATATTTTTTCGCCCGGCCACAATTTTTTCCTCGCGGAAAAAATCATGCTCGGGCGACGAAAACGAGCTCGGGCAACAAAATCACGTCAAGCGAAAAAAATCAACCGGGTGAAAAAATCACGGGCATGTGAAAAAATTACGCACGTGAGAAAAAATCACGGTCGTGCGAAAAAAATCTCATCTTAACGAAAAAATCACATCTAGGCAAAAAAATCGCGCCCTAACAAAAATCGCTTCTAAGTGAAAAGGCTGTGATCATAACACAGATTTGTTTATATTAGTTTCTTCATAATATTTTTCAATTCTTATATTGAATTTTATTTAACAAACGAACAAAAAAACTGATCAATTACACAATATTCAATAATATTCTTTGTAAAAAGAGCTAAATAAAAGCAAATTTTATTGCTTCAAAAACATAATTATTACATGAATATGCCCCCTTATTTATAAAAAACAGGGGAGATGAATGAATACAATAAACGATGTGGGACAAAATACAATCCGCGCGACATATACGGTTTGACAATGTCAAACCGCACACTATACAAAAAATAACTGAATACCCAGCGGCTACTAAAGGAAATCCGCCACACTGCCAGGGAAGACCGCCTGTGCAGGCCTCCAGACCGCAACTACGGGTTGTCACCAGACCACAGTTACGGCTAACAACAACTTTATCACTGTGGCTACATCTAGACCGATGCGACTAACCTCCAGACTACTACTACGGTTAATCACTAGACCGCTGCTGCGATAATCCCTCAGACCGTCACTCCTGCTATCCTCCTGACTGTTAGTTGAGGTTCACCATTAGACCGCTGAGCTAAACCGCCAGACCGCTGAGAGAAGCAGACCGCTGCGGTTAGATATAAAACTATCCGGTCTCCTCAAGCTCCAACACTCCCCCTCAAGCTGGAGCATAAATATCTACCATGCCCAGCTTGCTACAAACCTCCCCAGAAGGAGTAACTAGTTTGGTGAAGAAATCAGCTAGTTCTCTTTCTGATGTAACAAACGGAGTGGTGCAGGCTAGTCCTTTTGGCGTTACGGGAACGGACGTGATTAAGCGAGACTCTCTCCGATGACTCAACGATCTCAAGCATATGTGAAACGCAGCAACATGCAGGTCCAGATATTAGTGGTTAGGTTATTACGTAGGGGTCGCAAAGCCCTTCAAGATGATACCAGGGTAAGTCCAACAGGGGGGCCAAATAAGTGGGTAAGTCCGAATACGACAAACAGTAACTCGCCCGCATAAGTCCGCCTAGGTAAGTCCAACAGGGGGGCCAAATAAGTGGGCGCGTCAAAATATCCCAGACTAGAGGGAACCAGCACGTGTCCTAACAAGTCAACTACCTGCGTCAAGGTAACTGAAGGATTTAATTCAGAAGGACCATCATACCATGGAGAAATCATCAAAGAGAAATCCTTCGGGCGCGTACTATCAAACTCAAGAAAAGTATCATCACCTAACTCAATCTCATTCAAACACCCGCTACCAGGTGACTCAACCAATTTACTAACACTAGTACCTCGAGGTACACCCAAAGGAGGGGCCAAAATGGTCGAAAGAAATGAATGACACGGACCCGGCAAAATAGACTCGTATCCAAAAAGGTCCACAAATCGGGTCAAGGGATCCGGAGGGAGAGGCGGTAAAATCGAGCCCGGGTGAAAATCAAAGTCATTTTGGATCACAAGCAACAGGGACTGCATCACATGTAATATGCCCGGCTCAGCAACAATAACATCATCTAAAAGTCTATCGCCCTTGCTAGGATAATCCTCCAACATACTAGAGACTATACTCAAATGAGTGCCAGAAACGAGCTCAGAAATAGGAATAGCCGAACCCAACAAACTGTCCAAATCACTTTGTCCGTCAGGAGATGGAGATAACACCAAGGAAGCATCTCTCGGGTCCTTAGCACTAATATCTTCCAATAACACCTTACTCTCGACAGCTAAATCTTCCCACGACGTTGGCACATCATCAAAATCAGGAAGGAGGGTAGGACAAATCCAATCCCGTGGAGACTCCAAGATAGCTTGAGTCTCGAGTAAAGGCAATAAAATCAAAGATCTATCTTCTGAACGCTCATAACTAAGATCATCCCATAACACGCCTTCGTCCAATGGAGACTCTTCCAACACCGTCGAAATATCACCCAAATCAATGTTAACAGATGGCTCAATGACAGTCAAAGGGGACGGATCAGCAACATGGTCGAGGGGAAGGAGTATAATCCCAGTGGGAACTTCCTCAAAGGAGAAATCCTCATCCAAATCACTAGGATATCCCAGTTCCTCAGTGTCACTACAATCGACAGTGAAATCGACCTCGCCCTCAGTGGCGGGCTCAGCCAAAAACATCACCACAGACTCACAAGTCACATTCGCCTGACTAACCGTACAGATAGGACTACTCTCACCCCGCGGGCTCATGGCAATCCTAGCAACATTTTCTAACGGGCTCGGGATATGGGACTTATAGTACTCCTTTCCCCGGTAGGTGGGTACAGGTGCGCTACGGGTAGCTCTAACCTCTTGGAGAAAGGGCCTAACCTGAGGGGACATGCCACTCCTATAGTCAGGTGGGGATCTAGTGCCCCGGTGAGTAGAAGCCACCTCATTCAACATCCACGCAGGAGCGTATTGGTCGATGAGAAGGCTCTTCATGTTAAGCCAACTGACACAGCCTCTAAAATGTCGCTCTTCATTGAGCCAAAAGCTCTGGGCTCGACCATATAATTGTATGCTCGCGACCCCGACCTTGGAGTAGTCATGCACACGTTCACGCACGAAATAATGCTCAATGTCGTCTACCCAACGTAGGAGGATCAGGGGACCTCCCAACCCATCGTAGGTGGGGGCAACGCTCCTGGAAGATCTAGACACGACATTAGTCATTCGATTGGGATGAGGGCTAAACTGGTCATAGGGCTTCCTAGGAGCCGCCGGCGAAGGGGGAGCAAATCGGTGACCATCTACTTGCGCTAACCAATCTCTAAGGTCATCCGTATGATGCTTCGCCAACCGGCGGGAAGCGTCAACGTCATGTGCCATAGTCAGAGGAGATGGGTGCGCACGCACGACGCGACCTAACGCATGCAAATGAAGTTTTGAAAACCAGTTTTTGCCTACATAAGCTCTTATCAGAAGTAAAATTTTATATTTAAATATTTTTTTCTAGCCTTCCTATAGGACTGAAATAATATTTTATTTTAATTTCTTACTAAGGTTATGAAGTAGAAAATGCAAAATTTTTCTTTTTTTTAAAAAGGTAAAAATTCTGGATTCTAGCACACTATCCGCAGACCAAAATCAGAAATTTTACATATGCAGGATTTTTTTATGTTGCTGAAATTTTTCTAGCGAAACTCAAATAACCTACCGAAATATAGAAGGATGGTGCCGATTAGGAAATCGACAACAACCTCCCTCTGATACCAAATTGGTGCAGGCTAGTCCTTTTGGCGTTACGGGAACGGACGTGACTAAGCGAGACTCTCTCCGATGACTCAACGATCTCAAGCATATGTGAAACGCAGCAACATGCAGGTCCGGATATTAGTGGTTAGGTTATTACGTAGGGGTCGCAAAGCCCTTCAAGATGATACCAAGGCTATAGGCCAAGGTCCTCTCAAGCAAAAGGAACCCACACAGTTCGTTCGAGCGTAGTTGTACCAAAAGAGAACCCACCGAAAATAAACGATTCGGAAAAGGGTGGTTCTCTCCCAACAAAATAAATGAGGGCCGCCAAGCCTCACGAACGTAAATGAAGATCGGAAATATGCAAGCAAATCAGAGAAGTATAATCACGAAAAATCATGCGTCACCAATCACACAACATGTCGTAGCCACTTAATATATCAAGAGGGAAATCACTAGGTTTGTGGAGAAATGTTCGTTACCCCCACTCGGATGTCGACGAGGATATAGGGATCGTTCCGGTTCCGGTTCCACCGAAGCCACACCGATTGGAGGAAAACCAATCGCCTTCTTCGGGTCACGCCGGAGATGGTGCCGCCCAAATAACGGAAGGTGCGCCGTTCAAGAAAGGAGTAAGAAATATGGTGGAGAGAGGGAGGTGGGCAGCCGGTGGCTTGAAGGAGGAGGAGGGAGGTGGGTGGCCCAAGCTTGGCCGAAATATGGAAGGAAGAAGAGAGGGAAGTGGGCGGCCGGTGGCTTGAAGGAGGAGGAGGGAGGTGGGCGGCCTAGCCTTGGCCGAAAATATGAAGGAAGGGGGAGAGGGAGGTAGGCGGCCACAAGAGGGAGAGAGAGAGAGAGATTTCAATAATCTGAAATTAGGTTTTTGTTTTCATTCATTCTACCCAACATAAAGCAAGGGTTAGCCTTTTATAGGCTTTACAAGAAATATAGGCTAAGTGCACACCAAAGTGGCTAAACATAGGCCACATAAACAAAATAACAATGCTGAAATTAAATGACTAAATTAAACAACATAATTATAAATTTGATCGTAGAAGCGGCAAAGATTTTAACGCGGCAACGGCGGTGGATGTTGCGGCCAAGTTCCAACCTTCAAGCTTGCGGCAACGATCATCATGGTCATCGAACAACAAGTGACGGCGAGCAACGCCATCAATCAAGAGAGTGCCCGCAATAATATCTACCGGGTCTCCATAATCATCCGGAAGCGGATCTTCATCAACAAGCACTGGATCACCAAAGTCGTCTAGGGGAGGACGCTCCAAATCAATACGCCGGGGGTAGTCGGCTCCATCACGGAGTGTAGATTTGATTCTTCAAAATCTCCTCTCTAATGAAGTGACAATCAACCTCGATATGATTCGTCCTCTTATGAAAGACAGGATTCGTCGAAATATATATGGATGCCTTGTTGTCACAGAACATTGGCAGAGGATGATCATAAACCTCTCCAAAATCAAGCATTAGTGTTTGTAACCACTTCAGCTCACAAGTAGTTAGAGTGATGCTCCTATACTCGACTTCTGCACTTGAACTGAAGACTACAGCTTGTTTCTTGCTCTTCCAGCTAACCAAATTCCCTCCAACAAAAATACAGAACCCAGACGTGGACTTCTTATCTTCCTTATCATCTGCATAGCTAACATCAGAGTATGCCTCAACCTCGAAATGTCCCCTTTTCTGAAACAGAAGTCTTTTCCCTAGAGCACCTTTCACATACTCTAGAATCTTCATTGCCGACTGAAGATGACACTCCATAGGATCTTGCATAAAATGGCTTACTCTTCCCTCTACATACCAAATATCTGGTCTTGTGACTATCAAATAAATGAGTTTTCCCACAAGCCGTCTGTACCTGGTGACATCTTCAAGAAGAGGTGAGTTCTCACTCCATACTTGTCATCTCTAACAGACATCGGAGATCGAGCAGGTTTAGCCCCAAGGAGACCTATCTCTTTTAAGAGGTCCAAGGCATACTTTCGCTGTGAAAGAATAATAAACTCTGGTTTCTTATATATTTCAATCCCCAAGAAATATTTTGGAGATCTCATATCATTAGTAACAAAATGCTGAAGAAAATGCTTCTTTGTCATATCCACACCTTCTCTATCATCCTCTGTAAGAAGAATATCATCCACATAAACCGCAAGGATAACAAGAGCAGTCGATGTCTTACGAATGAATAACGAGTGATCTGTAGCACTTCGAGCAAACCCAACCAAAGAAATAACTTCATTGAACTTGTCAAACCAGGCCCTGGGACTTTGCTTAAGACCGTAGATCGCCTTCCGTGGTTTACAGACCTGAGACTCCTCCTAAGCCACATACCCAGGAGGTTGCTCCATATAGACAGTTTCATGTAAATCAGCATAAAGAAAGACATTCTTCATATCCAACTGGGACATCTCCCAGTCTCTGTTGACAGACACTGAAAAAAGCATACGGATTATAGTTATCCTAGACACAGAAGAGAAAGTATCAAACAAATCAACATCGTATGTCTGTGTAAAACCTTTAACAATAAGCTGTGCCTTATAACGATCAATATAACCATCGGGGAGAAACTTAATGACAAAGATCTAGCGACAGTCAACCCCATCAGCTCCTGGAGGAGTAGGAATAAGAGTTCAAGTACCCCGTTCTGTAAGAGTATGCATCTCTTCATCCATAGCAGCCTTCCAATGAAGAATAACAAGAGCATCTTGATACGAGGTTGGAACAACATTTACCGAGAGGGCAAGAGAAAAGCTTCTAGACAAAGGAGAGAGTTGAGCATAAGAGACCACAACCTGAAGAGGATGCTGGGTGCAAAAGCGAACACTTTTTCGAAGAGCAATTAGAAGATCCAGATCTGACCTGCCTACTGTATCAGCCACATCCAAAGAAGAGACTACTGGCCTAGAAACTAGTGGTAGCGGCTCAGGAGAAGAATCAGGGACAGTAGAAGAGTTAGAAATAGAAGAATCAGAAAGAGGAAGAGAAAAATGCAGGGCAGGCTCCGAAAGAGGTGCCGATATATTGGGAAAAGAAGAAGAACCATCAGAAGAAGAAAGAAGAGAGGAAGAAGAAAATAATTGAGCATCCTTAAATAAAGTAATATCTGCTGACACATACTATCTCCGAAGAACAGGATCAAAACAACGATATCCTTTCTGTGTCGGACAATAGCCCAAAAAGACGCACTTAATAGAACGAGGAAAGAGTTTGTCACGTCCAGAAGTAGGAGAATGGACACACACAGTGCATCCAAAGACACGAGGAGGTAACGAAAATGGTATCCCGTTAGGATATAAAATAGAAAAAGGTGTCTCTCCATCGAGAACCGAAGACGGAACTCGATTAATGAGAAAATAGGAAATAAGAACCACATGACCCCAATAAGACCGGAGAACATGCATATGAGTGAGAAGACTACGAGCCACATTTAAAAGATGGCGATTTTTACGTTCAGCAATGTCATTCTATTGTGAAGTGTAAGGGCAAGTAGTTTGATGGACAATGTCATGATCCAAAAAAAAAAGAAGTAAACTGATGACTAAGATATTCCTTAGCATTATTAGTTTGAAGAGTTTAATAAGAGTATTAAACTGTGTACGAATCTCATTATAAAATGCAGAAAAAGTAAAGAAAATCTAAGAGCGTTCTCGTAAAAAATTTATCCACGTAGAATGAGAAAAATCATCTATGAATATAACAAAATACAAACTACCCCTTCCAGTAGTTGGAAGGGGAGCAGGACCCCAAATATCCGAATGAACCAGGTCAAACGGACAAGAAGAATTGTTGTCATGCTTAGTAGGAAAAGTAGACCGGTGATGCTTGCCAAACTGAAAAGCTTCACAATCAAGAGAAGAGTCGCCGCAAGGTAAATCTGACATAAGTTGATAAAGAATCCAAGATGGAGATTGCCCAAGGCGAAAATGTCACTGAAGTAGAGAAAAAGATGTAAAAAAAGCAGAATCAATATCAATATAGAACAAGCCGACGCACTCAGTCCTAGTAACAATCATCTCCTTTGAATGAGGAATCTGAAAAGCACAAGTAGAGATAGTAAAAATAGCTTCACATTTCAACTGTTTGCAAAGAACAGTAACAGAAAGAATGTTGCACGAAAAATTCAGGACATAAAGAGTGTCTTGCAGCTGAAGAGAGTGAGTAACATGCATGGTGCCAGAACCACAAACTGGAGATGGAAAACCATCCGCAATAAGAACCGTAGGTAACCGGGTGCTCTTGTCAAGATAAGAGAAAATGCGAGAATTGCCTATCATATGATTAGTATCACCAGAATCAATTACCCACCTACTCGTTGTTGCCAACTGAGCAGCACCCGAAGTAGCTAGAGAAGAAGTAGATTGCTTGGAGGAATCAGCCGACGTTGGGCGAAGATGAGGATGTTTGGTCCAACAACGATCAACCAAGTGACCAAGTCGGCCACAATGAGAACAAAGATGCTTAGAATAACCATGGCCACCACCACGGCCACCAGTACGGACACCACGGCCACTAGAGGTGTCATGACGAGCAGGATGAGCAATAAGGTCAAGAGACAGAGAAGGAGAGGGAAGCAAAGGACGTTGAAGAAGAGTAATAACAGCAGAAATTCTGACAGTAGTAGCATCCAGAGTCGGAGTATCTGCCTCTCCAAGAATTGGCTGACGGATCATATCATAAGAGTCTGGTAGGCAAATAACAAGAAGCTCCTGAAAATGCTTGTATTGTTCAGCCAGATCAGTAGAAAAAAGTCTATGCTGAAGAATTTCAACACCAATAGTCTGAACCTCCTGATAGGTAGAAGTAGGAGTCATGACAGGTCGAGAAAAAAGATTGACATACATAGTATAAATGCGCGATGTTTGGGCTCCCTCGAAATATAAAGCGGCAAGATGATTCCGGGCAAACTTGATCGTGGGATCATGTCGGATGACAGGAAGGAACTCATCAGACAAACGATTGACACACCACCTACGCACCAAAGTATCAGAAGCTTTCCAATGAACAAAATCAACAGAGCCAGAAGGAGGGGGACCATAAGTCAAATGATTACGTTTGCGCTGAGAATGCAACAGAAAAATAAAGGACACACTTCAGTCAGGATAATTGGGACCTGTAAGTTTTGAAACAGTACCCAAATTATCAAAAGCAGAGAAAGAAAAAGTAGAAAGAGAAGAAGGGGCGGAGACAGTAGAAGAAGAAGATAGAGGAGGAGTGTCCATAGAAAACAATAAGAAACCGCGCGGGTAGAGAAAAAAACAACCCGCGCGAGCTGAACAAGTCGCAAAGACAAGCAACTAAAAAGAGAGGAGGAAAATAAGCCGCAAAGCAACCGCGCGAACAAAACGACCCGCAAAGCAAACCGCGCGAATAGAACAGAAGTCGCGCGAACAGAACAAGCAAGGGAGGGCAGGGAGGGAAACCGCATGAACAAAAAGAAGCCGCGCGAACTGGAGCAAAGGACCGATTAGCTCTGATATCAAGTAAAAAGAGCTAAATAAAGACAAATTTTATTGTTCCAAAAAGATAATTATTACATAGGTATGCCCCCTTATATATAGAAAATGGGAGAGATGATAGAATACAACAAATGATGTACGACTAAATACAATCCGCGCGGCCTATGCGGTTTAACAATGTCAAACCACACACTATACGAAGAATAATTGAATACCCAGGGGCTCCTAAGGAAAGCCGCCACACTGTCAGGGAAGACCGCTGGTGCAAGCCGCCAGACCGCAACTATGGGTTGCCACCAAACCGCAGTTGCACCTAACCATCAGAACGCTGCTGCGGCAAGCCACCAGAACGCAACTGCGGGTTGCCATCATACCGCAGTTCCGGTTAACCATCAGTCCGCTGCTGCGGCTTCCTCCAGACCACTGCGGCTAACATCCACTCTGTTGTTGCGGCTACATCCAGACCGCTGCGGCTAACCTCCAGTCCGCTGTTGCGGTTAATCACCAGACCCCTACTACGATAATCCCTCAGACCGCCACTGCTGCTATCCTCCTTACCGCTAGTTGAGGTTCACCATCAGACCGCTGAGCCAAACCGTCAGATAGCCGAGAGAAGCAGATCGTTGTGATTAGATATAAAACCGTCAAGTCTCCTCAAGCTCCAACGTTCTTTATTAGGCGAACGGAGGAATTGCAATTAGTCACCAATATTTAATTTCATAATATTCACAAATATTCAATTTCAATATCAAATTTTAATTCCGTGCAAACGAACGAACCTGAGAGACATCTTCAGCTTCTTCAATTTTAAGAGGGTGAAAAAGTTCCTCATTGTCCTATAGAATATTTTAAATTCAAGAAAAACACTTAGCTGATAAGTTAAAGAAGAAGCACTGTCATTCCATTTCGTATTCAGCTTTTCATATCTAAGGGACACAACAGCTCATACAATTCATTTCATAATATGTCACTAAACATACAAGCACATGATTCGATAAAGTCAATGTTTTTAAAAATAATTCAATGAATAAATAAATTCTATTCAGAGCTAAACATGGGCAACCAAACCTGAACAACAACCAGATAGAGAATCCCCTCCCCAATTGAGCTCGTTGTAATGATCAGAAGGAACTTTAAGGGGGTTAGAGTTATTTTACACATGTTAGCTAAAAAATATAGGGTTATTTAATATCAAACAGATTTTTGCATGGAAAAGTTTGAATTTTCATTGCTTATCTAATAAAGGACATTCAAACCAAAAATCCAATTCACTACCTACTATGCTATACAGATTCATGTAGAACTCCATGAGTTTGAATGCAATGACAAAAACATATAGAAAAGAAATTTGTATAGAAGTCGGTCATCCAAATATCTCTTGAAAATGATTCATACTACAGGAAATCACTAAGTCACAAATTAGTCTTTAGAACTATTGTATGAGCTTATCAAACTGCGAAACATAAGCAAAGGGATATACATGAGCAATAGTGAGATGAAGAGAGGGGTGCGGCGGGGGAACTCTTACCCTACTAGGACACCAAGAAAATATCAAACTAATGGGATTCTCAAAGATCTCCATCCAATGCTTCTTCAATGAAGAGAAGCAATGGATTAGTTGTAACATTAAAAGGTGACGTGACCAAGTACTAAGGGATTAATGTCATTTACTTGCCCAATTAATATTATAAATAGGGGTTACTGTTTGTAATATGGATGAAGAAAAATATTAATAAAGTTATTGTCTTCTCGGTTTCCCGATCCCCCATCTTCTCTCCCATCTCCGGCCAACCTTCCCGGCCATTCTTCTTCTCTCTTAGCTCCGGCCAGGTCATTCCCCCTTCTTCCTTGTATCTCTGCTCTTTACAGATTTTTAAGTTGTTACATCAGCACTGGCACTGGCACCTTCCTGAACCCAATCTTTCCTTCCATCATCTTGTGTGGCTTCATAGCCACGAACTAAGGCTGGGCTAGCTCCGACGCCGAAAACGAAGCCGAGACACTATGCTCAACCTCCATGGTAGTCGACAGAGCTAGTTGATCAGAAGATACTTTGGAATAAGAGGGATTAGGACGATCGATGGAGTAGAAGCTAACGAGACGGCCCTTCCGATCGATGAGATAGATCCCAATAGTGCATACAGTTAAACATCGATGGAAGAGATCCCCAAGTGATCTTGTGAATCGAACTAAGAACAGAGACAAAACCCTAGAACTTGGAACCGACGACGGAACTGGACAGAATGAAGGGGACCTTAATTTGGTGGATTCCCGAACTCAGCTTTGCAGGAGGAAGGGGGTGCGAACAAAAAGTGAAGCGACATAGGATGCCCTATGGTCCTGTTACAATCAGTCTCTACACGTATACATCCAGCAGGAGGATGAGCAACACGTGTAAGCATCTCTGGATGATTATCTTTTTTCAATGTGCACCGGATTAACAGACACATGTCATAAGCTAAGCTGCAGATTATTTAGCTGTTAGTTTTTCGTTGTTAGCTTTACATTGTCAAAGGTCAATCTATCCCTTTAAATAGATAAGAGCTCTGTAATATTGATTATGCTGGTATTAATGAAATAAGTATTTCCTTGCTCTGTTTCTCTCTCTCTCTCTCTTTCTCTCTCTCTCTATCTCTCTCTCTCTCTGCCTGTTACTCTCTACTGTATTCTAATTCTCTTCTCCGGCGGACATCCGACGACGCCATGCTCTCACCTCTTTCCTTTCCGACGGATCTCAGCCGCCTCCTGGATTCTTGGTCCATCTTGGACCTAACATTTGGTGCTCTCGTTCTTACATGGCGGATCATACCCGCGCAAAAGATGTCCAACATCAACTCCAGAACATCCAAGCCTCCATCACCGCCGAGAAAACCCTGACAGCACAGCAAATTTCCGATATACGCGAGGATCTACACACCAAAGAGGTCATCCTCATCTAGCAAATCATGGACACAAGAAAAGACATGATGGATCAATTTACCAAGGTCCAGCAATCCCTTGATTTCCTCAATGTCCAAAAGAATTACACAGATTCAGGCCAATCATCTGTCACACCTAGTGTTCTTGGACCGGCTCTGCTACAAGCATCTACACAGGTCGTTTCTGCCACTTTAAACTCTGATTATAAATTTCCATGTCCGCGCTTTAGTGATGGTGACCCCACCGAATGGCTCTATAACCTACAACTTTATTTTCAATTTCATAACACAAACCCCCGCGATTTTCTTTTACTAGCTGCATGTCATCTTGACCGACCTGCTGCCTGTTGGTATCAAGCCACAATACGCGACCAGCCTACCTTAACTTTCCCTGCCTTTGTTGAAGCAATCAATAAACGTTTTGGACCGTCTGATTATGAGGACCCAGCCGGATCACTCACAAAATTACAACAAACATCCACTGTCTTGGAGTACAAAACACAATTCGAAGAACTTTCGACTCGAATTTCCGGTTTAACACCACGCTTTTTATCAAGTGTTTTTGTTTCAGGATTAAAACCTCATATCCGCAGTGTGGTACGCATGAAACGGCCGAGGGAAATTCATGAGGCTTACGCTTTAGCACACATGGTCAAAGATCATGACATGGAAACTAACCCGCGACAAACCATTATAACTCGAGCCGAGTACACGACCCCCCCATGTCCACCAGATTACACTACCAGACCGCAAATACCCCGCTTACAGTGGCAAACACCGACTACCACCACATCACCACTTAATTTCGCCACAAATAAATACCCAATTAAACGTTTATCCGCCACAGAACGTCAAAGACGTCGCGAACTAGGTTTATGCTATAGCTGTAATGACAAATACACCTTCGGCCATCGTTGCAAGGGTACGGGAACGTTATTATATTTCCAAGGTACCGATGAGCCTGAGGACAGCGACGACCCACCAGGTGAACCTGTTCAAGAGGCCATCGATCCTCAAAGCTCGGTTTTTTATACGCTCTCAAGGGGGAATCTATGGGCAATTGCCTAAGAGTCACTTCCATGCTACTTAATCACTCACTGGAAACATTAATAGATAGCGGTAGCTCTCATGATTTTATTTCCGAACGTATTGCAAAGTTTCTTAAAATACCCATTATGTCGATCCACCCCTTCCAAGTCTTCGTGGGCAATGGAATGTCATTAACATGCTTAGGCAAATGCGTTGATCTTTCCCTGCTCATTCAAACCAGAACATATAGATTAAGTTTATACATTATCCCATTACATGGGGTTGATATTGTACTGGGAGTACGATGGTTAAGGTCATTAGGCCCCGTCACCACCGATTACTCGACCCTTACAATATCTTACGTGTTAGATCAAGGGCCTGTCACTTTGCAAGGGCACCTCATTGCACCTTCTGCACCGGTTTCATCATCGCAAGTAGCACGTTTAATGACATTACAAGCGTCGGCACTTTGCGTATTAACAACCACACCCGTACAAATCATGAATAACACCGACCACAAACCAATGTTTGATGAATCATTACCCTCATCGATTATATCCCTCCTACATTCCTTTCAGGAATTATTTAACGAACCTGCCACACTGCCACCCCGTCGCACAGTGGACCACACCATACCATTACTACCAGATGCGCAACCCACGAATTTAAAACCATATCGATACCCTTATTTTCATAAAAACGAAATAGAGCGTTTAATTTTAGAAATGTTACACACAGGATATATCCGCCCAAGCACATCCAGTTTCAGTTCACCAGTTCTACTAGTAAAAAAAAAAGATGGCACATGGAGATTCTGTGTCGATTACCGTGTATTGAACAATATCACCATTAAAGATCGCTTTCCCATTCCCACTATTGACGAGTTATTAGACGAACTTTTCCACGCAAGAATTTTTTACTAAATTAGATTTACGATCGGATTACCATCAAATTAGGATGGCTGAACCTGATATACATAAAACTACTTTTCGAACACATTACGGACACTATGAATTTACGGTTATGCCCTTTGGCCTAACCAATGCCCCTTCCACATTTCAATCCCTGATGAATACAATTTTTCGTCCACACTTACGCAAATTTATCGTCGTATTTTTTGACGATATATTAATATTTAGCGCAATGGAAGAGGATCACCTAGATCATTTAAAGGTAACCCTCAATCTCTTACGCTCCAATAACCTCAAAATAAAATATTCAAAATGTTTTTTTTTCATAAAACAGAGGTTGAATTTTTAGTCCACTGCATCACCAATGTCACAGCTTTCCCTACCTCAACCAACATCAAGGCCCTGCAAAGCTATTCAATTCGAACCTCACAAAAGGAAGTTCAGGCATTTTTGGGCCTGGCCGGTTTTTACAGAAAATTTATAAAGAATTTTTCGACCATTGCATCCCCACTCTCAGACCTACTTAAAAAGGATGCATTTACCTAGACAGACCACACCCAACTTGCATTTAAACAACTTAAGGCACTTTTAATTTTGAAACCCATTTTAGCTCTACCTAATTTTGACGAACCATTTACTATAAAAACTGATTGTTGAAACCGAAAAAATCGGTCCCTGTAGAGTCTGACCCTTGCGGAAGGGGTGATCGCACACTTACTTCTCTACTCACAAGCCCAAGGGTCAAGGGAGAGGGACCGGGAACAGACCCAAGGCTTCAGCACGGAGGTCCCACCACACACCCGGAAGATCTTAGAGCGCTTCCCCTCCTTAGCCAAGTGCTGAAGCTAAGGTACCTCAGAAAGCGTTAGAAGACCGGGCACAAAAAGGCGTGTCTTCTGAGGTACCCCTTGGGTCCTATTTATAGGAAAAGATGGCCTGCAAATACCCAACCTTCACTGTTTTCGAGGACTATAGGCAATCCAAAGGGGGTAACATGGTAAAAACATCCCACAACTGAAGGGCGAGCCGGCACCGAGAAGAGCTCGCTGAGTGGGGGCGGCGAGTACGGGCGCGAGAAGGCTCCCCCTGCGCCGAGGTGAGGAGCGGTGGATGAACTCGCCTCTCGCAGCGCCGCGGGCCTGACTCGCCTCGCTTCAAGCCTGGGAAGGTCGGGCTTGAAGCCCCTGCACGCCGATGACGGTCATGTTGGTACTCGCCGAACAGGTGGCTCTAGACGAGCATGTACTCGGCCGGGCCCATGATGAACGGCCTCCTCTCGTCGGGCTCAGCTCCACGGTCTTCGAGCTCGGCCCGACGATTTCCGAGCACGTACTCGGCATGCTGGGCTCGTCATACCCTGCTGAACTCACCTGAGGCTCGGGGGTGGTCTGGGCCGGCCGGATCGGCTCCTGTTAGCCCACTCGCTGGATACGGGGTTGTACACAATCCCCGCTCTTTGCGAGGTTGACACAAACTCGGAAAGAAACATCCAACCCACCAGGATCCTGCGAGTGCGACAGGAGCCGAAAGGAATCTCTTGGTAGGACCCACCGATGGCTATATATACATGCCCTGCCTGCTCGACTGACCCCCGCCCCTTTCTTTACTTAAGCCCTGCCGAGATGCCACTCCCGAAAGAAGTCATGGAACGGCTCGCGAAATCACGCGGGGAGACCACCCTTCGTGCCGCAGCCCTGACGGATCTGAGCGCCCCGGCCCGCCGTTTTGCTAAATTCGGCTCGGCCAAGAGGGCGAGGCCCTTTCCTCCCGAGGCCGTGCACATCTTTGCTGACCTAAAGAACACTTTGGCCCACGGCTCCGACTCTTCCAACCGTCCTGCCCTGGCCCCTCATGACAAAGACTTTGTGGATCTTACCGCCGAACAGGACCAAGGCGGCGAGGTCTCCACACCAAGGGTCGAGACTCTACCTGCCAAGTGGCCCGGGTCATCCCCTGACCCGCGCCCGCGAGACTCGCCTCCTGTCTCCAAAATCTTGGAGCCAGACTCGCGGGGGTCAGTATCGCCGGCTCGCCTTCACTCCCAACATCCCTCCTCTGCTCCTGCGGCTACTGGGGTGGATGCCGAGCATACATCCGCTCCTGCTTCCCCCCCAGGATACTGAAGGTATGCCCCTGACCTCCTTATTTTGCGTCTGATTCGAACTGGCGCTCGCTCCTCCCACTCGCTATCTTGACTTCCCTGTGCAGGCCTCCCGGACCCAGCCACGACTGATAACTCTGCCGAACGGGCCGTCTACTCTCCTCTTCCATCGCCGCGCGCCTTGGACGTCTTCCTGGACTCGGAGGTGGACATCCCCGAACGGTCGAGGCGAAGCCAACTGGTCCTGAAGAAGCTAGTGTGCGAGCTCCATGAGCTGAAGAAAGACAACTCCAGGCTGCAGGACGAGTGCGCGCAGCTTGCCGGCGAGGCGAGGATCAGCTTGGCGTATGCGGCGACATCTTCCTCCATACTTTTTGACGAGATTGACGAGAACCTGCGAGCGGCGAACAGGAACCTGGGGCAGCTTCGGCAACTTTTTGCGCAGCGGCTGGCGGCATCGGGTCGGCGAGACCGGGGTAATTGAGGACGGCTCTCTTGCGAGCTGACTGGTACTCGCCCTCACTGTAGCCCGATCTATGCGCGCGCTTTTCTACTTTTCTTTGTTCTGGACAATTTACTTTTGAATGCTTAATAAAGTGTATAAATTTTATCAAGCGAGCACGTCTTTTCTTCTTTGAGCGGTGCGTGCCTTTTCGGATTCCTTAGCTAGGCTCGCCTAGGTCGGCTAGTAGAGAGCGACAAGACGGGATATGCGAAGCAGGGTACGAGAGCCGGGCTGGTCAGTCGGTTTCGCTTCCCCTTCTTTTTCTATAAATAGGGATCCCCACCTACCCCCGGCTATGCCTTTATTGCCTTCTCATTCCTTCCTTTCCTTGCCCTCCCTACCTACTGCTCGCGTGCTTTCGTCCCCTCAGCGAGCATGGGTAAAGGAAACCCCGACTCCGAGGGCCGCTCCAAGTGCGCCCAGAACTTCGCGGACCACTATTTCTTCGAGGGGAACACCACGGCGAGCGAGCTCGCCGAGTTTGTGGCGAATTACGTCCCTGCCGGCTTTGCGGCCCGCCTCCCAGCGGAGCATGAGGCCATTAACTCATTCTTTGAGGACGAGCTCGCCTTCCCCATCTCGCACTTTGAGGTGGGGTTGCGCCTGCCGCTCTGGCCGGAGGTTCGCCAGGTACTCAAGTACTACGGCGCTGTGCCCGCGCAGCTCAACCCCAACGCCATCGCCATGATAGTGGGGTTTGCCTGCTAACTCCGCCGAGAGCGGATCGAGTTCAATCTCACCGTCTTCCGCAAGCTCTTCTCCTACAAAGCCAACGTCGACGGGGTCGCCTTATTCGGCGGCACATCCATAAAGATCCGCGAGGTCGCCAACAAAAATCACAACTGGATGTCGAAGATCACCTTCATCCGGGGCGACCTCGGCAATATTCCCTTCTCGCCCTTGCAGAAGAGCGAGGAGGTGTACCAGCCGCCGTCCATGTCTGGTAATGACACCGAGCTCCACAAGTTTTTCCTGTACAAGGACTTCGAGGTCGCCTTCCTCCGTCGCGGCCTCGAATCCCTGCCGTCTATCCTTCCTGGTGAAGGTTCGCCTCGCCCACCTTCCGCTCGCCATTTGGCCTAACCGATCAGAACCTTATTTTTTGCCTAAGTCTTTTTTGCAGGGGAGCGACTGATCCCGGTGAACCCTCTCTTCGCCGACCCTGGAGTGTTTTCGGACCCGCTCGAGCAGGCCCGGGCCACGGCTGAGGCGTGCCGGGAAGAGAAGGTCAGGGGCAAGCCCTCCAGCAAGAGGCGGCTGGAGCTTGGGGGGCCGAGCTCGGTCCACTGCCCCTCGGCCCCTAAAAAGGCGAGGGTGGTCTCGCGAGGCCTTCTACAGCAGCCCGCGTCACCCACCAGGTTCATGAGCTCGCCGGAGGCTTTTTTCGACGAAGCCCCGGCGAGCCCACTGAAGGAGACATCATCCCCCTGCGGGAAGAGGCACGGGTCCTCCTCTCCTCCTTCCGTCGAGGAGGTTGCCCCCAGTGGCTCGGGAGCCCCAAAGGACCACCCCCACTTCGGGAAGGGGGGGAGGAGTGTAACGCCCCCAATTTTCCTACGTTTAGTTTTTTATCTCATTGGCGTTACGTTGACGCATTTCTGTGGCTTGTGTCATGTGTGGAGTATGGTTTAGCTTCTTAGAACTCAGTGCCCCGTTTTGTAGCCTGTTGGCAAGATCTCCCTAGCAAGCCGAGTCGTTTTGGGTGACCCGGTGTGGCCTCTCGGGGGGATGTTTGTATTTGTCTTTGTTTGGGTATAACTCGAGTTCTGTTCGTCGAAAGTTAATTTCGACTTCGTCGTTGAGTTCGTAGCGTGGATATTTAGCTACGGTGCGAATTTCGTCGGATTCCGAGGTGATTCGGTTTTTGTGTCGTTTGGTGTGTTAATAGTATTGTGATCAATTAATTAAATTGATTTGGCTGTCCTGTAGCCTTTTGGTTTTGACCGTTTATTAAATTCTGCGGGAGAATTTATTAAGGCAGTTATTGCCTCGCCTTGGTGGCAGCCATATTTTTGGCTTATACCTATTTTGGTATTTACTTAATGAAATTAAGTAATTAGGCGTTTTAGGGTTCGGTTATGGATGAACCGGTGTTTAGCTTTTCGTATAAAAGCTCTGTTTAAGAAGTGACAGCCCACTTCTTCTTCTTTTCCTGAGAGAGAAACCGTCGGCTTGTTCTCGGAAGAGCAGAGGAGAAAACCGCCCGTCCTGTACCTCCTTCGGTCAGCGATTTCGGGCTTGTTCGTGAACGAAATTCGATTCCGAAAACGGCGTTGGCTTGCTCTCTCCGAGATCTTCGTTTCGACGGTAAGATATTTGATTTTCGTGGAGTTTTGATGAGATTTGGGTTTCGGTTTTGGAGTTTTCAGCCATTAATGGCCGTGAGATTTATTCTAGGTGCCGTGGCTGTTTGTTCCGTGTGAAGAGGAGGAGAGCCATCCAAGCTTCGCTGAAAGTTGAGGCAAGTGGTATTCTTGCCCTTGCCAAGTTTCTTTTGAATTATTCTTGTTGTATTTGAAATCCCTGTTAGCCCTAGGGTAGAGGCCTTGTTGTTCTCTTCTTCTTGCTAACTATAGGATTTAGTTCTTCCTATTTGACCCCCCTACTTGTGCTGATGGAACCCAACCTTGCCGGCGTGTTGCCGTTTATCCTTGCTCAGATCTTTGCTCTGGTTTGGGTGTAGCCGAGAGGAAGTGTTAGGAGAGGGGGGTGATTTCTTTTCCCGAATTTGCTAAGTGTATTACTCGAGTAGTGTCGTTAGATAATCGAGTAGTGTTTTTAGTTACTCGAGTTGTTGCTTTGAGATACTCGAGTAGAAGGAGTTAACTCGAGTATTAGCCTTGATTTACTCGAGTAGTAGGTAACTACTCGAGTAGGGGATCTGAGTTACTCGAGTAGTGGTTTCGAGATACTCGAGTAGGTGCTTTGACTTACTCAGGTAGGAGGTACTACTCGAGTAGGGGTTTTGGTTTACTCGAGTAGTAGGTAACTACTCGAGTAGGGGATTGACTTACTCGAGTAGTAGGCAACTACTTGAGTAGGGGATTTGACTTACTCGAGTAGTAGGCAACTACTCGAGTAGGGGATTTGACTTACTCGAGTAGTAGGCAACTACTCGAGTAGGTGATTTGAGTTACTCGAGTAGTGGACTCGAGATACTCGAGTAGGTGGTTTGGTTTACTCGAGTAGTAGGCATCTACTCGAGTGCAGGTTTGTAAATACGCGAGTAGTGGCTTTAGCATACTCGAGTAGTAGGCAACTACTCGAGTAGCGGGTTGGGGTACTCGAGTAGTTGGTAACTACTCGAGTGCTGGTTGTGTTCGTATACTCGAGTAGTAGGCGACTACTCGAGTAGAGGGATGAGGTACTCGAGTAGTAGGCGACTACTCGAGTAGAGGGATGAGGTACACGAGTAGTTGGTAACTACTCGAGTACTGGAAATTCCCTGCCTTCTTTTTGTCTTAGAATCGTTCGACTATCGTCGATCTCGGTTTCTGCATTAGGCCGTTCGACAATCGTCGACCTCCGGTCGACAATCGTCGAGCTCCATATTACCTTAGTGGGATTGAGGTTAGAGTTTGGTTTTGGCCTTAAGTGAGGCTAGCTCACTCAACGCCAAGGTTTCGGTAGGCACTTAGTGGGTCTCACTCAGCGCCTTGTCGTGTTGATTCTTTTCAACACTCTTCCTTTACCTTGTTTTTCGTTCCCGAGTGGATTTCTTGTTATATTTCTGGTATTTCCTTGTCGGCCGTTTTCTTTACCTTCTTAAAGACCGAATCGTGGGTCGTGGTTAGTAGTGATGGTTTATAGCTCTTCAGGGGGGTGGAGTTGTGTGACATAGCCAAGGCCACTCTTGTTTTCGTGCTCCAGGTACGGGCTGGGCATGTGTGGGTGGAAGGTCCCTTGTGCTTTCACGTGTAGACCCTCGAGCTTGATGACTTGGACATGGTGGATTGGGGGACTGCGTTTGACTTCGATCCGGTTCCTCGTTGTTTGTTTTTGCTACTACCACTCTCCACAGTTTAGGGTGTTAGAAGTTCCTTCCTTAGTAGCTTGCAGCACTTTTGGCTCTTGGTAGCCTAGTAGGCCCGGCAGGATGTTGTTCCTAAGTTGGGTTGTTGCTGTTTTCCTTGCTCGTTGTGCTTTTCTTCTTGTCCTGTTTTGGACAGTTGTGACTCTTTCTACTGCATGTTTTTCAGTCACTTCTTCCTTTTGGTTGACTCTTACATGCAGTTGTTTTTACCTTGTTGCTTGCTGAGGTATTCTGTTTTCTTTTGGAATACCCCAGGTTCTGAGCCGTAGCCAGTGGGGTGGCTAGTTTGTAGTGGTGCTGTTGGTGGTCTCTTGGACTTTGGAGTTCCGTTTGCCGTGTTGGTGAGGTAGTTTTTCAGTACTTTCTTACAGACATACATATGTGTAAGTGGGTTCGTGTCAGGTTGTTGGCGCCCACTGGTAGTTGTTGCCCTTGTACTGGATATATTTACTTATGTTGCTACCATTTTCTGGAGATAGTCTACTTGCTTTGAGAAGGATTTATGCTAGGTTGCTAGTTACTTTTAAACTATAAATATTATTATAAATGAAGCTCCTGATCAACATGTTTTATACGCTTAATAACTATTTTCCAAATCACGTGAAAGTGAAGGGATAGATACTACTCTAGAGGGGGGGTGAATAGAGTTGTCAAATTTTGCACTAGACAAAACTTAATGGTCTACCCAACTCCCTTGGAGTGAATTGCGGAATTAAAAGATTATAGATATGGAAATAACCCTAGAGCCTAACACAAGTGTTGTGCACAAACTCAAGCTAACTGTAATTACAGTTAAGGCTTGGAAATCCTAATCAGCAACTAGCAACCTAGTTATATCTATTCATAGCCATAATGCAGGAATTAAACAAGGCAATCCAGATGACACAAGGAATTTATAGTGGTTCCCCAAACAACTTGGGTACGTCCACTCTTCTACCAACAAGGTAGGAATCCACTCAGGTTTTTGATCAGGTGCCCTGCCACCAACAGGATCTGCTTCAGGTAGATCCAGAAACCCTTTAGACTTTTGATCAGGTGTCTAAAAACCAAGCACAGGTTTTTGATCAGGTGCCCTGCCACCAAGGGATACTTTTGAAGGGAGTAATAACCCTGTACAGGAGGGGGAAGAAGGTTAAGATGTCTTCTCTATTTTACAATAGATTAGAGAAGCACAAAAACTTGCACTGAGCTAGAAAGCTCTAAAGAATCAAGGCTCCCCCTGGCTCAAAGATGTCCAGGTGAAGTCTTGCTTCAGTGCAGAAAACTCTTCAGAAAGTTCTGAAGGAAAAACTACAAGAAGATATTAAACAATAAAATTAAAGATCTTCAAGCAGCAATCTTCTTATTCTTCTTCTTCAAAAGAACTCTGAGTTAGAATTTCCTGAAAGCAGGAGAACTCAGGTTGAAGAAGAATAGAAGATCTTAACACTTCTCAGTTGGATGAGTATAGCTGAGAGCAGAAGACTTGATCTTGATGAAGGCTTGAATGCTTAAGTGAACAACTGGTTAGCTATTAGCTAGCTTGAATCCTTCTTCAAAGGGTCCTTTTTATATCAGCAACAAGCAACGGCTCTCTTTAATTTGAATTACTTGTCTTCTTCTGAAACTTGAGACCTGGGCTGTAAATATCAAGAAGACAAAACAATCTCTGCAGCAGAAACATTCTATAAAAGGTATAAACCTCTTTCTAGGAAGCTGCAGGAAGCAATCTGATAATAAAGTACTAAATAAAGTCATATCAGAAACAAACTCTTTACAGCAGAAGAAAAACTTTTCAATCTAACGGCTATAAAGGACTGACAGCAGATAAAGTAAAATACAAAGTCAACTAATAAGACAAACAACTTTATCTGAAAAGATTTTACACAGGCATAAGGGATGGAGCAAATATTGCCTGGAAATATTATCATAAAACAACTGAAAAGATATGCCAGATAATGTATTAATTAATTAAATATAATAAATAAATACAAAATATAAAGGCAGACAGAAAACGTCGAACGACCTTCGGAGATCGTCGACCGACGCACGGAGATCGTCGAACTATCGGACAGATAGTTGAACGATCCAGATAGTCGAACTACCACAAGAGATAGTCGAACTATCACAGCAGATAGTTGAACTATCAGAAGATAGTCGAACTATCAGATAGTCGACCTATCAACAGATAGTCGAACTATCAAAGCACACAGATAGTCGAACTATCAGCAGATAGTCGAGCTATCAGATAGTCGACCAATCAACAGATAGTCGAACTATCAAAAACAAACAGATAGTCGACCTATCAACAGATAGTCGAACTATCAGATAGTCGAACTATCAAAGCAGATAGTCGAACTACCAAGCGAGAACATATAGACGACCTATCAACAGATAGTCGAACTATCAACACATAACAGATAGTCGAACTATCAACAGATAGTCGAGCTATCAGATAGTCGACATATCCAAGCAGATAGTCGAACTATCATAGCACACAGATAGTCGAACTATCAGCTGATAGTCGAACTATCCACGCAGACTGAAAATCGAACAACTGATAGACGATCGTCGAACAGTTAGTCGACGATAGTCGAGCGGCGTTCGACGATAGTCGAACGAACAAACTACTTAACCAAATTCTTCATCTGGAAAAGTGAGGACTCTACAGCTAGACTACTAACCATTGACCATAGATATTTCTTGGGTCAAGGGACTAAAAAGACAAGACTAAACTCAAATCAAACTAGGGTACCAACAATCTCCCCCTATTTGAGTTAAGTCTCGTAAAAACTAAAACACAGAGCTAGCTATAGAGCAATAAAATTAATACAGGAAACATACCACAATTAACTAACAGTTATCAAACAGATAAATAACAGTCAAACAAAATTAAGAATTTACAGAATCAGGCAAAGAGTCAGAAGAACTTGGAACAAAAGAAATTTTCCTCAGGGGATCAATAGCCTCTTTCTTTGACATCTTCAAGTCCTGCACACCAATGATCTTTAATTCTGCAGCCTTTGGAACAACTGCCTCTGGATGCTTTTCCATATATTTTGAAGGGTCAAATACATCAGGGCTGACCTGGAACTTTTTGAATTCCTTCTTTCTGAATGAAGACATAGTGGTTAGTCCAGTGGTGTCTTTTCCTTCAGCTTTAGCTTTTCTGATTTGAGCTGCTCCAACCAATTCGTGAAAACGAGCCATCCTAAAGTTAGGATCAAGCTCAGGACTTTCATAAGCAGTCTCAGAAGGAGCAACCTCTTTATCTTGATTAACTAGATAAGACATGGGAGCAGACTTAGCAAAGTTCTTGCTAGAATATTTAAACAAAATAAACTACTTACCTTTTGAAACAATTTTTTCAGGCTGCACTGGTATTGGAGAAGAAACTCTTTTCTTTGGAGAAGGAGGAGGGGAAAAGGTTGGTCTTTGATACACAACCTCCTTCACTTGTTCTCTTACTTCAGTAACATGTCTTTGAGAACCAGAATAAGATCTGCCTTGGGAACTTTGAGAGCTTTTCCTTGACTGAGGCTGAGAAGGTGCAGATTTTCCAGAAGAGGCAGATGGATTAGCAGAAAGGTTCCCAGAGTCTCCTGCACTGGGAGGTGGAGGAGGAGGACCTCTGGGAGTCCATCTTGAAACAGGACTATCATACCTCTTAGATCTTTTTCTCTCTTTCTGCTGGTTCTTGGAGAACCACATCCAATGTTGAAATTCTTTTGATTTGGGGTCAATTCCTTTAAGAATATAGTATGGAGTATCATTATCACGGCTGGGAGGAGGAGGAGCAATTGCTTTCCTTTTCTTCTGAGCAGCTTTCTTTTTCTTCGAATTTTCAGATAAATCAGAATCCTCTTCATCTTCAGAGTGAGATGAAGGAGGATTGTCATAAGGATCATAGGCTTCAGAAACAGCCTTTTCTTTTAAAGCAGCTTTCTCTTTTTCCTCTTCAATGGCATCCTGAGCCAGAAGGAAATCCAAATCCAACCCTGGTGAATCATCCCAAATAGTTGACTTTTCAACTTGCAAATCTTTTTCTTTTTCCTCTAACAAAGATTGAATTCTTTGATTCCAAGCAACTCTTGCTTTCTCTTCTTGATTTTCGGATACATCTTCCATGTCATCTAAAAATGAATCCAATTCTGGATCTTCTTGAACATTAGAAACATCTGGAGCAGCTTCAGAAACAACTGCTATAACCTGAGCAGCTAAATCTTCTTTAATAAAATCTGTAGATTTATGAATACAAATCTGCTAAATAAGCTAAAATCATTCCTTCTAGGTATTCACAAGCTATCAAATTAATTGACTCGTCAATAAAGCGGATGAGTGAATTACCTTCATATTTTACCAACTCCCAAGATTCATCTAGGTAGGATGTAATAATCCCTTCTAGGAAATGGGCAACCACGGGAGTGGTGAGATCTTCTAAGCAAACCTTCACCGCAAATTTAGATAACATAATAGCATCAGATATTTCTTTTTCCGATAACACAGAAACTGATTTATCTTGAACTTGAACTGCATCAGTCTCTTCTTGAATTGCTGGAAGGGAGGCTGGAGGCTCTGAGGCATCTTCACAAAACATCTCCCCCTGCCTGATTTCAGTGGAAACTGAAACCAGGCCCCTTGAAGAAGAGGGCTCAGCAGATTTGGAAAGTGACTTGATGGAAGCAGTCAGGGTGGCAATGGAGGAGGCAAGTGGAGCAATTGCCTCTTCAATCATTATTTTGATTGAAGGGGTAATTAACTCCAAAATGCTAGAAATGAATTGAGGGGTGATCTCAAAAGATGATGGAATTGCAGTGGATGGAGATGCAGCAGAGATGGTTGTAGTGATAGGATAAGAAGTGGTGTGGACTGGAGATCGAATTGGAGATGGAGAAAGATGTGGAGAATGAACAGGGAACTGAATAGGAGACTGAGGAGGTGTTGGAATCCTCTCAGATCCTAACAGATCAAAACTAGGAGCATATATCCTAGCCTGATGAGAAGGAAGAGGAGATGCTGGAGGGGAAGGAAGAACAACCGTGGTTGTTTCTTGAACAGGAGAAGGGGAAAGTCGTACTTCAGCTGAAGTTGATGGAACTTCAACTGAAGCAGAGTGCATAGCAGAAGAAGATGAGGGAAGGGAAAGAGCTGAGCCAGCTTCTACCGGGTGAGGAGCGACTGAATCAGTCCTGGTACTCTCTGATGTCGCTGGAGCAACCCCTGTGAGAGCGGGTTTCACAAAAGTCCTCTTCCACTTGGAGAACAAATTTGGATCCATCTTCTTGCTTGCATTTATTGTTGTTGCAACGGAGACCAGCAGCTGAGGATACTTTTCCTTCAGGAAAATTCCAATAACCCTTCCTAGGGTGACCTCTTTCTTACTATTCTTTTTCCTTATCAAATCAAACATTACTTCTGCCCAATCAATCTTTTTCTGATAAGCAATTGCACACATCAGTGCAAATTGTTGCCTTGTTATATTTTCATGAGCAGAGTGCTTTCCGAGGAGCACTTTTCCAACTAACTCAGCGAGGAATTTAATCTTAAAGGGAAAATTGACCTTGAGCAGCTTGGTGGGAATGCCCTCTGCATGTCCCAGCTCAGTCAGCATCCTTCCAAATTCTTGAGCATCTTGCTCATAATCATCTTCACCATTTATCAAACCAAAAACATCAGTCAGAACGGCCGGAGTTAAAATTACCTCTTCTCCGCCGATGGTGCCAGTCATCGAATCGTCGGTGGATGACGAAGTGAAAGCCCATTCCTTGATCTCGGGAATATTTAACTTTATCCTTGTCGACATTAATCTCTCTAGACCTTGGTCCCGGCACAACTGAAGAACTTCCACGATCCCTGCTTCACAGCAACTGAACGCGTCAAAATCGACGCTGAAGCCTGCATCGAACTTTACAACTGCTAACACTGCGGGAGAAATCGCCATTGAGTTGCTGGAGAGAGCGCGAGAAGGACGGCGAAGACGAAGGAGACGAAGCGGCAGAAAATCGCAAGCGGAAAGACAGAATGCAAAAAGTCATGCTCCGTCGACGATAAAACAAAAGATCTTTTAACCTAGGTCGACTATCGGCTTTATATTAGACCGGAGATAGTCGATCTATCTAAAAGATACTAGACCCGATAGTCGAACGGCCGTTCGATGATCGGCCCAGAAGCAGAGTAGTCGATCAATCGTTCGAATATTTCTGGCTTCTCAAACAATAAGCTGGCGTCATCCAGAGATCGACGATAAGCTCGACCTGTTCGACGATCTTCGAACGCCGGTCGACGATCTTCTAACAGATAAGCTATCATTAACCGGAGGTCGACGATTGGCTTAATCCGTTCGACGATCTTCGATCATCGTTCGACGATCTTCGAGCAGGATTCAACATAGGCAGATATAGTCACACTTAGTCTCGTCCATTTATCATGCCTAGTTGAACTAAAAAGAACAGATGTTTCTGTTCATCTAAAGGCTTGGTGAATATATCACCTCTCTGAAACTCAGTGGATATGAACTCAAGACAAATCTTGTTCTTTTCCACACAATCTCTCAGGAAATGGTGCCGAATCTCAATGTGCTTCGTTCTAAAGTGGTGCACTGGATTTTGTGCAATTGAGATAGCACTGGTACTATCACACATGATTTTGGTATTCTTGTGTGAGTAACCATAATCCACAAGCTGGTTTTGAATCCACAGGATCTGTGAACAACAACTAGCAGCTGTTATATATTCAGCCTCTGTAGTTGAAGTTGAGACAGAAGCCTGCTTCTTACAGAACCAAGAGACCAATCTCTCTCTCAGAAACTGACAAGTTCCTGAGGTGCTCTTCCTGTCAACTCTGCAACCAGCATAATCAGAATCAGAATATCCAATTAATTCAAATTCTGACTCAGCTGGGTACCAAAGTCCTAGATCTGGACATCCCTTCAGGTATCTCAGGATTCTCTTTAGAAGAATCAGATGAGATTCCTTGGGGTTGACCTGAAATCTAGCACAAAGGCATGTAACAAACATTATATCAGGCCTACTTGCAGTTAGATATAATAGGGAACCAACAATGGCCCTATAAGTCTTTTGATCAACTGGCTTGCCGTGATCATCAGAATCAATAACTACATTAGTAGCCATAGGTGTAGGCATTGCTGAAGCATCAGCCATCCCAAATTTCTTTACCAATTCCTTGGCATATTTGGATTGGGAGATGAAGATACCATCAGCATCTTGCTTAACTTGGAGACCAAGAAAGTAAGACAGCACACCCATACTACTCATCTCAAACTTAGAGTGCATCAGGTCAGAGAACCTTTTGCAAAGTTTGGGATCAGTGGAGCCAAATATAATATCATCTACATACACCTGAACTAAACGGATTGTGTCCTTGTGATGCTTGACGAAAAGGGTTCTATCAACTACTCCCCTAGTAAAGTTGTGCTCTAAAAGGAAACTAGCTAGAGTCTCATACCAGGCTCTGGGAGCTTGCTTTAGTCCATAAAGAGCTTTCTGCAGCTTAAACACATGTGAGGGCTGAGTTGAAGAAACAAACCCTGGTGGTTTTTCAACAAACACCTCTTCCTTAAGCTCACCATTCAGGAATGCACTTTTGACATCCATCTAGAACACCTTAAACTTCATGTAGGCTGCATAGGCCAAGAAGATCCTTATTGCTTCTAGCCTTGCAACAGGAGCAAAGGTTTGGTCATAATCTATACCTTCCTCCTATCTGTAGCCCTGAGCTACAAGCCTTGCTTTATTCCTTACAATAATTCCATTTGCATCCAACTTGTTTCTGTACACCCACTTGGTGCCTATGATCAGTTGGCCTTTAGGTCTTGGAACCAAAGTCCAAACTTTACATCTCTCAAACTGATTGAGTTCCTCTTGCATAGCAATGATCCAGTGGGGATCTAGCTCTGCATCTTTAAAGGTGAGGGGCTCAACCTGTGAGAGGAAACAAGCATGCATCACATCCTGTCTTAATTGGTGTCTTGTTTGCACACCAACTGATATGTCTCCAATCACTTGAGATGTGGGGTGATCTCTAAGTGTGACAATATCAGCAGGTGGGATGTGATCTTCAGCAACAGTTGGGATTAATTCCTCAGGAGGAATTTGATCTACTGTTGGTGGTACAACCACAGCTTCTGCAATGTCTTCATCACTGTCTGATTCAGTGATCTGAAGAGTTGATAGTTGAAGAATTTCTTGAGGGGCATCAGGTACCTGCAATGAACTAGAGGAAGGAGAATTTTACTTCTCCTTGTAAAACATCTGAGACTCATCAAAAGATACATGCACAGATTCTTCAATTTTACAGGTTGATTTGTTATAAACCCTATAAGCTTTGCTTACTTGGGAATATCCAAGCATGATTCCCATTGAAGCTTTTGCTTCAAATTTTCTAAGGTATTCTTTATTGTTATTATGAATATAAACAGTACAACCAAATACTCTAAAATAATTAATTTTAGGTTTCTTTCCTTTAAGCAACTCATAAGGAGTTTTACACTTAAGCTTGTGTATCAGACTTCTATTCAAGACATAATTGGCTGTACTAACAGCTTCTGCCCAATAGGAGAGAGGCATGTTAGCATCTGCCAACAATGTACTAGCAGCTTCAATGAGTGTTCTATTCTTCCTTTCAACTACCCCATTTTTTTGGGGAGTTCTAGGAGCTGAGAAACTATGTTTGATACCTTCTCTCTCACAGAATTCTTGCATGAGAAGAGTCAAACTTAGTACCATGATCACTTCTGATCAAGGCCACATGAGTAGAGTACTCAGTCTGCACACATAGTAGAAAGTCTGTAAGGGATTTGAAGTTATCAGCCTTAGTTCTCAAAAAGAAAACCCAACTGAACCTAGAGAAGTCATCTACAATTACTAAGGTGTAATACTTCCCTCCTAAACTCTGTACATTTATTGGGCCAAATAGGTCCAAATGTAATAGATACAGGATTCTAGGAGAATCACTCTTATTTACTGATTTAAAAGAATTCTTGGTTTGCTTGCCTAGCTGACAAGCCTTGCATAGGCTCTCCTTCTTGTAGGGGCAAGAAGGTAAACCTCTAACAAGGTTGTGTTTAGATAACCTAGATATATTTTTAAGGTTAACATGACTAAGCCTCTTATGCCACAAAGAATTATTATTAATTGTTACTTCATTAAACAAACAGATTTCAGAGTGAGATGAATTGAAATCTACTAAATAAATATTACCTATTCTAATGCCTACTAAAACAACAATATTATTTAAAGTAATATTGCAAGAAGAGTTAGAAAATGAAACCTGGTAGCCAGCATCACATAGCTGGCTAACTAAAATCAAATTGTGCTTCAGTCCTGTCACATATGCAACTCTCTTGAAAGTAACATCTCCAATTGTGATCCTGCCATAGCCTTCTGTCTGACCACAGCTGGAATCTCCAAAGATAACCTTTGGGCCGAGCTTAGCTTTGAATTTTGACAGATGATCTTTATTTCCTGTCATATGCTTGGAACATCCACTATCCAAATACCACTTATTTTGAGTGATTGGATAGGCCTTCACCTGTAAGACATTTATTCAGACAGAGTGGACCCAGGTAACCTTGGGTCCCTTGTTTTTCACATAAGAAAAGCTAGAAATAAATGAAAATGCCGGCTGAGGGTGATAACCTAATGGGTGAGATCTCCTAGGTGGGATTCTCCATGCAGATGATGGGTCAACAAACCTAGGGTTTCTATTTTCATTTAGGTTTCTATGGTACTGATGATGATTTTGAAAATCATGTTGAAAACGTCGATCGACGTTCGACGATGGGCGCTCAGATCGTCGAGCTTCGTTCGACCATTGAGCTTCCGATCGTCGAGCGGCGTTCGACGCTCTTTGCATTTCTTTAAAAAATTTCTTTCTTTTCTCTCTCTTAGCCTTATTTAAAGTTTTATTAACTAGGTTTACTTGCTCAGTGTTCTTCATTCCACTAGCTGAAATGAAGTTCACTGGAGTTGAAAGATTATTTTTAAGAATAACTGGGGGTTCACTTGGAGAAGCACCTAAGCCTAGTTTGTCATTACCTGACCTAGTGTTAGACATGCTGGTTATCTCTAACAACTTAAGGCTTCTACCATTAAGTGATTCTTCTAACCTCTTAGACTTAGCTAACTCCATTTTAAGAAATTTAATTTCTTCACTACAAGTAGTGAGATCTTCCTTTAACCTAATATTTTCTGTAGCAATTGATTTTGAGTCAGCTAACTTATTTCTAAGTTCTTTTATCTCCTTTTCTGAGCTAATCAAATCTAAGCATAAAGATTCAAAATCTAATTTAAATTCTTCAGAGGTGAAGTCATAAGAAGATAGTACCTCATCTTCTGTTGGCATCTCTTCATCTGAATCTGAACTCTCTGCAGCTGAGTGATTGCTGCAGGCATCTATTGCCATCAGGCAAACTTCTTTTGCCTTCTTCTCTTCCTCATCCTCACTGGAGCTTGAGGAGGAGGATTCTTCATCAGAATCACTCCAGGTTTCAGCAATGAAACCTCTCTCCTTTTTCTTGTTCTTGTAGGAGGATGGCTTGGACTGCTTCCTGTGCTGTTCCTTTTCTTTTCTCTTATCTTTGTTCTTCTCCTCTGGACACTCTGGTAAGATGTGTCCAGGCTTCCTGCAACCATAACATATAATTTCTTTAGCAGGTGAATGATCATACCTTGGTTTGTCTTCATATCGTGAAGACTTCTTTCTGAATTCCTTTCTCCCCATCTTGAGAAACCTCTTGGCAAACAATGCCATTAATTCCTTATTTGATTGGCTGCCTTCAGAAGCATCAGCAGCCTTAAGAGCTAGAGAATGCTCTTTTCTTGTTGGAGTAGGAGTCTTTGCTTCTGCTTCTGCTTCCCTTGTCTTCAGCACTTGCTCAAAAGACTTGAGCTTGCCGAGAAGGGCTTCAGTGGAGATCTCATTTGTACTTCTGGCTTCCTTGATGGGCCAGATCCTTAGATCCCATGTGCTAGGGAAGCACATAAGAATCTTATCATTGACCTCTGTCAATGATATGTCCTTGTCAAGGGTCCTCAGCTCATTGATGATTGAGCTGAGCCTGGTGTACATGGCTTCAACTGATTCAGCATCAGTTTTCTTGAAATTCTCATACTGTGAGATAAGGTTGGACCTTCTGTCCTTCCTTTCATCAGCTGAACCAACTACAATCTGGTTCAGTGTATCCCATATAGCTTTTGCTGAAGAGCAGTCAGCTACCTTCTGGAATACCTCATCAGACATTGTCTGAGCCAGTATATTCATCGCCTTGGCATCTGCTATCTTGGCCTTCTTATACTCATCGTTGTAATCTGGAGGAGGCACTGCACTCATATCAGTTGATGATGAGGCAGTGGCAGCAGCAGGTGCTCTTGGGGGTCCTGACAAAATAGAAGCAAAGATGCTTTCATCAATAGAATTCATATATAATTTTATCCTTGCTTTCCAGATGCCAAACTTAGCTAAGTTGCATGCTGGAGGTCTGGTGCTAGAATAATCCTTGGACTGGGCCATGATAGTGAATATTTATAAGCTTTAGTATCTATCAGGATCTTGTGACTTAGGTGTTAGCCTATTCAGTCAGTCAACCTCCCTCTGATACTAATTGAAAGTGAAGGGATAGATACTACCCTAGAGGGGGGGGGTGAATAGAGTTGTCAAATTTTGCACTAGACAAAACTTAATGGTCTACCCAACTCCCTTGGAGTGAATTGCGGAATTAAAAGATTATAGATATGGAAATAACCCTAGAGCCTAACACAAGTGTTGTGCACAAACTCAAGCTAACTGTAATTACAGTTAAGGCTTGGAAATCAAAATCAGCAACTAGCAACCTAGTTATATCTATTCATAGCCACAATGCAGGAATTAAACAAGGCAATCCAGACGACACAAGGAATTTATAGTTGTTCCCCAAACAACTTGGGTACGTCCACTCTTCTACCAGTAAGGTAGGAATCCACTCAGGTTTTTGATCAGGTGCCCTGCCACCAACAGGATCTGCTTCAGGTAGATCCAGAAACCCTTTAGACTTTTGATCAGGTGTCTAAAAACCAAGCACAGGTTTTTGATCAGGTGCCCTGCCACCAAGGGATACTTTTGAAGGGAGTAATAACCCTGTACAGGAGGGGGAAGAAGGTTAAGATGTCTTCTCTATTTTACAATAGATTAGAGAAGCACAAAAACTTGCACTGAGCTAGAAAGCTCTAAAGAATCAAGGCTCCCCCTGGCTCAAAGATGTCCAGGTGAAGTCTTGCTTCAGTGCAGAAAACTCTTCAGAAAGCTCTGAAGGAAAAACTACAAGAAGATATTAAACAATAAAATTAAAGATCTTCAAGCAACAATCTTCTTCTTCTTCTTCTTCAAAAGAACTCTGAGTTAGAACTTCCTGAAAGCAGGAGAACTCAGGTTGAAGAAGAGTAGAAGATCTTAACACTTCTCAGTTGGATGAGTATAGCTGAGTGCAGAAGACTTGATCTTGATGAAGGCTTGAATGCTTAAGTGAACAACTGGTTAGCTATTAGCTAGCTTGAATCCTTCTTCAAAGGGTCCTTTTTATATCAGCAACAAGCAACGGCTCTCTTTAATTTGAATTACTTGTCTTCTTCTGAAACTTGAGACCTGGGCTGTAAATATCAAAAAGACAAAACAATCTCTGCAGCAGAAACATTCTATAAAAGGTATAAACCTCTTTCTAGGAAGCTGCAGGAAGCAATCTGATAATAAAGTACTAAATAAAGTCATATCAGAAACAAACTCTTTACAGCAGAAGAAAGACTTTTCAGTCTAACGGCTATAAAGGACTGACAACAGATAAAGTAAAATACAAAGTCAACTAATAAGACAAACAACTTTATCTGAAAAGATTTTACACAGACATAAGGGATAGAGCAAATATTGCCTGGAAATATTATCATAAAACAACTGAAAAGATATGCCAGATAATGTATTAATTAATTAAATATAATAAATAAATACAAAATATAAAGGCAGACAGAAAACGTCGAACGACCTTCGGAGATCGTCGACCGACGCACGGAGATCGTCGAACTATCGGACAGATAGTCGAACGATCCAGATAGTCGAACTACCACAGGAGATAGTCGAACTATCACAGCAGATAGTCGAACTATCAGAAGATAGTCAAACTATCAGATAGTCGACCTATCAACAGATAGTCAAACTATCAAAGCACACAGATAGTCGAACTATCAGCAGATAGTCGAGCAATCAGATAGTCGACCTATCAACAGATAGTCGAACTATAAAAAACAAACAGATAGTCGACCTATCAACAGATAGTCGAACTATCAGATAGTCGAACTATCAAAGCAGATAGTCGAACTACCAAGCGAGAACAGATAGTCGACCTATCAACAGATAGTCGAACTATCAACGCAGAACAGATAGTCGAACTATCAACAGATAGTCGAGCTATCAGATAGTCGACCTATCCAAGCAGATAGTCGAACTATCAAAGCACACAGATAGTCGAACTATCAGCCGATAGTCGAACTATCCATGCAGACTGAAAATCGAACAACTGATAGACGATCGTCGAACAGTTAGTCGACGATAGTCGAGCGGCGTTCGACGATAGTCGAACGAACAAACTACTTAACCAAATTCTTCATCTGGAAAAGTGAGGACTCTACAGCTAGACAACTAACCATTGACCATAGATATTTCTTGGGTCAAGGGACTAAAAAGACAAGACTAAACTCAAATCAAACTAGGGTACCAACATCACGTATGAAAACCGTTTTCTTATATATTATATAAATTAAATGTAGTGTCTTGCATAGCATGAGTGGTTCTCTTGGGACCCTTATGCGCTCTTTAGGGTGTAAAACCTAATTAAAGTATTTTTCCTTCCGCAACGTATAAATATAGTTTTTATTTTGTGGACTAGGTGATCCACTGAGCCGAGGGATACAATCTCTAAAATATAACTGATTTTTCATTCATAAAACACAGGATTTTCTTGCATAAAGTTTGTAGTTGGTTTTGCCTGAGCGTCAGCGGTTATCCCCTGCTTGACGTGGCATCATGACGCGTGTTTTATCATACTCTGATAATTCTTATAATTGGAGAAAATGCGGGTTGTGACAGTTGGTATCAGAGGGAGGTTGCTTGACAAGTTAGTTGAGCAACCTTCCTTTGTTTGCTTTAGTAGTTCAGCGTCATGTCATTCACACATCGATATGTCATTAGCACGTCTTGGCAAAAGCACGAACACTACACTCATGGCATAATATGAAGTATACGAGGCATATTATGTAGTATGGGATGCATAATATGTGTTCGTATATGGACCCACCATAGGGGCTACATGTGAGGGTTATGTAGTATGGGATGCATAACCTCACCACATGACTGCGACTAGCACGTTTCTTTTTTATTGCATGGGAATGTTATGTAGTATGGGATGCATAACATTTTCATGCGTACGCCGCTCATAGCATGCATTAGGGCCTTTTTTAGAATGCATAGCACAAACATGCATAACATATCATGGCATAAGCACAATGTGCCAAGCTAAAGATTTGCAGGATGACATATGTACACACATAAGTTTTCAAATTAATTTAAAGTCATGCATTCCCGATCTAGGCACAGGAGTTAGTAAGGTGGTGGTTAACCATCCTAGGTTAGGGCATGTCATCAATTTTTTGTTAAAAAGATAAACTCTCAGAGCAAGTTTAGCAGCTTTAAGCCTATATCTATATATGTATGGTCTGTACTTGTGTTTGGGTTCTAGTCATTGATTGGGGTTCTAATTTTGGGTGGTTATGATTTTAGGATGGCTAGGAGACCTGTGACGCGTTCGACTCCCCTGTCTGAAGGTGAGTCGTCCGGAGCTCAGAATGGTGCGGTGATCGAGAGTCTGCGTCAGAGTAGCGAAGCTATGGGCAGACAGTTGGAGGAGGTGCGAGCCCAGATTCAGCCTTTGGTGGCAGTTATGGCAGGACAGGCTCATGGTGCGCAAGTTCCTGCTGGGGGGTTAGCTGTCCCTCCTCCCCCTGCACTCGTGAGACCTCCAGTGGTGGTGCCAGCGGAGATGGCCTTCATCTCGCAGTTTCAAAGGCTGAGCCCTCCCACTTATGACGGGAAGGCGGATTTCATGGTTATTGATGATTGGCTGATCTCCATGGAGGAGATGTTTTCGTATTCAGGGATTGCAGGTGACCAGAGGGTAATGCTAGCCACCTATCAGCTTAAAGGATTGGCTAAGAGTTGGTGGCTGAGAGAGAAGGAGAGCTTAGTAGCTGGATGCTCTTAGGAAATGTTTAAGGAGATGTTGCTGAGGAAGTTCTTGCCTTCGGTCGAGCGTGACCGCCTCATGAATGACTTTCTTTATTTGAAGCAAAGGCAACTCACGGTGGGTGAGTATGAAATAGAATTTAGTAAGTTGAGCCGTTTTGCCCCTGCTCTGGTCAGCGTTGAGGCTGATCGAGTTAAGAGATTTCTTGGTGGTTTGAGGAGCGAAGTGCAGCAGTTGGCCAGTGCTTATGGGTCAGTGACTTATGCTGGAGTTGTAGAGGCTGCTCTTAAGGTTGAGGCTATTGAAACGGCAAAGAGCAGAGGCTAGTAGATGAGAAAGGACAAGAGAAAGTCTGTGGAGGGGAAGAAGCCCCTGGTACCCGATGCTGTTCCGGGAAAGAGGAGCCGAGTAATGTGCAGTTTCTGTGGCCGGTCAGGCCATCCTGTCGAGAAATGTTTTAAGAGGTCAGCAGCTCAGAAGAAGGAACAGGTTCATGCGATCCAGGGTGCTCCTAGGAGAGATGTCTCCTATTCAGTTTGCAAGCGGTCCGGGCATGATGCGGCCCAGTGTTGGACCAAGGATAGAGTCTGCTTTCAGTGTGGGCAGAAGGGTCATATCAAGTCGACGTGTCCTCAGGTTCAGACAGCTCTTCCTGCAGTTCCGTTGCAGGCTTTAGCTCCACCTCCGCGTGTGGACAAGGGGAAAGGGAAGCTGAACGTGATTTCTTCTGAGGAGGCTCAGACTTCGACCCAGGTTATTTCAGGTTAGTTGATTGCTATTTTTCTAGCCTGGTAGTTTTATTTGCTAGAGTGTTGCGGTATTGCTATGGTAGTTCCTTAGTTTGTGTGTTCCTATAGGGAAGTTTAAGGTGAAGAACCGCTGGGCGCGTGTTCTGTTTGACTCCGGCGCTATCCACTCGTTCGTGGCTAGAGCCTTTGTAGAGCGTCATCGATTGACTCTAGATCGTGTTCGGGATTCCTTCTGTGTCAAGTTTCCTTCTGGTGAATCTGTGTTGTCAGATTTGGGCATTTTGGATTGCCCGGTTTTGTTGGGGGACTTTCTTGCGAAGGCGGACCTGAAAATGATTGATCTGGAGGACTTCGATGTCATTTTGGGCATGGACTGGCTCTCTCGGTATGATGCGGTCATTCAGTGCAAAGGAAAGCGCTTGGACTTCATCAGGGACGACGGTCAGCCCGGCAGCATGTATGCTGCTCTGTGTCAGGATTTTCCTGTCATCTCTGCGGTATGTGCTCAGAGATTGTTTCATTCTAATTGTTGTGTTTGTTTAGTCTCGGCGGTTGGAGCCGCTGTTAGCGTGCCACGCTTGGAAGAGATTCCTATTGTTCGTGGTTTCGCCGATGTTTTTCCTGATGATCTTCCTGGTCTTCCTCCTGATCGGGATGTTGAGTTTGTGATCGATTTAGAGCCGGGTACACGTCCTATTGCTAAGGCGCCATACCGGATGGCCCCTCGTGAGTTAGAGGAGTTGCGAGTTCAGTTGGATGAGCTGTTAGCTAAGGGGTTTATTAGGCAGAGTTCGTCGCCTTGGGGTGCTCCTGTTTTGTTTGTGAAGAAGAAAGATGGGTCGATGCGGCTATGCATCGACTATAGAGAGTTGAACAAGGTCACTATCAAGAATAGGTACCCTCTGCCGAGGATCGATGATTTATTTGACCAGTTGCATGGTAGCACGGTGTTCTCCAAGATCGATCTTCGTTCTGGTTATCATCAGCTTAGGATCCGTGAGGCGGATATTCCGCAGACTGCGTTTAGGTCAAGACATGGACACTTTGAGTTTCTGGTAATGTCGTTTGGTCTGACCAACGCACCTTCAGCCTTCATGGATATGATGAACCGGGTGTTCAAGAATTTTCTTGATAAGTTCGTTGTGGTCTTCATTGATGACGTGTTAGTTTATTCACGCAGTGCTGAGGAGCATGAGCAGCATTTGCGTTTGGTCCTATCGGAGTTGAGGAGCCACAAGTTATTCGCCAAATTGAGCAAGTGCGAGTTTTGGTTGCCTCAAGTTTCTTTTCTAGGCCACGTGGTGAACAAGGAGGGGATCTCGGTCGATCCAGAAAAGATTGCAGCAGTGATGGATTGGAGTAGACCGAGTTCGCCTAAAGAGATCAGGAGTTTCTTAGGGTTGGCTGGTTATTACAGGAGATTTGTGGAGGGTTTCTCTTCCCTAGCCGCACCTTTGACCAAGCTGACTCAGAAGAATGTGGCTTTTGTTTGGAGTGAGAAGTGTGAAGAAGCTTTTCTAGAGCTAAAGAAGAGATTGTGCACTGCTCCCGTCCTGACCCTGCCTACCGAGGGAGTAGATTATGATGTTTATGTGGATGCTTCGCTCGTAGGTCTGGGATGCGTATTAATGCAAGATGGAAAGGTAATTGCCTATGGGTCAAGGTAACTGAAGACTCATGAGAAGAATTATCCCACGCATGACCTCGAGTTTGCAGCAGTTATTTATGCTTTGAAGTTGTGGAGGCACCTACTTTATGGGGCTCAATGCAAGATCTTCACTGACCATAAGAGCCTAAAGTACTTGTTCACGCAGAAGGAGTTGAATCTGCGTCAGCGGCGGTGGCTGGAGTATGTGGCTGATTATGATGTAGAAATCCAGTACCATCCGGGAAAGGCTAACGTGGTGGCCGACGCCCTGAGCCAAAAGACGGGAAAGATCTTTAACCTCACCGCCGATCGTTTAGTGGAGGAGTTCCTCCTTATGGATATATCAGTGGGATGCTGTAGTTTGCAGAGTAGTTTGTCAGTGGCAGAGCCGTCCTGGATTTCTTTGACTAGGCTGCACCAGAAGGACGATCCTGATCTTATGCACCTTTTCACCAGGACTGAGAAGGGAGAGTTGCCCGATTTTGCTATCGATGATGCGGGTACTTTGAAGTACCGCGGCAGGTTTTGCGTTCCCGCGGTTGGGGATATTAGGAGGATGATTTGCAGTGAGGCTCATGGTTCCAGCATTTCCTACCATCCAGGATCTACGAAGATGTACCGTGACTTAAGACAAATTTCCTGGTGGTATGGCATGAAAGGAGATATAGCCCGATTTGTTGCTGAGTGTCACAGTTGCAAGCGTGTGAAGGCCGATCATGGAAGGCCTGGTGGTAAGTTGACTCCGCTAGAGATCCCGACTTGGAAGTGGGAAAGTATATCTATGGATTTCATTACGGGATTACCGAAATCCCCGAGGGGATTTGATTCTGTTTGGGTTATAGTGGATAGATTGACGAAGTGCGCTCACTTCGTACCTTATAAGATTGATTACCCGATGAAGAAGATAGCGGAGTTATACATGAATGAAGTCATCGGACTCCACGGTGTGCCGGTTAGCATCATTTCTGATCGAGACTCACGGTTCACTTCTCATTTTTGGCAGAGTCTGCAGGAGGGTTTGGGTACGGATCTGAGGTATTCTACTGCCTACCACCCGCAGACCAATGGGCAGATGGAGAGGGTGAACCAAATTGTTGAGGATATGATCCGGTGCTATATTTTAGACCACGGTGGAGCGTGGGATGAGCGGTTGCAACTCATGGAATTTGCCTACAATAACAGTTATCAGGAAAGTTTGCAGATGGCTCCGTTCGAAGCCTTGTATGGGAGGCGCTGTAGGACTCCGTTGTTTTGGGCTGAGGCTGGTGAGAGGCCTTTGTTGGGTCCCGATGCGCTTGAGGAAATGGAAGTCGCAGTGAAGCTTATTCGGGAGAAGCTTCGTATAGCCCAGGAAAGATATGAAAAGAACGCCAACCGGCGTAGATCTGCTTTGGAGTTTTCCGTCGGGGACCTTGTATTCCTCAAAGTTTCCCCGATGGTAGGTGTTAAGAGATTTGGTATGAATCGGAAGTTAGACCCAAGGTATGTGGGCCCGTTTGAGATTTTGGAACGGGTTGGCGTGTCAGCATATAGATTGGATTTACCAGCGAACTTCCCAGGTGTGCATAATGTTTTTCATGTTAGCCAATTGCGGAAGTGTGTGCGCAGCAGTGGGCAGCTCTTGGATGTTGTGCCCCAGTTGGAGCCCAACCTCTCTTTTGTTGAGGTGCCGGTTCGTATTTTGGATACTCAGGAGCGTGTGCTGCGAAAGAAGTCCATACCGATGGTTAAGGTTCTATGGAAGAATCAGGATTTGGAAAGCGCGAATTGGGAGTTAGAGTCGGCTATGAGGAGGGCTTACCCTCACCTGTTTCGTTGATTTAATCGGTATGTTATCCTTCTTGTAACTCCTATTAGTTGTTTCTCCTTCTTTAGTAGGAGTGTTGTGCGTAAAGTTTCGGGACGAAACTTTCTTTTAGGGGGAGTGACTGTAACGCCCCCGATTTTCCTGCGTTTATTTTTTTATCTCGTTGGCATTACGATGACGCGTTTCTGTGGCTTGTGCCATGTGTGGAGTATGGTTTAGCTCCTTAGAACTCAGTGCCCCGTTTTGTACCCTGCTGGCAAGATCTCCCTAGCAAGCCGAGTCGTTTTGGGTGACCCGGTGTTGCCTCTCAGGGGGATGTTTGTGTTTGGCTTTGTTTGGGTATAACTCGAGTTTTGTTCGTCGAAAGTTAATTTCGACTTCGTCGTTGAGTTCGTAGCGTGGATATTTAGCTACGGTGCGAATTTCGTCGGATTCCGAGGTGATTCGGTTTTCGTGTCGTTTGGTGTGTTAATAGTATTGTGATCAATTAATTAAATTGATTTGGCTGTCCTGTAGCCTTTTGGTTTTGACCGTTTATTAAATTCTGCGGGAGAATTTATTAAGGCAGTTATTGCCTCGCCTTGGTGGCAGCCATATTTTTGGCTTATACCTATTTTGGTATTTACTTAATGAAATTAAGTAATTAGGCGTTTTAGGGTTCGGTTATGGATGAACCGGTGTTTAGCTTTTCGTATAAAAGCTCTGTTTAAGAAGTGACGGCCCACTTCTTCTTCTTTTCCTGAGAGAGAAACCGTCGGCTTGTTCTCGGAAGAGCAGAGGAGAAAACCGCCCGTCCTGTACCTCCTTCAGTCAGAGATTTCGGGCTTGTTCGTGAACGAAATTCGATTCCGAAAACGGCGTTGGCTTGCTCTCTCCGAGATCTTCGTTTCGACGGTAAGATATTTGATTTTCGTGGAGTTTTGATGAGATTTGGGTTTCGGTTTTGGAGTTTTCAGCCATTAATGGCCGTGAGATTTATTCTAGGTGCTGCGGCTGTTTGTTCCGTGTGAAGAGGAGGAGAGCCATCCAAGCTTCGCTGAAAGTTGAGGCAAGTGGTATTCTTGCCCTTGCCAAGTTTCTTTTGAATTATTCTTGCTGTATTTGAAATCCCTGTTAGCCTTAGGGTAGAGGCCTTGTTGTTCTCTTCTTCTTGCTAACTATAGGATTTAGTTCTTCCTATTTGACCCCCCCTACTTGTGCTGATGGAACCCAACCTTGCCGGCGTGTTGTCGTTTATCCTTGCTCAGATCTTTGCTCTGGTTTGGGTGTAGCCGAGAGGAAGTGTTAGGAGAGGGGGGTGATTTCTTTTCCCGAATTTGCTAAGTGTATTACTCGAGTAGTGTCGTTAGATACTCGAGTAGTGTTTTTAGTTACTCGAGTTGTTGCTTTGAGATACTCGAGTAGAAGGCGTTAACTCGAGTATTAGCCTTGATTTACTCGAGTAGTAGGTAACTACTCGAGTAGGGGATCTGAGTTACTCGAGTAGTGGTTTCGAGATACTCGAGTAGGTGCTTTGACTTACTCGAGTAGGAGGTAACTACTCGAGTAGGGGTTTTGGTTTACTCGAGTAGTAGGTAACTACTCGAGTAGGGGATTGACTTACTCGAGTAGTAGGCAACTACTCGAGTAGGGGATTTGACTTACTCGAGTAGTAGGAAACTACTCGAGTAGGGGATTTGACTTACTCGAGTAGTAGGCAACTACTCGAGTAGGGGATTTGAGTTACTCGAGTAGTGGACTCGAGATACTCGAGTAGGTGGTTTGGTTTACTCGAGTAGTAGGCATCTACTCGAGTGCAGGTTTGTAGATACGCGAGTAGTGGCTTTAGCATACTCGAGTAGTAGGCAACTACTCGAGTAGCGGGTTGTGGTACTCGAGTAGTTGGTAACTACTCGAGTGCTGGTTGTGTTCGTATACTCGAGTAGTAGGCGACTACTCGAGTAGAGGGATGAGGTACTCGAGTAGTAGGCGACTACTCGAGTAGAGGGATGAGGTACACGAGTAGTTGGTAACTACTCGAGTACTGGAAATTCCCTGCCTTCTTTTTGTCATAGAATCGTTCGACTATCGTCGATCTCTGAATGGAGATCGTCAATCTCGGTTTCTGCATTAGGCCGTTCGACAATCGTCGACCTCCGGTCGACAATCGTCGAGCTCCGTATTACCTTAGTGGGATTGAGGTTAGAGTTTAATTTTGGCCTTAATTGAGGCTAGCTCACTCAATGCCAAGGTTTAGGTAGGCACTGTGTGGGTCTCACTCAGCGCCTTGTCGTGTTGATTCTTTTCAACACTCTTCATTTACCTTGTTTTTCGTTCCCGAGTGGTTTTCTTGTTATATTTTTGGTATTTCCTTGTCGGACGTTTTCTTTACCTTCTTAAAGGCCGAATCGTGGGTCGTGGTTAGTAGTGGTGGTTTATAGCTCTTCAGGGGGGTGGAGTTGTGTGACATAGCCAAGGCCACTCTTGTTTTCGTGCTCCAGGTACGGGCTGGGCATGTGTGGGTGGAAGGTCCCTTATGCTTTCACGTGTAGACCCTCGAGCTTGATGACTTGGACATGGTGGATTGGGGGACTGCGTTTGCCTTCGATCCGGTTCCTCGTTGTTTGTTTTTGCTACTACCCCTCTCCACAGTTTAGGGTGTTAGAAGTTCCTTCCTTAGTAGCTTGCAGCACTTTTGGCTCTTGGTAGCCTAGTAGGCCCGGCAGGATGTTGTTCCTAAGTTGGGTTGTTGCTGTTTTCCTTGCTCGTTGTGCTTTTCTTGTTGTCCTGTTTTGGATAGTTGTGACTCTTTCTACTGCATGTTTTTCAGTCACTTCTTCCTTTTGGTTGACTCTTACATGCAGTTGTTTTTACCTTGTTGCTTGCTGAGGTATTCTGTTTTCTTTTGGAATACCCCAGGTTCTGAGCCGTAGCCAGTAGGGTGGCTAGTTTGTAGTGGTGGTGTTGGTGGTCTCTTGGACTTTGGAGTTCCGTTTGCCGTGTTGGTGAGGTAGTTTTTCAGTACTTTCTTACAGACATACATATGTGTCAGTGGGTTCGTGTCAGGTTGTTGGCGCCCACTGGTAGTTATTGCCCTTGTACTGGATATATTTACTTATGCTGCTACCATTTTCTGGAGATAGTCTACTTGCTTTGAGAAGGATTTATGCTAGGTTTCTAGTTACTTTTAAACTATAAATATTATTATAAATGAAGCTCCTGATTAGCATGTTTTATAAGCTTAATCACTATTTTTCAAATCACGTATGAAAACCGTTTTCTTATATATTATATAAATTAAATGTAGTGTCTTGCATAGCATGAGTGGTTCTCTTGGGACCCTTATGCGCTCTTTAGGGTGTAAAACCTAATTAAAGTATTTTTCCTTCCGCAGCGTATAAATATAGTTTTCTTTTGTGGACTAGGTGATCCACTGAGCCGAGGGATACGGTCTCTAAAATATAACTGATTTTTCATTCATAAAACCCAGGATTTTCTTGCATAAAGTTTGTAGTTGGTTTTGCCTGAGCGTCAGCGGTTATCCCCTGCTTGACGTGGCATCATGACGCGTGTTTTCTCATACTCTGATAATTCTTATAATTGGAGAAAATGCGGGTTGTGACAAGGAGCAAGGATGCGGCCGGCAAGCCGATGCTGCTCTGGGATGAGGGGGCCCATCGTGTCTCCGTCTCTACTCGCGCTCCTTCCTGGGGAGCTCGCCGGCCTCCCACGGGCCACACGTTTGCCCTTAGCTTCGGCCTCTATGGTCGGGAGGGCGCCGATGCCTACAAGAACCTGACTCCTCGGCAGATAGGCCACGAGGGCCTGCAGACGCATCTGAGGGCCTTCGAACTTCACCATATGATGGTCCGCCGCGGCTTCCAGCTCAGCCAACTCCTGATCAAAGCCGAGCAGGAGCGCGACCTAGCGGTGGAGAAAGCTGCTGACGCGGAGCGGTGATTCGGCATTGCCGAGCGCTTACTCGACGAGGCTTCGGGCGGGCTGGTAAGAGTCTACCAACTCTCGTTTTAACTTGGAAAATATTTCACCGAGAGTTTGACCCTCATGCTTTTCAGGATGCCGAGTCCGCCAAGGTGCTGCAAGCCCGTGCCAGTGAGTTGGAGGGAGAGACTGCCCTGTTGCGGTTCTGCCTCGCGGATCAGGAGGCCAGCTCGCGTTAGCAGGAGGCCTTTGTTGCTCGGTCGGCGATCGAGGTGGAGGCGTTGAAGGAGCAGAACCGCTGTCTCGAAGGCGAGGTCCGCCGACTGACGGAAGCCCTCTTCCCCCCAGACAGTGCCGAGCCGCCTTTTCCCTACAAGCGGCCCCGGGTTTTTGGCGAGGGGGAGGTTATGGAGCGGCTGCGAGTCAACTCGATCGAGTCTGCTGAATGCCTCCTGAATGCCATGAAGGGATCGGGGATTTTGGCCGAGGGCTGCGAGGAGGTGGCGGTCTGAGATCTTCTGCCGAGCCTGTTCCCGCCGTCTCCGCCCAGCGAGAAGGAGGAGAGCTTTGGCTCCCTCTTTGATGGGGCGAAGGGCAAGGAAAAATCGCTCGGAGGCGAGGAGGAGGATCGCCATTCAGGAGAGGAGGGCGAGAGCTGACCGAATTCCCCCCCCCCTTCTTTTTTTTCTACTGTCTTCTTGTAATCATCCCCCCTCTTTTCCTGTAATCTCGTCGGGGCGAGCCCTTCCCCTTTTTGCGAACATAATGAAAAGAATTTTAATTCTAACTTTTTTTACCTTCAGTGTTAGAATGCACGTGAGTTAGGATTCGCGCTCGGCAAGAGGCCTTGAGCATTGACGGCGACCAGACTCGCGACCTCTCGGCCTACTCGCCGTGTGACTCGCGACATTCAGAATATTTTCCTCTCCCGGGTGCTACCACCAGGCCTGTCAGCTAGATGGGAGCCTGAGGGCGGGTGTTGAACATCCTCCAGGCTCAGCTCCAGGGTCATGACGACGTCCATCGAGACCCCGGCCCTGCCAGCTTGGAGGGAGCCTGACAGCGGGAGAATCGAGACCTAACCCAAGAGCGAGAACACTCAGAATATTTTCCTCTCCCGGGTGCTACCACCTGGCCTGTCAGCTAGATGGGAGCCTGAGGGCGGGTGCTGAACATCCTCCGGGCTCAGCTCTAGGGTCATGATGACGTCCATCAAGACCCCGACCCTGCCAGCTTGGAGGGAGCCTGGCAGCGGGAGAATCGAGACCTAACCCCAGAGTGAGAACACTCAGAATATTTTCCTCTCCCGGGTGCTACCACTAGGCCTGTCAGCTAGATGGGAGCCTGAAGGCGGGCGTTGAACATTCTCCGGGCTCAGCTCCAGGGTCATGACGATGTCCATCGAGACACCGGCCCTGCCAGCTTGGAGGGAGCCTGGCAGCGGGAGAATCGAGACCTAACCCCAGAGCGAGAATACTCAGAATATTTTCCTCTCCCGGGTGCTACCACCAGGCCTGTCAGCTAGATGGGAGCCTGAGGGCGGGTGTTGAACATCCTTCGGGCTCAGCTCCAGGGTCATGACGACGTTCATCGAGACCCCGGCCCTGCCAGCTTGGAGGGAGCCTGGCAGCGGGAGAATCGAGACCTAACCCCAGAGCGAGAACACTTAGAATATTTTCCTCTCCCGGGTGCTACCACCAGGCCTGTCAGCTAGATGGGAGCCTGAGTGCGGGTGTTGAACATCCTCCGGGCTCAGCTCCAGGGTCATGACGACGTCCATCGAGACCCCGGCCCTACCAGCTTGGAGGGAGCCTGACAGCGGGAGAATCGAGACCTAACCCCAGAGCGAGAACACTCAGAATATTTTCCTCTCCCGGGTGCTACCACCAGGCCTGTCAGCTAGATGGGAGCCTGAGGGCGGGTGTTGAACATCCTCCGGGCTCAGCTCCAGGGTCATGACGACGTCCAATGAGACCCCGGCCCTGCCAGCTTGGAGGGAGCCTGGCAGCGTGAGAATCGAGACCTAACCCCAGAGCGAGAACACTCAGAATATTTTCCTCTCCCGGGCGCTACCACCAGGCCTGTCAGCTAGATGGGAGCCTGAGGGCGGGTGTTTAACATCCTCCGGGATCTGCTCCAGGGTCATGACGACGTCCATCGAGACCCCGGCCCTGCCAGCTTGGAGGGAGCCTGGCAGCGGGAGAATCGAGACCTAACCCCAGAGCGAGAACACTCAGAATATTTTCCTCTCCCGGGTGTTTTTGATGCTCTTTCATGTAAGTTCCACCACATCGCATGTCATTGTTACGATTATCGTAAAAAAGGAGTTAAATACATTGCATTGAAAAAAGCTGAGGCACGTACAAACATTCAGGGATAGAAGCGTTTCAGGTCGTCGCCGCTCCAGGTGTGGCTCAAAGTCTCGCCTTCCACATTTTGGAGGTGGTATCCTCCTGATTTTAATGTCTCCTTTACGATGTAGGGCCCCTCCCAGTTTGGATGGATCTTGCCCACGGCCGCCGATCTTCCTGCCGCATCTACCTTCTTTAGAACCAGGTCGCCTTCCACGAACTGTTTGACCCGGACATGCTTGTCGAAATACTTAGCCATTCTCCGCTTGACTTCCTCCTGCCGAACCGCGGAGAGGTCGCATACTTCCTCTATCAAGTCCAAAGAGAGCCGTTGTTCTCCCTCATTCTCATCTCTCCACTCCTCCCATCCAGCTTCTGCCTAAGCGACCCTGGGAGTACGGACCTCGAGTTCAATGGGGAGCACCGCCTCGCTTCCGTGAGATAGTTTAAAGGGCGTCTCCCCCGTGGCGGTGTTGGGGGTAGTCCTCAGGGCCCAGAGGACCGAGGGGAGTTGCTCTACCCAATTTCCCTTCAAATTCTCCACCTTCTTTTTCAGGAGGTTCACGATAATCTTGTTGGCCGCCTCTACCTGGACGTTGCTCCTTGGGTGGTGGACAGAGGCGAACCTGAGATCGATCCCGAGCTCTCCACAGAACTTAACGAACTCATTGCTGGCGAATTGTGGTCCGTTGTCGGTGACGATGGCTTGGGGCATCCCATGCCTGCAGATGATCTCCCCCCATACAAAATTTCGAATGATCTGCGAGGTCACCTTGGCTAAAGCCTTCACCTCCATCCACTTGGAGAAATAATCGATCATTACCAACAAGAATCTCCTCTGCCCGCTTGCCTGGGGGAAGGGACCTACCAGGTCCATTCCCCAAATTGCGAAAGGCCAAGGGGCTGTGATACTCCTGAGTCGCTGAGCCGGTTGCAGTTGGAGGGGGGCAAACAGTTGACACTTATGACATTTTTTGACAAATTCTAAGGCATCATGCCCCAGGGTAGGCCAGAAGTAGCCCTGCCTGATGATCCTTCCCTCCAGGGTCCGACCTCCCGAATGACTCCCACATTCCCCGGAGTGGACTTCTTCCAAAATCCTCGATACCTCCCCCTCCGCCATGCAACGGGCTAGTAATCCCGAAAGGGTCTTGCGGTAAAGTTGCCCGTCGCGCAAAAGGTAATATGCTGACTTGTACTTGAGATTCTTTCTATCCATCCCTTCTGGGTATTCTCCTATGGACAGGTAGGTAGTGAATGGGTCCATCCATGTGGACCGCCGATCTATCTCCATCAACTCTTCTTCCTCCAGGGAGGGGTGGAAAAGGTCCGTGATAGTGCCCCCCACCCGAGGACCGCGCTTGGCGAGGTGGTCGACTTGTTCATTTTCCTCCCGTGGCACATGCTGAATGGAGAAGGTCTTGAACCCCCCGATAATTCCCTTAACCTTGGCCAGATATCGTTGCAGGGTGGGCTCCCTTGCCTCGAACTCCCCGTTGATCTGGGAGGCTACTACCATAGAATCAGTGAAGACCTTCACATCATGCACCCCCAATTCCTTGGCCAGGCATAGCCCTGCGATTACCGCCTCGTACTCGGCCTGGTTGTTGGTTATGGAGGAATGTATCACCACCGTTTGCTTGATCCGGGTCCCTTGGGGACTCTCCAAGACGACCCCGACCCCCAAGGAGTGTTTCCCTGAAGCCCCATCCACCATCACCTTCCAAGGGATGGGGTAAGTGAGTTTGTCTTCTGCTACCTCAATCACATAGTCAGCCAGGAAGTCAGCCATTTCTTGCGCCTTAATTGCGAGCCGAGGGACAAAGGAGATGTCAAACTCGCTCAACTCTACCGACCACTTGGCGAGTCTTCCTGAATGCTCCACTCCCTCGAAGATGCTGCGGAGGGGGTGGTCGGTTATCACCTGGATGGAGTGTTCCTGGAAGTAGGGCCTGAGTCTCCGGGCCGAGATGATTAGAGCGAAGGCCAACTTCTCCAAGATGGGGTAGCGGAGTTCCGCCTTCCTCAGAACCCTACTCACATAGTAGATGGGCATCTGTTTTCTCCCCTCTTCCCGAACTAAGACAGAACTTACGGCCTCCGCCCCGACCCCTAAATACAAAAACAAGTCCTCCCCTTCCTTTGGCCCTTGGAGCAAGGGGGCCTGAGTCAACTGCCTCTTCATGGCCTGGAATGCCTCCTCGCACTCCGGGGTCCATTCGAACTTCCGACCTCCCCTCAAGGTCTTGAAGAAGGGATAACACCTCTCCCCGGCCCGGGAGAGGAACCTGCTCAGTCCTGCCAGCTTCCCTGTCAGCCGTTGTACCTCCTTCGCATCCCGAGGTGGCTCCAACTCCATAATCGCCCGGACTTTGTCAGGGTTGGGTTCGACTCCGGCTGGGGTGAGGAGATGACCCAGAAATTTGCCTTTGCTCGCCCCGAAGATGCACTTCAGAGGATTCAACCTCATCTTGTATTTACGCAAGGTGCTGAAGGTCTCCTCCAGATCCTAGAGGTGAGAATCGATCTCTCGGCTTTTTACCATCAGGTCGTCCACGTACACTTCCAAGTTCCTTCCCCTCTGCCCCTGGAATACACGGTCCATCATCTTCTGGTATGCTGCCCCTGCATTCTTTAACCCAAAAGGCATCATCTTGTAGCAGTAGCACCCATCTCCCGTAATGAACGAGACATTCTTTATGTCAGGAGGGTGCATCCTAATTTGATGATAACCTGAAAAAGCATCTAAAAAACTCATTACAGAAAAACCAACGGCTGAATCTACCAGCGCGTCGATTCTAGGCAAGGGGTAACAATCCTTAGGACATGATTTATTAAGTAGAGAAAAATCTATACACATCCTCCACCGGCCGTCCCCTTTTCTCACCATTACAACATTTGAGACCCAGCCGGGGTATTGAATTTCGGAAACGAAGCCGGCCTTAAGTAGCTTGGCGACTTCCTCCCTAATGGGTTCGGTCAGTTTGTCCGTGACAGACCTCTTCTTCTGCTGGATGGGGCGAGCCTCCAGGTGTAGATTGAGGCGGTGGCAGGCGACGTCGGCATCAATCCCAGGCATCTCTGCTACGCTCCAGGCGAAGACATCCACATTCTTTTGGATGCACTCCAGCATCCTGCCTTGATCTTCTGGGGTCAGCCCCCTGCTGATGCGGACCTTCTCCACCCTGCCATCCTGGGTGAGGACTTCCATCTCCACTACCTCCTCGGCGGCCTCCAACCGGGACTGCTCCTCCCACTCTGCGGTGTCCTCCCCTCTTGGCATAAGGACCTCCCCTCCTCCTGGGATCATCTCCCCAACTGACCCCTCTGGGAGTATCTCCTCGCGTGCTCCCCCTTCCATCCCTCCTTCCTCCCCGCCTTCTTCTCCGGCCTTCTGCCCTTCCATCTCCTCCATCCTTCTCCCCATCCCCTCGGCCTCCTCCTGCCAAGAAATTGAATTCACCGCAGTCACGTAGCATTCCCGAGCCGCCTTGGGGTCACCACGAACACGGACCTGGATCCCGTCCACATTAAACTTAAGACATTGATGGAAGGAGGAGGGGACGCATCGGAAGGCGCTGATGAGGGGCCTCCCAAAAATGGCATTGTAGCTGCTGGGGGCCTCTACTCTGACGAATCGACAGTTCCGGGACTGTCCCCCCAAGCTGACATGGAGTCCCACTCCCCCCTCTACTTCTTTCCTCTCCCCTGAAAAACCGAAGAGGGGCCCATCGGAGGCCAGCACCCTCTTGGCTTACACCTGCATGACATCGAAAGGCTTCTTGAAGATGATGTTGATGGAGCTCCCATTGTCAATGAGGATCCGGGAGACTGTGAAATTTTCGATGGCTGTCTGGATGACCAGCGCATCGCAGAAGGGGTCATCATGACCCGGCATATCCTCCCTTGAGAAGGTGATCCTCTCTTCCGGGGGCGGAGTCTGAGATGTGGAGTCGATGCTCCTTCGGTACATGGTGTGGAGGCTTGCCTTCTGGGAAGCCTCGACTCCCACCCCCCCATGGATCACTCTGATCCCTCCTCGGGTCCCCACATCGGCCCGGTCTTCGCAACGATCCCCCTCCACTTGAGGCCGGACTTCCTCAATCCGCACCTCCTGATGATTCCGATGCTGCCGCTGATGCTCCCTGTTCTCCCTCACCTCGAGGAACTCCGGACACGTGACCGTCGTGTGCCCCTCCTCTTGATGGTAGTCGCAATAGGGTAGGTCTATCCTGACCTCCCTCCTTAGTTGCCCTCTCCTTCGCCTCCCAGGGCAATAGCCATGGCCTCCTCCTGGTCGGGAAGAGGCGGTCTCTGTCCCTGCCTCCCTCCCTGGGGGTAAAACTGGCCACGCCCACCTTGGCGGTTGTCTCCCCCTGATAGCCCCTCCGTGGCCCTTGATCCTGCCACTCCGGCCTCCAACCCAATCGGTTGTTCGGCTCCTGACGCCCCCACCTGTGCTGCTGCGGCTGCTGTTCTCTCTGTCGGGGCTCGACCCTTCTCTCCTCCTGGGCCCGACCTCCCCTTGGCTTCTCCTCCTCCACGGCCCACCTAGCCAACCTCCGAGCGAACTCTGGATGTGCCGCCTCCATGTCGGCCTCCCTTGCCGCCCTTTCCAAGAGTGCTTCGAAAGACACCGGAGGCGTCCTCTTCAACTCCATGGCGAAGAACCCGGGCTGGAGACCCAGGGTGAAGGCCACCATCATGGTGTGCCCTGACAACTCTTGTACCTGGGACAGTTCTTCCTGAAACCTATCCAGGTAACTTCCCAGGGTCTCCCCTACTTTCTGCCTGACACCGAACAGGGACTCGACCTCCCTCTTCCTCTTCTTTGAGGTGGTGAATCTCAACATGAATCCCCTGCGCAAATCCTCAAAGCAGTAGATGGAACCGGCCGGGAGCTGATGAAACCACTCCCTCGCTTTCTCCCTGAGGGTGATGGCGAAGAGCCTACACTTGAAGCCATCCGACATCTGTCGGATTGACACCACGTCTTCGAACCACTCGACGTGCTGGATCGGATCTCCCTTCCCTGAGTAGTAGGACATCTCCGGCTCTCGGAACCCTTCTGGAACTGGGGCTGATGAAACGAACTCGCTGAAGGGACTTCCTCCTTCGGCTGGGCGAGTTGGGAACTCCCTCCCTACCATCTCGCCGAACAGGTATGTTGGAACACCCTTTTTATATTTGGGTCAGGATAACTATGCTAAGGATTCATGACCTCATTGTATAGCATAGGTCATTGAGTGTGAGTTTAGAACTTAGGATATTTGAGAATTTAGTTCTGCTCAGCTCGACGGATAGTCGACCCCAGCTCGACGTGTCGTCGTCCTCAGCTCGACGCGTAGTCGACCGCTGCTCGACGCATAGTCGATCGCAGCTCGACGCAGCGTCGTCCTCAGTTCGACGTAACGTCGACTTCAGCTCGACGTTTTGGCGTGATTCTCTCTGCATCCTTAATCACTCTCTGATCGACGGATAGTCGTCCTCAGATCGACGATTTATGATGAGTTCGATGTTTTGAGTTCTCCTGTCTGTTGACATTTGAAATTCAAATTAAAGATCATCAAAGCAGTTATTGCAAGAGATCCCCTGGCCGTTTCAAGACTTAATTGGTCCATATCTCAAGGAATTTTCATTGGAAATCAATTAAGGCACTTCCTTCCAAGGCATGGACAGTTAAGGAATGCATTGAATGCCCTGCCAACGGCTATCTATCAGACAGTAGTAATTCTATTACTCAGAGATTTTTCGAGAGAGACAGTAACACAGTTATTCAGATTTGTTACAGAGAACATTCTTCATCATCTCCCTCTCACAGAATCTGCTGTAGAGAATTCAAAGAGAAGAACATCACTCAGAGAAATATCATCATCAATACTCTCTGATTTTCTTCTGCTCTACAATCAACTCTTCTACAGACTGCCTTCTACCTTCAGACATCAAACACTCAGTTTCTGAGTTATCTATTGCTGAAGATGGACAAGCAGTGAAGAGCCTGTCACCCTTGTGCAAAGCTTCTTCTACCTGAACTCATCTACATCTCAGGGGGAGCTTTGACAACATCAAAATCCACAAGCTTCTCTCTGATAGTTGACAGAGAAGCATACTCATCCTTTCTTTACCTTATTCCATCTGTACAGGGTTTTAACTCCCTTCAAAAGTTACCCTTTTGGTTAGCTGAGACCTTGTCAAAATCAGTGGTGGCAAGACACCTTATCAAAAAATCTGGTGGTGCCCAGGACACCTGATCAACCATCCTGCAGTGGATTCCTATCAAAGGGTGATAGAAGAGTGGACTACCCAAATTTGGGGAACCACTATAATTTCCTTGTGTCTTCTGTGGTTTATGTTTACTTCTTGCTGTGTGCTGTGTGCTGTTTGCTTTATCATATATTTAACCATTGCATAACTCACTTTCTACACTAAGTAAATCAAAAGTTTTAAATACATCAATCTATTTGAACTTACTCTATTCACCCCCCTCTAGAGGTAGATAGATCTTATCACCTAACTTTCAATTGGTATCAGAGCCAGGTTGGTCTTTCCTTCAGGCTAACACCTGGACTACAAAGATCTTTGATAAGATCAAACTCTACAGAGGGTTTATTTTGTTTTGATAAAAATTGTTTTGATAAAAACTCATGGCACAAAACAAGGATTATGCAAGCACAAGACCTCCAGTGTGCAATCTATCTAAGTTTGGACTCTGGAAGGCAAGGATAAAATTATATATGAACTCTTTTGATGAAGACATTTTTAACTGTGTCTTAACAGATTGTCCAAGGCCTCCTACTACAACAAGTACCTCAGCTGTTCCACCACCTGCAGGAACAAACACTGATATAAAGAAATGGAAAGTTACTGATGCAAAGGCCATGAACATCTTGGCCCAAACAATGTCAGATGACATATTTCAGAAGGTTGCTGAATGCAACTCTGCCAAAGAAATCTGGGACAAACTAACTGAGATAGTCTCAGGTTCAGCTGATGAAAGAAAAGATAGAAGAGCTCAGCTGATAACACAGTATGAGAATTTCAAAATGGCTCAAGTTGAATCTGTGGCTGACATGTACAACAGATTTAGTCTGATTGTCAGTGAACTGAAAACTTTGGACAAGGATATATCTCTCACAGAGATAAATGATAAAATTCTCATGTGCTTACCTAGCACTTGGGATTCAAGAATCTGGCCAATTAAAGATAGCAGAAGTCAAACTGAGACATCCACTGAAGCTCTCTTAGGCAAACTCAAGTCCTATGAGCTATTTGTCAAAAATAGAGAAGGGGAGCAAAACATAACTTCTTCTGCACCCAAAGTGGAGAAGACAATAGCTCTCAAAGCTTCAGAGGAAGTACCTAAAGAGAAGGAGATAGGCAATGAAGAACTATTAAGCCTTCTAGCCAAAAGATTCAACAAGATGGCTAGAAAGAACTTCAGAAAATGGTCTTCTAAAGACCAAGATAAGCCAAGGTATGACAGATCCAATAATAAAGATATTATATGCTATGGCTGCAGGAAACTAGGACACACTGCACCAAACTGTCCTGAAAATCAAGGCAAAGACAAGAAAGACAAGAAAGACAAGAGAGAAAGAAGAGACAAGAAAAGAGATAAAGATTCCAAGAAATACTATGATAAATCCTCCTCCAGCAACACCAAACATACAAGGAAAGGATTTGTTGCTGAAACATGGAGTGATACTGAAGAATCTGAAGAATCATCCAGCACAAGTGATGATGAGGATGATGCCACTGAGAAAGGATTCTGCATGATGGCAATCAATGCATCACAAAGCAGCTCAGATTCAGAGCATGAATCTGAATATGTGACTGATCAGGAATTAAGTGAAGATCAGGTACTTGACTCCTTTGATTTTCTTCTGATGATTTCAAATTTAGATTTAAATCTATGTGCATAGACTTGATGACTGCTGAGAAAACAATTGATTCTCTTAGAAGTCAGTTGTCTGATTACAGCACATTAAGTGCAAATAATCTCAAGCTTTCTGATGAGTTAGAATGCTGTAGGGAGGAGATAGCTTCACTAAAGAGTGAGCTATCCAAGGCTAAACAGCTTGAGGAAACTCTCAATGGGAGGAGTCTCAAGTTAATAGACATCACAAGCACAGTGAATTCAAGAATGAATGGTTCACTAGGTTTGGGTGCCTCTTCAAGCCAACCTATAGTGCTAACAACTCCCATAAAGTTTACCAGTAACAAGGGTAAAGAAATTATGGTGGTAGCCAGAAAAAATTCTGATCTACCTAAGCCATTTCAAGTACAACAGAAAACGTCGAACAGAGCTCGACGATCTTCGACCAAAGCTCGACGCCATTCTAACAAGAATCAGCAACACCATGCTGAAGCGTCGAACTCAGGTCGACACACGTCGAACTCAGGTCGACTGGCTGTCGTCTCTGAAGGTAGGCTTATTCGAACGTCGAATGGAGCTCGACGTCCTGAAACATCAGCGTCGAACTTAGATCGACGATCGTCGAACAGAGCTCAGAGCCTTATTTTATTTACACAGGATAAATCTAAATCAAATCATAAATATCCTACATCTCAGCCTAACCCTTATACTGAATGGGTCATTCCTCCTAGGAGATATCATCCTGAAGGCTATAAGAGTCAGCCTGAAATGTCTTTCATTTCTGATTTCATTGGTTATCAACCTCAACCCAAGGTGAACTGGGTGAAAAACAATTAAGCTGTTACATGTGCAGATGAAGAGCTATCCAGTGGTGAACCAGCATTGGTACCTGGATAGTGGTTGCTCCAAACATATGACAGGGACCAAAAGCAACCTTACATCCTTCAAGGCAAAGCTTGGAGCAAGAGTAATCTTTGGTGATTCCAACTTTGGACAAACCAAAGGATATGGTCAAGTCAAAATTGGATCAATCACCTTCAAGAAGGTAGCTTATGTGGAAGGACTAAAGCACAACTTAATCAGCATCAGTCAACTTTGTGATGCTGGTTATCAGGTTTGGTTCACTGATTTGATTTGTAATATTGCTTTAGATAACAATATTGTGTTGATTGGAAATAGACAAGATAATATATATTTAGTTGATTTCAATTCTTCTAAAGTAGGTATATGCCTTTTCAATTCTCTTAGTAAGTCAAATGAGCTTTGGCATAAAAGATTAGGACATGTTAACCTTAGAACTATTGCTAGGCTGTCTAAACTCAACCTTGTTAGAGGACTACCTTTTGGTTCCTACAAGAAGGAAGGACTCTGCAAGGCTTGTCAATTAGGAAAGTAAACCAAAAACAGTTTCAAATCACTTAATAAGAGTGATTCACCTAGAATTTTGTATCTGTTGCACATGGATCTTTTTGGACCCACTACAGTACAAAGCCTAGGGGGAAATCTTATGCCTTAGTGATTATAGATGACTTCTCAAGATTCACTTGGGTGTTCTTCCTGAGAAAGAAGTCTGATAACTTCAAAATTTTGACAGATTTTCTCAAGAGCATACAGATTGAGTTCAATACTCATATAGCCCTGATCAGAAGTGATCATGGGACAGAGTTTGATTCTCTTCTTATGCAAGAGTTCTGTCAGAATGAAGGGATCAGGCACACTTTCTCAGCTCCTAGAACTCCTCAACAAAATGGGGTAGTTGAAAGGAAAAATAGAACCTTAATTGAATCTGCCACAACATTATTGACAGGTGCTCATCTTCCTCTAACCTTTTGGGCAGAGGCTGTGAACACCTCCAATTATGTTTTGAATAGAAGCCTGATACATAAACTAAAGGATAAGACTCCCTATGAATTGCTCAAAGGGAAGAAACCTAAAGTTAGCTTTTTCAAGATTTTTGGTTGCATATGCTTCATTCATAATAATGACAAGAGATATTTAGCAAAATTTGAAGCTAAGGCTGATGAAGGAGTGTTTCTGGGATACTCTTTGAACAACAAAGCTTATAGGATTTATAACAAGTCATCCCATAAAATTGAAGAATCCATGCATATTACCTTTGATGAGTCTAATATGTCTTATAAGGAGAAGAATTCTTCTACCATAGACCATTTGCAGGTACAATCTCTAGCTAAAAATATAAATCAGTTAACCATAATGGATAATGGTTCTTTATCTTCCACTACACAACAAGAACCAAATGTTAGTAACAATGAAGATACTGATCAGATTTTGGAAGGAAACAATGAAGAACTTGAAGAACCAGTTGTTGTTCCACAAGAGGAAACAACAACACAGGTTGGTGAACAATCAACACCCATTGTTGATTTAGTAACAATAAGAGATCATCCAATCTCTCAAGTGATTGGAGAAATCTCAGAAGGTGTGCAAACCAGAAATCAGATAAATCAACATCTGATGCACACTTGTTTTCTCTCCCAAATAGAGCCTCAAACAATTCAAGATGCAGAGCAAGATCCAAACTGGATCATTACAATGCAAGAGGAGCTAAACCAGTTTGAAAGAAACAAAGTATGGGAATTGGTTCCAAAACCAAGAAACCAGCAAATTGTTGGAACTAAATGGGTATTCAGGAACAAGATAGATGATCAAGGGATCATTGTGAGAAACAAGGCAAGGCTTGTTGCTCAAGGCTATTGTCAAGAAGAAGGGATTGAATATGACCAAACCTTTGCACCAGTTGCAAGGTTGGAGGCCATAAGAATTTTCCTTGCTTATGCTGCACACAAGAAATTCAAGGTATTCCAAATGGATGTTAAAAGTGCATTTCTCAACGGAGACATCAAGGAAGAAGTCTATGTCAAGCAACCTCCAGGTTTTATCTCTCCAACCTTTCCTGAACATGTTTTCAAATTACATAAGGCTTTATATGGTCTCAAGCAAGATCCAAGAGCATGGTATGAGACCTTAGCCTCCTTTCTGCTTGAAAATGATTTTAAAAGGGGTAGAGTTGACCAAACTCTTTTTATTAGAACCCATAAGTCCCATATCCTACTAGTACAAATATATGTAGATGACATAATTTCTGGGTCTACTGATTCAAGCTTGTGCAAAAAGTTCTCACAACTAATGCACTCAAAGTTTGAAATGAGTAGCATGGGTGAGCTTTCCTTCTTCTTGGGATTGCAAATCAAACAACATGCTGATGGCATATTTATTTCTCAAACCAAGTATGCAAAAGAATTGGTTAAGAAATTTGGTATGTCAGATGCATCTTCTATGAAAACACCCATGCCTACTAATGCTGTTTTAGATGCTGATGAATCTGGTAAACCAGTTGATCAGACTAACTATAGAGCAATCATTGGCTCTCTTTTATATCTTACAGCTAGCAGACCAGATATTATGTTTGCTACATGTGTATGTGCTAGGTTCCAAGTGAGCCCTAGAGAGTCACACCTCACATTAGTTAAGAGAATTCTTAGGTATGTAAAAAGCTGTCCAAATCTAGGTCTCTGGTATCCACATGACTCAGGATTTGATCTCACTGGATTTTCAGATGCTGACTATGCTGGATGTAGAGTAGACAGGAAAAGCACCAGTGGAACTTGTCAATTCCTTGGTGATAGACTTGTCTCCTGGTTTTGCAAAAAGCAAACATCTGTGTCTACATCAACTGCTGAAGCTGAATACATGGCTGCAGGTAGTTGCTGCTCACAGATATTATGGATCCAAAACTAGCTCCTAGACTATGGCTACAACTTAGAGAAGTCAAAAATTCTTTGTGATAATACTAGTGCAATTTGCATTGCTCAAAATCCAGTTCTCCATAGTAGAACAAAGCACATAGAGATCAGACATCACTTCTTAAGGGATAATGTAGAAAAGAATAAAATAGCACTAGAGTACATTTCTACTGATTTACAAAGGGGAGATATTTTCACCAAACCTTTGGATGAAAAGAAGCACTTCTTCTTCATTAATCAGTTGGGAATGATAGATGGAGATAGCATAAGTTAATCTACACGATTTTGAAACCATAAAAATGACAAAGTCTAGGCAAATGTATCTCTTTCTTAAGTGTCTAGAGGTTCTGTCTGAACTCTGCTCGACGCTCGACGTTTTTCATTTGAAAACGTCGACTGGAGATCGACTGATCGTCGACCGTTAAAAAGCGTCGACCGTCGACCTCATCTTTGCGTCGACCAGAGATCGACCCTATCTAGAGATTGTTAAGTTTCTGTCTCGGTCGACGACGTTAATTGACGTCGACCAGAGCTCGACGTTCAGCATCCCAAATAGCGTCGACCGTCGACCTTCAAAACGTCGAACGTCGATCTAAGCTGAACACCACCGAGTCTCTTCGTTTCCCCTAGAGCTTCTTAGCGTCGATCTAAGCTCGACGTTATTTCCTTTTTTGCGTCGAACCCTAGTATAAAATCATCTTCTCGGCGTCGATTTCATTTGCGCTTTCATATTTTCTGCAAGTATTTTCTCCCTCCAAAGATTTTACACTTGTTTTCGAGAGGTATTCTACAGGAAATGGCGATTCCAGCAGCAATCTTGGCGGCAATGAAATTTGATTGCGGTTTCGACATTGATTTGGATTCCTTTGAAGGATCATCTCAGAATTTTCTGGAAATTCTGGAGCTGTTCAAGGAACAGAAATTGGAGAAGTTCATGACAACCAGAATGCCAATAGCAGAAACAGAAATCAAAGAATGGATTTATACAGCAGTCACTCAAGATGAAAGCACCATTACTGGTTCAATCTCAGGGACTCAGGTATCCTTAACCTCTGCTATATTTACTGAGGTGTTTGAATTAGAGAATGGCAATGACAGTATGGAGCTGTCCAATGAAGAATATGCTGCAATGTTAGACAGGATGGGTCATTCCTCTGAGAATGCCTCCAAATTATTGAAAGTAGACCTTGCCATAGAATTCAGACTTCTAGCTGATGTGGTAGGCAAGGTTATCTGTGCTAAGAGAACAGCACATGATGCCATTTCCAGGCATCAATTTTGCATCATGGCTGCTCTCCTGGACAAAAAGCACTTGAACTGGGGAGAAATTCTGTTTGATTTAGTGAAGAAGAAGGTCAACAAGACCTATGTCCATTTTGGAAGAGTGCTGGGTTTGCTGCTTCATCATATATGCCCTCAGCTTCTGGTATCCTCTAAGCATATCAATGCTTCTAAGAGACTGACCTGTGCCCTCATTGGTAAGTGGGACAGGAAAATCACCAATCCCAGAGTTGCTGCAGCTATGAAAACTTCTACAGAAACAAGGACTGTTGTGGTCACTTCACCTCAGCCTTCTGACCTAGTAGAAGAAGCCATGCCATCCATCACCATTTCATCTTCCTTCAGCTTTCCAACCACCTTCACTCCATCCACATCTCAATTTTTATCCCCTATGCCAACAACATCATCAATTGCTACAATTGCTTCTTCCATTCCTCCATCCATTACCACATCTGAAGATTTTCATCCTCTTCACTTCTTCCCTCCAATGGATATTGAGATCAACAATCCAGATGATTCTTTCTTGGATGGTTCTCCTGATGACATATCTGAGACACCATCATTTTCTGACCTCATCATGTCATCCATCATTAAACCTACCACCCCCATTACATCTATCCCAACATCATCTCCTGTTGCATCTGTTTCTCCTCCCTCTACCTCTGCTCAACATCCCCTTGAGCAAGTAGATTTGATTCCCTTGGCCAACAAGCTCTATGAGCTCTTGGCTCCAAGGCTTTCTTCTCTATTGGATGCTTCCCTAGCTCCAATAATCCTCTCTTTGAACTCCATCTCATCTAAACTCTCTTCGCTTACTCCTCTTGTGGCTGGCCCTTCTTCTAGGGGCCTAGAGTCAGTTCTTACTGATTCTAGGCAGGGGGAGATTTTTGTAGAAGAAGAGCTGCCTCCTTTTGATAGAGAAGAGCTGTTAGTTTCAGAAATTCAGCCTACAGATAGAGAGTTTGTTCAGCCTCCAGTTGAAGACTTTACAGTGGCAGTGCCAGCATGCTTTTTCCAAAGGTCTTTCAGCCCATACAGAGTATTGCTTCCTGAAGATCTGTCCAGGGCTATTGTTCCCTTTTCTGCTGCTGCTGCTGTTATTTTTGATGAAATGATCCTTGATGGTGATGCAGTGGTAGTTGATGCTCCTGCAAATGATTCTCTTGATCATAGTGCTGTTGCTGCTCCTGTTAGTTCTGTTGTTCCAGAGGCAGTGGTAGCTGTTGCTCCTGCCAGTTCTATTGTTTCTCAAGTCTCTGATGCAGTGGTAGCTTCTGCTCCTGCTAATAAGATCTATCCAGCCAGTTCAGTTGAGGCTGTAATATCTGAAGTTATCAGTGACTCAGCTGCTTTTGTTCCTGTTTCAGGAATTGCCTCCAAGAAGGATTTTTATGATCCTTATGATCATGTGCAAAGCAGCTCCTCTGATGAGTTTGCCACTAGCTCAGATGATTCATCTGCCACCATTGCTAAAAAGAGAAAAGCTAGAAGCAAAGCTCTAAAGAGAGTTCCAATGGAAAGGGCCACTGACCATGATACTCCCTATTACATTCTTCACAACTGTGAGATTACAGAGCCCTGGATGCAATATTCCAAGAACCAACTCAAGGCTATGAAACAGAAGAAGAAGTATTTCAAAGGCCCCTCTAAATCTATTCTTCCTCCTCCTCCTCCATCTTCTCCAGGTGCAGGAGGCAGTGCTAACCCTGTCAGCAAACCTCCCACATCCTCCTTCCAAGGCAAGACATATCAATCCAGGAGAGGACAAAGAGGTAGCCAACCAAGAGGTTATCAAAAAAGAGGATCTTCAAGAGGAAACCAATCAAGAGGTCAAGCTAGACACCAGCCATGTCAAAGGGGAGGAAAGACTATTGCTTCAGCCTCTAGTCCTTTTCCCTTCAAGCTCAATGATGGTGTAAGGCAAAAACCTCCTCCTTCAGATCAAAGCAACAAATATGAACCTCCTGTCCCTTATGATGATCCAGTCAACAATCCTACTGCTTGGAAAGCTAGAATGGCTGAGCTTGCTGCTCTAGACCTGATTAAGAAGAATAAAGAAAGAGGACTGGACACATCAAATATCAGTACTATGTCTGAGCAGAGAAGACAAGAATTGGACAAATACAACTCCAGTAAATTCTTTGAATTTGATAGGTACATGGAATTGCATCCTGCTGCTGTTCCTCCCAATGGAAAAAGCATAACTTCCTTGGGTACTTCTGAGGATTACAGATCCAGGAAAGATATTGCCAATCCTCAAAGAGAAATCAAGTTCAAGAAAAGCTTTGAAGAAGAACCAAAGAAGAAGTAATGTAAGATGGCTCTACCTCTCTACAACTGCCATAAACACTTTTGATATTTATATATCTGCTCCTGCTCCTATCTGTGGTTTATGGTTTTGTCTGTGTTTTAATCTTCTGTATGCATTTTATTTCCTTATAATCATGTGAATAGTAATCCTAATCCAAATAGGGGGAGATTGTTGGAACACCCTTTTTATATTTGGGTCAGGATAACTATGCTAAGGATTCATGACCTCATTGTATAGCATAGGTCATTGAGTGTGAGTTTAGAACTTAGGATATTTGAGAATTTAGTTCTGCTCAGCTCGACGGATAGTTGACCCCAGCTCGACGTGTCGTCGTCCTCAACTCGACGCGTAGTCGACCGCTGCTCGATGCATAGTCGATCGCAGCTCGACGCAGCGTCGTCCTCAGTTCGACGTAACGTCGACTTCAGCTCGACGTTTTGGCGTGATTCTCTCTGCATCCTTAATCACTCTCTGATCGACGGATAGTCGTCCTCAGATCGACGATTTATGATGAGTTCGATGTTTTGAGTTCTCCCGTCTGTTGACATTTGAAATTCAAATTAAAGATCATCAAAGCAGTTATTGCAAGAGATCCCCTGGCCGTTTCAAGACTTAATTGGTCCATATCTCAAGGAATTTTCATTGGAAATCAATTAAGGCACTTCCTTCCAAGGCATGGACAGTTAAGGAATGCATTGAATGCCCTGCCAATGGCTATCTATCAGACAGTAGTAATTCTATTACTCAGAGATTTTTCGAGAGAGACAGTAACACAGTTATTCAGATTTGTTACAGAGAACATTCTTCATCATCTCCCTCTCACAGAATCTGCTGCAGAGAATTCAAAGAGAAGAACATCACTCAGAGAAATATCATCATCAATACTCTCTGATTCTCTTCTGCTCTGCAATCAACTCTTCTACAGACTGCCTTCTACCTTCAAACATCAAACACTCAGTTTTTGAGTTATCTATTGCTGAAGAAGGACAAGCAGTGAAGAGCCTGTCACCCTTGTGCAAAGCTTCTTCTACCTGAACTCATCTACATCTCAGGGGGAGCTTTGACAACATCAAAATCCACAAGCTTCTCTCTGATAGTTGACAGAGAAGCATACTCATCCTTTCTTTACCTTATTTCATCTGTACAGGGTTTTAACTCCCTTCAAAAGTTACCCTTTTGGTTAGCTGAGACCTTGTCAAAATCAGTGGTGGCAAGACACCTTATCAAAAAATCTGGTGGTGCCCAGGACACCTGATCAACCATCCTGCAGTGGATTCCTATCAAAGGGTGATAGAAGAGTGGACTACCCAAATTTGGGGAACCACTATAATTTCCTTGTGTCTTCTGTGGTTTATGTTTACTTTTTGCTGTGTGTTGTGTGCTGTTTGCTTTATCATATATTTAACCATTGCATAACTCACTTTCTACACTAAGTAAATCAAAAGTTTTAAATACATCAATCTATTTGAACTTACTCTATTCACCCCCCCTCTAGAGGTAGATAGATCTTATCACCTAACTTTCAAGGTACTTGCCTGCCGAGCCTGGGAAGAGGACTCACCCCCTTGGCTCGCGCTCCCCCTCGCTCGCGACCTCCTTCCCCACGCGCCTGAGGGGCGCATCGTTGCCTAGCGCTGGATCGGCGACCATGGGAACCGCTGGCGTCGTGCTCTCGGCTCGCATGCCGAGTGCGACCCTAACGAGCCCGAGCACCTCCTCCCTGAGCTCTGTGGACATCCCCGCCATCGCGGGAGGGGGAGGGGGTGGCGAGTTCGCCCTGCCTGAACCTTGCCCCTCGTCTCTTGCCATCAGTCCTGTGGAAGATTTTCTGTGCTGACCACGCTCCACGCTCACCGCACCAAAGTGTTGAAACCGAAAAAATCGGTCCCTGTAGAGTCCGACCCTTGCGGAAGGGGTGATCGCACACTTACTTCTCTACTCACAAGCCCAAGGGTCAAGGGATAGGGACCGGGAACAGACCCAAGGCTTCAGCACGGAGGTCCCACCACACACCCGGAAGATCTTAGAGCGCTTCCACTCCTTAGCCAAGTGCTGAAGCTAAGGTACCTCAGAAAGCGCTAGAAGACCGGGCACAAAAAGGCGTGTCTTCTGAGGTACCCCTTGGGTCCTATTTATAGGAAAAGATGGCCTGCAAATACCCAACCTTCACTGTTTTCGAGGACTATAGGAAATCCAAAGGGGGTAACATGGTAAAAACATCCCACAACTGAAGGGCGAGCTGGCCCCGAGAAGAGCTCGCTGAGTGGGGGCGGCGAGTACGGGCGCGAGAAGGCTCCCCCTGCGCCGAGGTGAGGAGCGGCGGATGAACTCGCCTCTCGCAGCGCCGCGGACCTGACTCGCCTCGCCTCAAGCCTTGGAAGGTCGGGCCTAAAGCCCCTGCTCGCCGATGACGGTCATGTTGGTACTCGCCGAACAGGTGGCTCTAGACGAGCATGTACTCGGCCGGGCCCACGATGAACGGCCTCCTCTCGTCGAGCTCAGCTCCACGGTCTTCGAGCTCGGCCTGACGATTGCTGAGCACGTACTCGGCATGCTGGGCTCATCATACCCTGCTGAACTCACCTGAGGCTCGGGGGCGGTCTGGGCCGGCCGGATCGGCTCCTGTTAGCCCACTCGCTGGATACGGGTTTGTACACTGATGCCTCAGGGAGTGGAATACGAGCAGTTTTACTACAACACAAAAAAACCATTGCTTACATTAGTAAGAAGTTGTCACCACTAATGCAACAAAAGTCGACATATGTACGAGAAATGTACGCAGTCACGTCAGCCATTGCAAAATGGCGACAATACCTTCTAGATCACACCTTCCACATACTAACAGATCATAAAAGTCTCCACAACCTGCTTACCCAAGACCTTCACACTCCCGAGCAGCAATTATTCTTGGCCAAGCTAATAGGATATAACTACACAATCGCATACAAGCCAGGAAAAACAAACATAGTAGCCGATTCACTATCTCTATCATGCACCCAACACAACGAAAAACTAGACCAGCAGTCATCACCAACAGCACAGTTGTGTGCTCTATCACATACATTCCCAAAATCACCGTTACTGGAGGGACTTGAACAGGACTATGCCACCGACCCATTTACCTAGCAGTTAGTAAGAGACCTGGTCTTCCAGGCCAATACTAGACCAGATTGGACTCGGAAGGGAGAGAACATTTTCTATAAACACAGATTATTCATCCCCGTAAATTCACCAATTAAACACAGAATACTATTGAACGCACATAAAAGCCTTTATGGGGGGCATTCCGGAATTAAGGCTACCATGCACAGAATTCTAAATAACTTTCATTGGCATCATATGAAGAAAGACATTACTAACTACATTAACCAATGCGATTTATGCCAAAAGGTCAAACCAACAAATCACCTACCGTACGGACTACTACAGCCCTTACCCATCCCAACACAAATATGGTCAGACCTAACAATGGATTTCATCACACACCTACCTAAATCCAACAACTATACAATCATAATGGGGATTGTAGACCGTTTGTCCAGAGCTGCTCATTTTGCACCCCTGATCCCGCCATTGGTTGCTCCCATGGCAGCAGCGGATTTTGGGAAACAGTAGGGAAGTTGCACGGACTGCCTACTTCCATAGTCTCGGACCGAGACCCAGTTTTTCTTAGCAACTTTTTGATAGACTTGTTTAAAATGCAAGGCACAACCTTGCATTACAGTTCAGCCTACCATCCCCAGACGGATGGTTTGACAGAACGCACAAATAGAACTCTACAACAATATCTACAAATGTTCACACATGATCTACCAAAAAAATGGAGTGATTATCTAAGCGTGGCTGAGTTTCATTTCAATACCACAGTTAACTCTGCGACCGACATGACTCCTTTCAAAACCATGTTCGATCGAACGCCCCCTGGGCTTCTCTCTTATTGTGCAGGAAGCTCAAGGAACGATGCTGTGGATCTCACCCTTAGAACACGGGATGAACTCATACACCAGCTCAGAGAAAATTTACAGAAATCGCAACAGCACATGAAGACAACTGCGGATAAGAAGAGGCAACCATTGACGCTACAAGTGAATGACTGGGTGCTACTCAAACTGCATCCCTATCGAAAACTCACTCTACACCGAACCCTTTGCAGGAAGCTCGCGCTTCGCTTTTACGGACCCTTTCAGGTAATGGAAGTCGTGGGGGAAACGGCGTACCGCTTACAGTTACCAACGAATTGCAAAATACATCCTGTATTTCACATCTCCCTCCTAAAGCTGTATTGGGGAAATGAACACCTACAGATTACGCCCCTACCAACAAAAAGCCACGAAAATATGCCCTTGCATACGCCCTAAGCCATTGTTGACTGTCGGCAGACCCGGCGGGCCAACAAAACAGTGGCACAGGGGCTAGTCCAGTGGAAGGACCTTCCACCGAAAGATAGCACTTGGGAAGATATGGACGATCTTCCCACAGATCTACAGCAGCTAGCGCAAAACAACTCAGCATTCACAAATTACCTTCCGCCGGGGTGGGAACAGAAGAAAAAACGCAGCAAAACAAAGGGACACATCAACCAGGAAACAAGTGTAGAGCAACTAACAGCAGGTTGTTCCAGCTTACTGCGGTCCGCCAAATCTACCGCGTCGCTGCAAAAACCCTAACACTTGTTATGCTTGAACGAAACGATGAGGGCATCGTCCTTTTTAAAGGCAACAACATTGTTACAATCAGCCTCTACACGTATACATCCAGCAGGAGGATGAGCAACACGTGTAAGCATCTCTGGATGATTATCTTTTTTCAATGTGCACCGGATCAACAGACACCTGTCATAAGCTAAGCTGCAGATTATTTAGCCGTTAGTTTTTCGTTGTTAGCTTTACATTGTCAAAAGTCAATCTATCCCTTTAAATAGATAAGAGCTCTGTAATAATGATTATGCTGGTATTAAAGAAATAAGTATTTCCTTGCTCTGTTTCTCTCTCTCTTTCTCACACACTCTCTATCTCTCTCTTTCTCTCTCTCTCTCTCTATCTCTCTCTCTCTGCCTGTTACTCTCTACCGTATTCTAATTCACTTCTCCGGCGGCCATCCGGCGACACCGTTCTCTCACCTCTTTCCATTCCGGCGAATCACAGCCGCCACCTGGATTCTTGGTCCATCTTGGACCTAACAGGTCCACTGGCGAGATAGAGAAGATGGAACATGTGCCTGCATGGGAGGAGATCGAAGCCAAAGAACAATTGATTTGAGAAATTAATTTTGAGTTTATTTGGGAGTTTTAATTTTGGGGTTTTATTGGCAAAACAATTATGGAGGAAATTTTCCTCCATTTATTTCGTTCATTTCAATTAAATTAATTGTTAAGTTTATTTATTTAATCAAATTATTTATTTAAATATTTTTTCTCAAAAAAAAGTGCCAGCTTGAATTTTGGTGTAAGCACCGGAGGTCGTTGCTCGGAATTTATGTCGGAGATTGACGCTCAGATAAGGTGTGGAGGGACTTTGATCTGCTTTTATCGGTTGACTTGTTGTTTACCTTCGAAGTTCGTCGCTCGGTATTGATGCTTGAGGTTGACGCTTGAATGTGAAGCGAAGGGACTTTTGTCTGCTCTTACTGGTTGGCAAACTTGTTGTTTGGTTATGGAGATCGCCGCTCAGTGTTGGTGTCAGAAATTGATGCTCAGACGAGGCGTAGATGTACTCTTGTCTGCTCTAGCTTATTGGTTTGCAAACTTGATGCTAAAGAAGGTTCCAGCGGTGCTCAACATTGATGCCGGAGGACGGCGGTTGGATAAGGCGTAGAGGCTCTTTCCTGCTCTTATAAATTGGCAAACTTGTTGGTGAAGAAGGTTCTAAAGGTCATCGCTCGACGTTGATATCAGAGATAGTCGCTGGGGAGAGGCGTTGATGGACTCTTGTCCGCTCTTACTGGTTGAGGGGCTCTTGGAAAGCTTGGATGCGGGCGAATCCCATCAATTGATTAATTGATGTTGTCCGCTAAATGATACCGCATGCTGATTGATTGATGTCACCCGCCGAACGATGTCTCCCCTCAAATGATGTCGCTCACCAAATGTTTCCTGCACAAGGAGCCCCCGTGCACTATCACTTTTATGTGTTTTGTTCGTGTGTCTGTGTCCATGTGTTTGTGTCTGCGTCCATGTGTGCATGTGTGTGTGTTGGTGTGTATTTTTTTCCGTGTGCGTGTGTATGTGTGTGCATCTGTGTGGGTGTGTGTGTGGGTATGTGTGTGTGTGTGTGTGTCTGTGTGTGTGTGTGTCTGTGTGTATCCATAGTTGTCGTTCACCTGACCCAGCACTGTCAGTTGTTCGGGCTCCTGAGGACTAGTGATTGAAATTGGGCGGAGGTAATTCTTATTTATAAAATATATAAATTTTATTTAAAAAGTAAATTTTATTGTACCAAGTGCTTTTTTTATCAATCAAAATGACATGTATTTATGAATTTCATTAGATCTATTTTCTTTAAATCATGTATCTTCTAGCAATCGATATAATATGTGTTTTTATACTTTAAGTTTATATGATTTTAAAATTAATTTATTTGCGACAGTGCACGGGGGTTTTCGCCTACCCGATCGCGACAATAGTACTGTTGCGCGGGGCACAACCTTCCCCATGTATTGTCACTCGAACTTATTTCGGAAAAATGTGTGTCTGGGCTAAAATGCGCCCGAGCGAGAAGGCTATGGGACAAAAAAAGCGAGCCTGGAAAAAATGTGCTTCGCAAGAAAATGCTCCTGGCAAAAAACGTATACGGTGGAGAAATTATGCATGCTCCCGAGCAAAAAGGATCTAGTGCAATACGCACAGCTGGGCAAAATACGTGTGCTCGGGCAAAGAAATGTGCGACCCAGTGAAAAGCACCTGCCCTGGCAAAAATGCTCTTCCGGGACAAAAATGTTATCCCGAGCCCGCGCCATGCGTGCGCTTGTGCTCGGCATTGGTCGCGTGTACGCGCATGAGTGCCTTTTCATGTGTGAGAGGGCCACATGCGATAGTTATTTTTATTCTAAATTATTTTTAATAAATTAATGTCATATTTGCATTTATTTCTAAATTTGATATATTTTAAATTTTTTAATTATATTTTGTACAATTTTATGGAGGGAAATAAATTTCCCTCCATATATTTGATTCTTTGTGAGAGAGGAAGAGAGGTAGAAAAACTTTGAAAAACTTTTATAAAAATATTTTTGAAGTTTTATAAAAACTTTTTATAAACGTTTTAATAAAGTTTTATAAAACATTATATAAAGAGACCATAAATATATTATTTTTATTAAAATATTTATATAAAGTTTTTACAATTATTTAAATCAATATTATTATTAAATTAATTTTTAGATAGCATAATATATTGATTGGTTTCCCGTTTTCCCTAGATTTTTTCAAGTCAAATAGGTAGGACTCCGGCCCAGAATATTCAAGCAGTACAATCCTACTGAACGAGCTACGCGCACTAGAAGGGTACAATTTCACCCATTAAGGGGAGCCAAACTGAGCATGACACACAAGCATGCACGTACTGCACCCACAAGCATGCGGGACACACCCACGCCCAGGTACCTACAAACATGTGGGTCACGATCACGGGCAGGAGTGTGTAGCCCGTGCGTGCCCCCCACCCCCGCCCGCTCACGCCACCTGCTAGTGCAAAAAAGCCAGACCAAGCAAAAAATGAGCGTACAAGTGAAAAACACGTTCTCAGTCAAAAAATACGTTATAGGGCCAAAAGTGCGTGCACAAACAAAAATACACGTCGATGCGAAAAAAACGCACGTCATGGGCTAAAAATGTGCTTCTTGGAGCAAATTCTCCCGGACGCAAAACGCGCTCTCAGCAAAAAAACAGAGACACGAAAAGACCCGTTCGATCGACAAATATTACGCATGCTGCTGAAAATGCTCGATTCTACGAAAAAATAATGAGGAAGATAATAATTGGCGATATCATTTTTTAGGTCAAGTTATGGGCTTTGACCTCAAAGCCTATATTCGTGCCAATTCAATCGTGTTAAATGCAAAAAATGAATTACTAATTCTCAATGCATATATTACACAGAAATCAAATGCCCATTCGCTGAACGGATTCTTGACGATTTTGTTATTATATTTTATGTCTAAATAGATAAGAATGCATTAACTAATTTACAATTATTATGTTTTTTATTTTTATTATGAATTTCTATAAAAAAAGTGTCCTGTTTTCATTTATTTTAAAATTTAATTTATTTATTGTAACAAAAATTTGGTTACAAAAAAATACTAATTATAAGAAAATTTTAGTTGTTACAAATACTTTCAAAGTGTCGTTACAATTGCTACTTACTATGATGACACATTATTATTTGTAACATGAAATTAGTCTTGTTACAAATAATTACATTTATAGTAACGAATTATTTGTTTTTGTAGCAAAAATAAAATATTTGTTACAAAAAGTACTATTTTTAATGACAGAAAATTTTTATTATAAAATATAGCTATTAGTAACAAACTGTATTTTAGTTATATTTTAGTCTTTACTATATGTGCAATTTGTTATAGTGAGGGCTAAAATTTGATGGAAATGTTCAAAATGACAATTATGATATGTGATAGAAATTTCAGAGGATTTATTTTTGAATTGATTACTTAATTAAATATTTAGTTATAAGTTATTATGTCAATATGAATTATTATGATGCCCAATTGAGCTGGAATTTTGGGAAACATGCCTATAGTAGTAACAATATCTTTTGATAAAATATCTGTGAATTTAGACTTGTAATAAATCTCTTATTTAATTTCTTATTTGATAACTCTTTAGGAGAATGAGCATGTGATGATTGTTATTGATAAAGTGTGATGGATGAGTGTTATCAATTCAATTATATTTAAGGCATATTGTGACTCTAGTATGAGGTTTGAAATGACTAAGAAATATAACATGCATATCTTATTAGTGAACTCAAACATATCCCTAAACCAACAAGTAGTCCTATAGGATCATAAGGAGTGTTCCCATGACTTATACATCTCACTGCACTAGAGTTATGAAAACTTAGTACGACTGCAGTGATGGCTTGGTGTGGAAAATAGGATTTGATTATATCCTATGATGTTATGTTAGGACTTGGTTGATATTCATTGGCTGCTAATTAATTTGGAATTGTACTTAGTAAATGCTAAACGATAATAAGGACTTGATTAGAAGTCCTCGGGTGTTGATAGAATGGGTTGATCATGGGAATTACATGGGTGTGTCCTGACATAGTGTTGCATATTGTTCCTGGATGACAAGAATAATTGTGGCAGGTCTATGCGCGTGCCAGTCATCACGCCAATGGAACTTGACGAAAAAACTATGGCCGGTTGGACTGTGCTCTGTTGGTGCTTACTTCCCAAAAACCTCTTATGTGCCATTTAATACTCAGATGACCGAGCAAGTAAGCACGATCTGCACTGTTTGATTCTTAGCATTGAGGCGTACATAGGTCTAGGTCCAGTAGTATGCATACCCACATAGTAGTGGAGAATCCTGTTTCACTGTCTCCATCTGGCCACAATGTGAGGCGTCTGAGAGGTTTGCTACCCTCAAAAATCGGGAACTAAGGTTTATGTCGACATAACAAATCAGAGTGCGTTGTTAAGTGATGAGTCCGATATTTATAGTAATTTTTGGACTCATCCGGACTAGTTTTCACGCACGCACACTACACTTTACGATCATTATTTCTTATATTCGATGTGAATCGTATTTCACACAAAGTGCACTATTTAGGCTCGTTGTGTTGTGCAATTGCACACTTCATTGCTGGAGGTAAGCACTCAATGCTCCCCATTGTTTCTCTTTGCATAGTTATGTTTTTGTGAGTGCTAGTGGCTTGTGGCCCAGCTGTGTTCTTCCTGTACAGGTGGGCAAAGCCCCATTTCAATGGATTTCTTTCGTGTAGTAATCGCACAGTCATGCATTTTTTATTCATGTATGGTTGTTGCGACCGTGCGATACCTACAACATTCTGGTGCTCTTCCCGGGATCATGCGATGAGCTCACGCATGATTGTTTTACCCATGCGTTACCAAATCGCACGGCATGCTCTTTTTGTCAAAGTAATTTTTGCATTTATTGCCTGTGTGTTTTTCTTCACGCATAGTTGGATGCAACCGTGTGCGAACGAAATCACATGCTCTCTAATTTTACCTAGAAAATATGTGATCTGACTCCGCCTGTGCATTTTGTTCTCGCATAGGCTGGTTTCCTGTGCGTGGTCATAAATGCACGGGCATGTCTTCTTCCTGGTTGGGAATTCCTGTGCTGTAATTAACACACGATGTGTGCACGGTCATGCGTTCGACAGTATGTTCCTTATTTTTTTACTGGGTACTATTTAAGCCACAGAATTCCGCCCTAAGTGGAGGATCACTTCATTTCCGCACACAGAGCTCCATATTCGTGCCACTTTGCCGCTCCACCGCCGCCCATCATCCATAGGTCCTCCACCCACCGTTTCGAGCCAAATCTAAAGCTAGGAGTTCCTCTCAGCCTCATATAGTCTTCGCAAGCCTCCAAGGTTCATTTCGAAGGATTTTTCTCTTGGGTTAGAGTTCTCCGACCAGTTTGTGGCTGAAGAATATTGGCATAGAAGATCGGTAAATTAAGAGAGAGTGGCATCTCTACTGTACCCCAGACGACTGTTGGAAACCGAGCTCAGACTAGGATTGACAACCCTTGAGTCCGTCCGTGAACTTCCGGCGAGTCTCTGCCCTTCGGTTGTGCTCTCACCTTCTTTTTTTCTTTATAGAACTTTGTTGTGATTCTTGTGATGTATTGGATGCTATGTGTAAAATCATTGTTGTTTTTGTTTTATTTCATGTCTATGTGAAATGGTTCATTTGAGTTTATGCTTGCGAGGAGTGTCCCACCAACACCACATTTCCACAACAACACGTGTGTTCGTCGTACAAGAAATTACTAGTTGCGTGCTTTGCGAAGAGGTACTTATGACCCTCAACATCTCTGACCTAGCTAATCGGTCCTCTCGTAGGCCTACTCGTCCATTCACCTATCGAAGCAGAGCATAGCAGCCTGCAAATTAATCCTTCACCTTGCGAAGCGGTGCTGGTAACCCGCACTAGTGTAGTAAGTTTTCTCTCCATTCAAACCAAACCAACCCCTCAATTTTACTTCCAAATCTTTATAATTGTTTTTCTGAACAATTGAATCGTGCATGTACACAACGTTCCTTAGGAGATTGATACTTGGGGAGCTATTCCCAAGTTATATTACTCGAGCGACCGGTGCACTTGCCAAACGCGCATCAATTTTTTGGCGCCGTCACCGGGGAACACATGTAACACCTCCCATGTAATGACCGTATAATATGGGTCTGGCCGGGGCCCCACAACATACAGACGCCACAAATTTAGCGTTAAAAGATGATATTTACTACCTAGCACAAAACTCAGAATAAAATAACAGCAGAAACAGAACATAAGAGCAGAAGTTATCCACATACATATGAGTATCCAAACGGCCTTAAGGCCTTCCAACGATAGAGAGTCCAAAAGACAAATGATAACATCAAATACCAACGTGCATAAGCACTCTTAAACTACCTCGGCATGCAAGCCGGAAACATAGAACATCAAACATACAATGCCACAAAGCATAGCTAGCACAAAACTTGGAAACTTCATGAGGCATAGGCCTTTTTTGCCGGTGAGCTAGCTCCTGCTTGCGATCCTTGCCCTGTAAAAAGTTGGTGGTAACGTGGGTCAGCAAAGGCTGACGTCAACTGTGTAACCAACACATCTCCTCCCGGCCATCCCTAGCGGACCCCGGGGCACTCTATCACCCTACAGGTCAGCACTTCGTATGCAATATACATAAACATGTAAAGCAGTAAAACAAGTTTGGTGTCTCATACAACAAATATGTTTCTACGTTGAGCACAAGAAAAGGGGGCCTATAGTGCAGCATGAATGCAATCATGGGTTTCACCCAAGGCACCCTAAGCGTATGAATCTAACACATCATCACGCATCATCAATCGGGTACTTTCAATTTCCCCATCGGCGTCAAGCCGCAAACAAAAAGGGGTAATGCAATTCCCCTAAAAGCGTACAAGACGCCACACAGAACTCTTGCCAAGTCCCAACCCGCTCGTGGGTATCAAACCCGGGCTTGCCTGCAAGCTCTGACTTCTCACGTAAGGATTCTGTCTCACACACAAACCGATCCTAAGAACCCTTGCTGGACCCCACCCGCTCGTGGGCTTCATTGCCCAGGCTTGTCTTATGCTTGGCGTTCTCGTTAGTCTCATAAAAGGGGATTAGTCTCGCCGGGACACTCTCACCACAAGACTTGCATGTCACGAGATAGCCAGCCGACCACGGAGACAAAGCTGCACCTTAGCACATCACAATCCATAGCCTTTCCCACCCTAATCCATCATTCGTACGACAACGTTCCCGCGCACCAAGGAAACCATCTACGCCAACGAGGAGCTAACCTCATCCAGTTCCGGTTACACATACTCACTCGAAAAAGGGGGAAAACACATACATAACAAACATCATCTTGCCGCAATGGATTTCTACAAAATCCTTAAGGCTCATTATGCAACATCACCGAGTTGGACTAACGGTCGCGACTACGGCTTCACCCACAATGCCTAATCCACTAACAAAGCGAATCTCTAATGCAATATCATACCGGGGACGGACAAAAAATCGACTCGGTGGTTCCTCATGAACCATGACAATCCAAACCCCTTACATTTGAGAGATCTGGTGCCCAAAATCTTGAAAGAAAGAGATGCTATGCACGCATCCTAGAGACCGAGAGGAGAAATGTCGTTACCTTACGACCCCTCTTCCTAGCCATGGAATCCTTGCTTTGAACGTCTTGATAAGAATGCCTCCATGCCCTCTCCACGGATCGTGTCTCGGAACGGCGATCGGAGCTCCGAAGCTCCGTCAATGGCGGAAGGAAGCTCTCTCCTTCCTCCTCCCTTCTCTCCCTCTCCACCCTACTCTCAAACTAAACGATGAGAAAGTGAGGGAAAAACCCTCTCAGCCCTAATAAAACTGATTGGACGAGGGATCCTGGGCCTTTAGATCAAACTTGGGGAAGCATCGGACGGCCATGAAACAAAATAACATAACAACACCCGTCTGCACGATCAGTGATGCGCGACTAGTGGTCGTGCGCACTAGATCCCATGATCGTTCGATCACCACTGGCAGAACTCCAGAAAGAAAGGGATAAACGTGCACGAGCAGCAGTGCTCTGACTAGTGGTTGTGCGCACTTTGTCCAATGGTCGTGTGTTTACCCAGGCAGAACTTGGAAAAATTGATAATAGTTAGCACGATCAGTGGCGCACGACCAGTGGTTGTGCGCACTAGATCTAGTGATCGTGCGTTCTAGATCCAAAGTCGATCTCATCGACCTACTGCCAGCGATGTCTCTACCGCCGGACGCTAGCATCCATCGACTCTAGGTCTGAAAACTGAGGTGTTATAACTCCTCCCCATTATAATAATTTCATCCCCGAAATTAATCTTCATATAAGAAGACAGCAAGAAAATTTATTGCAACCAAATAAAAACTTTGTTGCTACAAAACGATTACTGTTTACTTACACAAATAACTCAGGATAGTCCTCGAGCATTGCTTGCTCCCGCTCCTAAGAGAACTCGTCACGCCCGCAGTTATCCCAACGCACCTTCATGAGCATGACTTCTTTGTTCCGCAACTGCCGAACTTCTGTATCCTCTATACTCACTAGACGAACTCGCGTCCTCAAGTATTCTTCTATCGACACCGATGCCGATTTGATCACCACACTAACCTCCACTAAGGCTTTCCTCAAAATGGATACATGGAAAACGTCGTGTAATCCGCTCAGCTCTGTGGTCAACGCCAACCGGTACGCTGTTTCTCCCACCCATTCTATAAACTCGAAAGGTCCCAAACACCTCAGACTCAACTTATTGAGTCAGCGAATCCGCGAAGCGCCCTTGAATGGCTTGATCTTTAGATAGACCCAGTCGTCAACTGTAAATTCCACATTCCTATGGCGAGCATTAAAATATTTTGCTTGCCGATCTTGAGCAACCTTCATGCGCTCTTGAATGGTTCGCACCAACTCGCATGCTTCAACTACCACTTATTTTCCCAAAAGTTTGGTGTCTCCCGCCTCTGTCCAAGACATCGGTGTTCGACACTGCCTTCCATACAAAGCTTCGTATGGGGCCATCTTTATACTTTCCTGGTAACTATTGTTATAGGAAAACTCCACCATGAAGAGGTGGTCTTCCCACTTCTTATCGAAGTCAAGAGTACACATTCTCAGCATATTCTCCATAATACGGTTCGTTCTTTCGGTTTGCCCATCAGTTTGAGTATGGAACGCCATACTGAACTTGAGCTTCGTGCCCAGACTCTTCTGGACCAGCCTCCAGTCTTTTGATGTGAATCGTCCATTGCGATCACTAACTATACTCTTAGAAATTTCATATAGTCGCACAATGTTGCGAACATACAACTCTACTACCTTTTTCACGTTGTCCTCTTTCCGATTTGGGATGAAGTGAGCCACTTTGGTCAAGCGATCCACGATCACCCAAATTGCGTCGTTACCCTGCTACGATCTAGGTAACCCATGTACAAAGTCCATGGTGATGTCATCAAATTTTCACTCGGGAATAGGAAGAGGCTTCAGGAACCCGCCCTGTTTCTAACACTCGACCTTCACCAAGGCATAAGTTTGGCACCGACTCACATACAAAGCTACGTCCCGCTTCAGACCAAGCCACCAAAAGGATTTCTTCATATCCAAGTACATCTTTTTACTGTCTGGGTGAATGGAGTACTTTGTAAAATGATCCTCAAACATCAACTCCTCACGAAGCTTGCCGAACTGCGGTACAGAAATCCTTCCGTCCTTCCTCAGAATCCCATCAATCAATTCCCAGACGCTACTCTCGCCCTTTTGATCTTCCACCACGTATGGCTGGAACTCCACATCCAAACTAGTCGCTTCCCGAACCCGATCGGTTAAGTCATTTTGCAACTTAATCTAGTTCAAACGAATCATGCTAGACTCACATTTCACTACACACTCGATGCCAAGGGACTCCCAATCCCGCACCAACCGCTCATCATGAGCTTAGATCCAATTCCCTTGCCCAGAGTATTTTATAGTCAAGGCATCTACCACTATATTAGCTTTGCCTGACGTATACTGAATTGCCACCTCATAGTCTCCAAGGAACTCGACCCACCTGCACTGCCGCATATTCAAGTTTTCTGATCTAGTAGATACTTCAGGCTTTTGTGGTCCGTGAAGATCTTAACCTTCGCACCATAGACATAGTGACGCCACAATTTTAACACAAAAATTACCGCCGCCAATTCTAAGTCATGGATGGGGTAATTCCTCTTGTGAGGCTTCAACTGCCTAGACCCAAAGGCGATCACACTTCCTTGTTGCACCAATACGTAACCCAAACCACATCCTGATGCGTCACTGAAAATTTGAAATCCTGCAGTCCCTTTTGGCAGACGTAGGATTGGAGCTGTCATCAACCTTTCCTTCAGGGTGTCAAATGCCTGATTGCACTCATGAGTCCACACAAACTTCTGGTCCTTATGAGTTAGTGAAGTGAGGGGTAGAGCTATCCGCAAAAAGTTTTCCACAAACCTTCTATAGTACCCGGCTAGTCCAAGAAAACTTCAGACTTCCGCCACGGTTCTCAAAATCAGCCAATCTCTGATGGCTTCCACTTTTGTTGGATCTACCGCCACCCCTCCCCACTAATCACATGGCTCAAAAATGCCACCTTCTCTAGCCAAAAATCGCACTTCAAGAACTTTACATAAAGATGGTTCTCTCTCAACACTTGCACGACTACTCTCAAGTGAGTCTCATGCTCCACCTCCGATTTGGAGTAAAACAGAATGTCGTCAATAAAGACAACTACAAAAGAGACCAAGTATTCCTGAAATACTCGATTCATCAAATCCATGAATACGGATGGTGCGTTCGTCAACCCGAACGACATCACCGAGAACTCAAAGTGACCATACCTCGTACCAAACGCTATCTTAGGTATGTCCTCGTCTCGAATTCACAAGTGATAATATCCTGAATTCAAGTCCAATTTTGAATACATTATTGAACCCACCAACTGGTCGAACATGTCATCTATCCGAGGAATCAGATACTTATTCTTGATAGTCAGTTTATTCAACTCTCGGTAGTTTATGCACAACCGCATACTACCATCTTTCTTCTTTACGAACAACACCGACGCGCTCCACGGTGAAGAACTGAGTCTGATATACCCTTGCTCCAACAGTTCATACAACTGTTTTTTGAGTTCAGCCAACTCTTTTGGTGCCATCCTAAAAGGAGGACGTGACACCGGCCTAGCCTCTGACACTAACTCAATTGAGAAATCAATCTCCTATCGAGGAGGTGCTCCAGGAAGCTCATTAGTAAACACATCCTAGAACTCTACCACTACAGGTACTTCTCCAAGGGATAACCTGGAGAGATGAACCTCTAACAATGCTACAAGTGCATCCCCTCCCTGGTTAACTACCCGCATCAACTGCATGGCCGTAATCAGGGAACATGCCACTCCATTAAGACCCTCAAACTTAACTTCTGCTTGCCATTTGCTTCTCAAGGTCACCACCTTGGATAGGTAGTCAATACTGGCACGCTGCTCTGCTAGCCATTCCATTCCTAATATCACATCAAACTCAACCAACGGTAGGACCACTGCTATCAACATGAAGTAAACTCCGTCTAGATTCCAACAAATGCACCCCTTCGCCCCAGTAGTCATGGATGACCGATTGGGCATGCACACCTTCAGCTCCGTGTATGCTGAGAAGGACTCAACTCCAATCCTCCGGATAAAGCTTTCCGCAAGAAAGGAGTATGATGATCCTGTATCGAACAATACCCTAACGGGGTATCCAGAATCTAACACAAAGCCTAAACACAGGCAAAAACATAAATGGGCTTGAAAGTATGAAGTACAAGGTTAACTTTAAACTTTCTCATACCTATCACCACATCAGGTTAGCGGATCGCTTCCTGCTGCCTAAGGTTATAGGCCCTTGGCTGCACTAGTTGAAACCGAGAAGCGCTAGACTCCGCCATCTTTCCCTTCTTCGCTGCACTGGGGCCGGAGTGCACAGACTGCTCCTGTCTTGGATCCTACTCAGTACCTCCTTGAGTACAAAACCAAGCTATGTGGCCCACCTTACCATAATTAAAGCATGTCTGTGGTCCCTTCAAGCGAGACCCTCCGGACGACAAGTTGCTTTTCTCATCGGTCTTGAAAGGATAAGGTTTCTTCTTCCACCTGTTCCCTTCAGACTTCCCTTGCATTTGAGAAGGCTTCCCTTCCCCTTGCTTGGCTACAAAACCCTTACGATGTTGGGTTCGCTCTATATCGCTCTCCAACATTCTGGCAGCCTCAACCAGCTCATTGAAACCAGCGCGCTTCATAGATATAAGTGGTTGGCTCAGATTCTCCCTCAGTCCGTGGTAGAAGAGGTTGTCCTTCTCCTCATCGTCTGCCATGGTCATTCCAGCAAAACGACCCAACCGAGTGAATTCTGGAACATACTCGTCCACTGTCTTGTCTCGCTGTACCAAGTGCAGAAATTGCCTCTGAAGGGCTAACCTCATCGATGCAGGAATTTACTTCTTCAAGAAAGCATTCCTGAACTCTTCAATGGATGGGGTGCGTCCAGGAAATTGCCGACCACTATGGCTCACCCACCACAACTTAGCCTCTCCTTCCAACATGAAGGCCGCAAACTCTGATTTCTTCTCCTCTGGCATCTCTGCCGCCCTCAAAAGTTCTTGAATCCTCGCCCAACAATCCTTTGCATTGGTCGGCATGCCGACTCCCTTAAACGTTGGAGGATGGAAGCTTAGAAAATATTTCATCTGCCGGTCCCCATGCCCGACAACCACCCTTTCAGCCAATGGCTCTACTCGCCTGGCTTCTCTGCTCGGCACGATTGTTGCTGTATCCGGGGTAACAGGAGTTGCTACCTGTACTGCCGTTATAGCTTGGGATGCCACCATTACTTCTACAAGCATGTGGCAAAAATCGGCTGGGTTTACACCCATGCCCAAAAGGACCCTGAGCAACACCGCTGCTCGCCGAAATCTCTTCTCTTGGCCTCGACGTACCCGTCACGTTGCTTGCACTCTTAACAAAAGCAAAGTAACAAGAAATCATTCTTGAATCACAAGACTAAAACATAAGGACACTAACGGTCCTGCAATACTCCTATGTGGATAACTTTTATACGCAATCCGATTATGACATTCGAACACGAATCCTTTCCTTGGACACCAACCTCCCTCTGATACAAAAATGTAATACCTCCCCTGTAATGACCATATAATATAGGTCTGGTCGGGGCCCCACAACATACAGATGCCACAGATTTAGCTTTAAAAGATGATATTTACTACCCAGCTCAAAACTCAGAATAAACTAACAGCGGAAACAGAAAATAAGACCAGAAGTTATCCACATACATATGAGTATCCAAACGGCCTTAAGGCCTTATAATGATAGAGAGTCCAAAACACAAATGATAACATCAAATACCAACGTTCATAAGCACTCCTAGACTAACTCGGCATGCAAGCCGGAAACATAGAGCATCAAACATACAATGCCACAAAATAGAGCTAGTACAAAACTTGGAACACTTCATGAGGCTTAGGCCTTTTTGGCTGGCGAGATAGCTCCTACTTGCGATCCTTGCCCTGTAAAAATATGGTGGTAACGTGGGTCAACAAAGGCTGACCTCAAATGTGTAACCAACACATCTCCTCCCGACCATCCCTAGAGGACCCCGGGGCACTCCGTCACCCTACATATCAGCACTTTATATGCAATTTACATAAATATGTAAACAGTAAAACAAGTTTGGATGTCTCATACAACAAACATGTTTCTACATTGAGCGCAAGAAAAAGGGGGCCTACAGTGCAGCATGAATGCAATCCTGGGTTTCACCCAAGCACCCTAAGCATATGAATCTACACATCATCACGCATCATCAATCAGATACTTTCAATTTCCCCATCGACGTCAAGCCGCAAACAAAAAGGGGCAATGCAATTCCCCTAACAACATACAAGCCGCCACACGGAACTCTTGCCAAATCCCCACCTGCTCGTGGGTCTCAAACCCGGGCTTGCCTGCAAGATTTGACTTCTCACGTCAGGATTCCATCTCATACACAAACCGATTCTAAGAACCCTTGCTGGACCCCACCAGCTCGTGGGCTTCATTGCCCGGGCTTGTCCTATGCCATGCATTCTCATCAGTCTCACATAAGGGGACTAGTCTCGCTGGGACACTCTCCCCACATGACTTACACGTCACGGGATAGCCAGCCGACCACGGAGACAAAGCTATAACTTAGCACATCACAATCCATAGACTTTCCCACCCTAATCCATCATTCGTACGACAACGTTCCCGCGCACCAAGGAAACCATCTACCGCCAACGTGGAGCTAACCTCGTCCGGTTCCGATTACACATACTCACTCAAAAAGGGGGAAAACACATATATCACAAATGATATCTTGCCGCAACGTATTTCTACAAAATCCTAAAGGCACGCTATGCAACATCACTGAGTCGAACTAACATTCGCGACTACGGCTTCACCCACAATGCCTAATCAACTAACGGAGCGGATCTCTAATGCAATATCATGCCGAGGACGGACACAATCGACCTGGTGGTTCCTCTTGAACCATGGCGACCCAAACCCCTCTCATTTGAGAGATCCGGTGCCCAAAAGCTTGAAAGAAAGAGATGTTATTCACGCATCCTAGAGACCAAGAGGAGAAATGTTGTTACCTTACGACCCCTCTTCTTAGCCATGGAATCCTTTCTTTGAATGGCTTGACACGAGCACCTCCACGCCCTCTCCATGGATCTGGTCTCGGAACGGCGATCGAAGCTCCGAAGCTCTGTCAATGGCGGAAGGAAGCTCTCTCTTTACTCCCCCTTCTCTCCCTCTCCACCCTACTCTCAAACTAAACGATGAGAAAGTGAGGGAAAAACCCTCTCATCCCTAATAAAACTGATTGGGCGGAAGATCCTGGGCCTTTGGATCAAATTTGGGGAAGCATCGGATGACCACGAAACAAAATGACGGAACAACGCCCGTCTGCACAATCGGTGGAGCACGACCAGTGGTCGTGCGCACTAGATCCCATGATCGTGCGATCACTACTGGCAAAACTCCAGAAAGTAAGGGATAAATGCGCACGAGTAGCGTCGCACGACCAGTGGTCATGCGCACTCTATCCAATGGTCGTGCATTTACCCAGGCAGAACATGGAAAAAATGGAGAATAGTGTGCACGATCAGTGGCGCACGACCAATGGTCGTGCCCACTAGATCCAGTGATCGTGCGCTCTAGATCCAAAGTCAATCTCAACGACCTACCTCTAGCGACGTCTCTACTGGCGGGCGCTAGCTTCCAGCGACTCCAGGTCTGAAAACTGGGATGTTATAGCACAGGCATTGTGTGAATCTTCAGTGAAGGAAATTTCTTATAAGTGTTGTTGTTTTTGATTTTGTTGTGTTGTTGAAGTGTATGTAGAGGCATCGTCTAGGTGCACTATCTGAGTTTGATCCTGAAGTTGAGCAGACAATGCACGCATGCTGCTGCGCCGTTGCCATTATAGATGATTTAAGAATCAATGGGAATGATCAAGGGGGAGAAGATGTGCCTCTGAATAATTAAATTACTGATGAGCAGGATATGGTCCGGCCAAGGCCTCGGACAATGTATGATTACACCACTCCCACTATATAACGCCACAAGATTTTCGAAGTAGGGAAAAGAGTTTTCTTGATGTTACCGCCCGGCAGTAGGGCTAACGCCGCCGGTAGCTCCGGGATAGTCGGCTTCAGGTTCCGAGAGCGTTGAGATCATTGAGTGAGGCGAGGTGACTCAATGCCTAGTCTACCGCGCAGCGGTATGTTTCTAGCACGTGGCATTTGCCATTTTATTGTCCGAGTTCTCGGGAAGTTAACGCCCAGTGGTAGGGTTACCGCAGGTGGTAGCTTCACAATTTATTTGTCAAAGCGCTCGGGTAATTACCGTGCATCGGTAATAGCTATCGCGTGGCGGTAGCAGGGGCGGTCATGATGTAATGGTCGCTAGCTACCGCGAGGTGCTAGCATCCAAAATCTCGGCATTAGCAAATCTTTATCAGCGTGGCCACATGTTGGCATGTGATTGGAGGGATCGGGTGGTTATACGTGAATCGAGGTGGTACCGCATGGTGATAGCTTTATATATATGCCTGGTTCGGCCGTTTCCTCTTCATTATTCTGGAGTTGGAGACTTTGTCCTAGTTTTCTGGAGGAGGAGTAGTAGTGCCGAAAGAAGGGAGATCTGGCTGCCGTTTGTGTTTCAGGTCTTGGATTCGCAAGGTGAGTTCAGAATTGCGAAGGCAAAGTCAGAATGGTCATTTTCAACCGTCTAGATTTTTCTCATAGTGACAAAGAGGATTATAAGGGTAACGATCCTCTTCCTTGGACATCTGAAGTCCTTCGTTTTGGCATTTTAGGGTAGATGCTCCACGAACACGTGGAAGTGGTTCTACCTACGGGTAGATCAGTGTATCCCCGTAGTGTTGCATTTAGATCCGGAATCGAAGTACGGAATAAGCATGCTGGGTGAAGCCCATCCGGACAGGTTGGTCTGGATTGGTGATGTTTGTATGTTTTGTATGTCGGAGAAGACTCTGTGGTAATCGCGTAGATTTCGGAGTTGCGGGGTGTGCAGATGACATCATTGAGAGTACTGGGGGGTAGTCTCCAAGAAAACACCCGAAAAAGGGGAAGAACATATAGTCTGTCCCCTACCGCACTGCGGTAGTGCTACCGCCGGCGATAGCTTCCTGTAAGCTTTGTTTGGTTGCGGAGCCTATCTCTGGGAGACCTGTAGGCTATTTCTTTTGAAGCCTGTCTCGGGGAGACCTATGGGCTACAAATTTTGTTGATCTTGGGCTTAATTTGCTCTGCTATAATGTGATGGGTGTGGGCTTAATTTGCCCTGCCAAGGTAGCCATGAGTGCTAACCTAGGATCATAACCGGGTTATTAATAGTATGGAAATGGGAAAGGGGATTTCGACTCGCATCATGGCTGACACGCCTGACGAATTGAGCATGGGAAAAGGCTAAAATGTACCCAACCCTTGTCGTCCATCTTGGAGTGAGTCATATAATAGATCTGTAGATTGTTATAACTTTGTCGGAGGCTTAGGGCGTGGTCTCTAGCTGTGGCCCTATGAGACTAAAAGCTCAAACATTGTTGACCGTCAGTAAACGGTGGTGTGACCCTTGAGGTCTTGTGCACCAACAGTGTGCCTGAGAGCATGGGGCATTGGGCATTTGCGCCAACGTCCGTGGCTAATGGTGCTTAAGTTGCACATTTTGATTGCCATTTTGTGATTATATTAATGCCTGCAGGGAAGGAGCACCGCGACCACGAATGGGGGGTGGGGTCATTATAATTTGGTAAGCTAATGCTGACTGTTGCTATTATTTGCCACCGTGCGGTGGAATGTGCTTGCAGGTGCAACAGAGCAAAGCGGGATCTAGCAGGCTAAAGCCTAAGATAGCTGAGCTGGCCCTTGAAGATCAAAGCAAAGTGCTCGTTGTGTTTATTTTAATTCTCATGTGTGGCCGTCCTGCGTGCCGATGTTTGTAAGATACTCTAATTTGATATGAACAATGTAAGGCCTTAAGGCCAATACCTTCTTTGTGTATTTGTCTTGCATTCCTTTATGGTAGTGGACATTCATGTTGTTGGGTTCTATTTTTTTAACATTTAAATTACTTCCGCTAGAATGCACTCTATGTTAGAATGCGAATCTTTGGATTATGGTTTCAATTTAGTAACTCTTTGGTCTGTCCGTAGTATATGGCATTGGGCCCCCGGCCAGACCTTCTGTTATATGATATGTGATGGATGTGGGCGTTACAAGTTGGTATCATACACTAGTGTCAGTCTTCCTTATTTGAATTCGTAGGTGAATTCTTTTAAGGGGTGGTGAGCATTGGTATGTGCGTTGCTGTTATAACATAAAAGAACCCATGAATGTTAACTTAGGAATGAAAATACACATATTTTAGGAACCTGAGTATTACAACGATTGCATTTTGGCAATCTATTTGTCGCCTAATCGAGTGTTTTCACAATTATAGGTGACTAGAAGCTGAGCGGGCAGTCGCAACAACAACACTCCACGAAGAGTAGTTCGCATAACGACGCTCCTGTAACCCCTCCTTCTGCAGAAACCATACAAATGGTAGTAGAAGCGGTATTATCTATGATTAATGCCCAACCATGGAGCCAAGTGCAGCCTCTTGCTCCTAGGTTAGGTCATGTGTCGCTTAGCGTAGTAGAGCTTATAATGGCTGATTAAGTAGTGGTAGATCCTGTAGTACAGCGAAGAGATACAGATGAACAGTTAAAGCACATGATGAGCTTTAATCCACCAGTGTTCTTGGGGATTGGAACCCCAACTCAGGCTGAGGACTGGCTTTTTATGGTAAAGAGAGTCATGACAGCTACAGATACTGAGGAGTGCCAGAAGGCTACAATAACTACTTTACACCTAGACGACGAGGCAAGGCTGTGGTGGGAGGAGTTAGAGCTGCATCTTTTGGATAGGAGACAACTCACCGACATATCGATGGAGGAGTTCTCGAGACTATTTATGACACGGTTCGTCCTGACAGTGCAGAAAATAGCAATGGATAATCAGTTCCAAGGGCTGACTCAATGAGAGAGTAGTGTGGACGACTGCCTACATGAGTTCACAAGATTGGGACGTTATGCTGGCTCCACTTTTTTAAATAAGGAGCACAAGATCAATCGGTTTTTATGAAGGACTGCGCGATGATCTGAGGTAGCTACTCTCAAGTCCTATGACGTAGGTCTTTCTGACCCTGGTCAATACAAACCGATCTATGGAACAAGATCTGAAGAGGGTCCATAGTAATAAGGAATTGGCTGTGAAGAGCCCAGAGTTCAAGGTACCAAGACCGCAGAAGACTGGGTACCAAAGGTGGAACAAGAAGGCCAAACCTTCCAGAACAGCTTCTTCGTCGGTTACTTCTAGGGAATTGTCGGGGCTGTTGGATCCTTAGTTTGGATTTGGGCTAGGTTCACTAATCTAGGCTAAGCCAGACCCACATTATATAGCCAGGGTCTAGTCTTGTGTCTTAGGTGTCTTTTAGGTCAACAACTCAGTGAGACAGGACCAAGACATGAGAGACTTAGAAGACAACAAAGACTGTTCAAGGAAGAAATTTTCCTAAGTAAAAAGTTCGTTTGACGATCTCTGAAGTGAGTTCGACGATCTTCATTCTGCGTTCGATGATCTCAGAGTTTTATCTCTACATGCTGAGATCGACAATTGCTAAACTTAGCTCGATGATCTCTAATCTACATTCAAGATTGAGATCGATGATCAACCATCTCAGCTCGACGATCTTGAAGCTCAGTTTGGAAAGCTGATTTTCAGGTCAACGATCAATGGGCTCACCTTGACGATAGAGGATGTTTGAGTTCGACGATCTTAGGACCAGATCATCGATTTCTACCAGATCAACATTTTATTCTCTGAGTCCTTTTCCTTTGAATAATTCCAAACAGAATTTGAAATCGTCCACATTGATCGACTGCCAGAATCATGGAAACTTATGCAATGGCTATAAGAGAATTAACTCATTTCCTTAACTGTCCTAAGAAAAGCTGTATAATAACTCTGTGAAAACCAAAAATTAATGCTTGCCAAGGAATGACTATATTCAGAGAATATATGCATTAATCACTCAGAGTCATATAAGCAATAGAATAAACAGTCAATAAGGAAAAAAATAACTGCAGGGAATAAAATGTTGATCTGGCAGAAATCGTCGATTTGGTCCTGAGATCGTCGAACTCAAACATCCTCTATCATCGAGCTGAGCCCTGTGATCGTTGACCTGAAAATCTGCTTTCCAAACTGAGCTTCAAGATCGTCGAGCTGAGATGGTTGATCATCGATCTCAATCCTGAATGTAGATCAGAGATCGCCGAGCTAAGTTCAGTAATCATCGATCTCAGCATGTAGAGATAAAACTCTGAGATCGTCGAATGCAGAATGAAGATCGTCGAACTCACTTCAGAGATCGTTGAACGAAATTTTTACTTAGGAAAATTTCTGCCTTGAACAGTCTCTACTGTCTTCTAAGTCTCTGATGTCTTGGTCCTGTCTCACTAAGTTGTTGACCTAAAAGACACCTAAGACACTAGACTAGACCCTGGCTATATAATGTGGGTCTGACTTAGCCTAGATTAGTGAACCTAGCCCAAATCCAAACTAGGGATCCAACAATCTCCTTCTATTTGGGTGAGGTCACTAATCAACAATAAAAGAAAAACAACAAAACTAAACAACATATCTTTTGAAATTTTCTTATCATTCATGACAGATATATTGTTTAGTTTTGCTGTTGTTTTTCTTTTATTGTTGATTAGTGACCTAACAAAAATAGGGGAGATTGTTGGATCCCTAGTTTGGATTTAATCTAGGTTCACTAATCTAGGCTAGGTCAGAACCACATTCTATAACCAGGGTCTAGTCTAGTGTCTTAGGTGTCTTTTAGGTCAACAACTCAGTGAGACAGGACCAAGACATTAGAGACTTAGAAGACAACAAAGACTGTTCAAGGCAAAAAATTTCCTAAGTAAAAAGTTCGTTCGACGATCTCTGAAGTAAGTTCGACGATCTTCATTCTGCGTTCGACGATCTCAGAGTTTAATCTCTACATGCTGAGATCGACGACTGCTGAACTTAGGTCGATGATCTATGATCTACATTCAGGATTGAGATCGACGATCAACCATCTCAGCTCGATGATCTTGAAGCTAAGTTTGAAAGCAGATTTTCAGGTCAACGATCATATGGCTCAGCTCGACGATAGAGGATGTTTGAGTTCGACGATCTCAGGACCAGATCGACGATTTCTGCCAGATCAACATTTTATTCCCTGCAGTTATTGTTTTCCTTATTGACTGTTTATTTTATTGCTTATATGACTCTGAGTGATTAATGCATATATTCTCTGAATATAGCCGTTCCTTGGCAAGTATTAATTTCTAGTTTTCACAAAGTTATTATGCAGCTTTTCTCGGGACAGTTAAGGAAATGAGTTAATTCTCTTATAGCCGTTGCACAAGTTCCCTTGATTCCGGTAGTCAATCAATGTGGACTATTTCAAATTCTGTTTGGAATTATTCAAAGGAAAAGAACTCAGAGAATAAAAAGATCCAGAGAATTTTTTTTCAGTACAACTTCTTGATGCAGTCTACAGACTTTTGAAAGAAATCACAAGGCTACAAGAAAAATAAGAAGAACAGCTCTCAGTTCCAAAAATAAGAGTTCATTCAGGAAGCTTGTGGATACAATCATCTTCAATCTGTCTCAGCTTTCTGGAATTCAAGTCCTACACCCTGTACAAGGCTCTAATCTCCAAAACCATTCAAATTATAGGACAAGCCTTGATTCCATCAGGATCACTCTCAAGTATTCTCTCATTTGATTGAGAAAAGCGAAGATAACTCAAATTTTTTCCTTCCCCCCTCTGTGTAAAGGGTTCTTACTCCCTTCAAAAGTAATTCCTGGTTGTGAGGTCTCCTGATCAAAAGACTTCAAGTTGGTTTTCCGGCACCTGATAAAAAGCTAGAAGGGTTGTAATATCTTCCTTGAAATTGATATTATTTGGTGGCAGTCACCTGATCAAAAACCAGAGAGTGATTCCTACCAGGGTGGTAGAAGAGTGGATGTACCCAGATTTGGGGAACCACTATAATTTCTTGTGTCGTCTGGTTGCACCCTTTTCATTTGCTCTTGCTATTTTCTGTGATATTTAGTATAGTTCTCTAGCTTTCCTTCTGCTTAAATATTTATTGGTATCTCCTATTTTTTTTTACTCTGATAGAATAGATCTAAATATCCAAAAGTTTTTAAAACACTTTATTCACCCCCCTCTAGAGTAGATCTGAATAACTCCCTCCTTTCAGGGGCATGGAAGCCCAATACATTGTTTCCCTTGTGGGAAGCCAGGGCATATGGCCCGCGACTGTTGGAGTGGCAAGTCGAGCAAGAAGGCAAGAGCTTCCTATGCTGAAAAGGGGAAGGCGGTGGAGTCAAACGCATCCATAAAGCTCCAGTCCAACCTAGAGTCTACAACCTAGGCCAGCGGGAGGCCATCAAGCAGGGTGATGTGGTGATAGGTATGTGCTAGATTTTAGTTGTAATATTTTTCATACCTTGCGTATTATGCTTTGGTCGTATGACTGTCGTGTTTTAGACTTTGTCGTGGTCATGGACTATCATGCTCGAGTACTGTTTGATACAGGAGCTTCACACTCCTTCCTATCTGAGGACTTCGTGTCACGTATCGGAGTGCCCACTTTTGTGGCTAAGGATAGTTTGGATGTGCTGCTACCTAATGGGTGTTCGATGCACGTGGATAGAGTCTGTTGCGTTAAAGTGTTGATTGGTAAACAAACTTTTGACGTGGAAGCATCACTACTACTGATAGTGGGGTTTGACGTGACCTTTGGCATGGACTGTCTCTCGGAGTAGTGCACATACATCGATTGTGGTTCTAAGACTATAAAACTGGGGATGAATACGAGCCAAGAAACTAATTTCTCTATTTTGTAGGGAATGAGCAAGACACTGATATATGCTCTCTAAGTAGTTAAAGCAGTTCATGAGGGTACAAAGTTGTTCTTCACTCTTTTAGAGGTGAAGAAGCCCAAGCCTGACTTGGCCAGTATCCTTGTGGTGTCAGAGTTTGCCGACATCTTCCCCGAAAATTTCCCTAGGGCCCCACCTCAGAGAGAGATCGAGTTCACAATTGAGTTGGTTCTTGGTGCCAAGCCAGTGTCGTAGCCTCCTTACCACTTAGCACCAAGAGACATGGCTGAGTTGAAGGCATAGCTTCGGGAATTGATAGAGCAGGGGTTTGTGAGTCCAAGTTCGTCGCCTTGGAGTGCCTCGGTTCTCTTCATGAAGAAGAAGGATGGAAGTCTGCGACTGTGTATTGATTATTGGGAACTCAATAAGCTAACAAAGAAGAACAAGTACCTTATTCTGAGGATCGATGATTTGTTCGACCAGCTAGTTAGATCGACTATGTATTCAAAGCTGGATTTGAAGTCTGGATATTATCATCTAAGGATCAGGGAAAGTGATATTCCCAAGACGACGTTCAGTACTTGATATGGGCATTACGAGTTCACTATCATGCCTTTCAGGCTGACGAATGCGCCATCATTGTTTATGGATCTAATGAACAGGATGTTCAAGGAGTATTTGGATCGGTTCGTGATAGTGCTCATCGATAATATCCTGGTGTACTCCCAATCCGAGGATGATCATGCAGAGCACTTGCATATTGTTCTATAGACCTTGAGAAGTAATCAGTTGTATGCCAAGTTCTCTATGTGTGAGTTTTGGCTATCTTCTGTAGCATTCCTTGGTCAATTGTCAGTGGTGAGGGTATCACGGTGGATCCAGCAAAGGTTGTGGCTATTCGGGAGTGGCCTGTGTTGTCTTCTGTGGCGGAATTCTGGAGTTTTCTGGGGCTTGCCGGCTACTACAAGCGCTTCACGGAGAACTTCTCGCTGATAGCGTTACCTCTCACGACCCTGACAAGGAAGGATCAGAAATTTATTTGGTCGCCGACGTGTGCTCAAGCTTTCAAAGAATTGAAAATTTGTCTAACAACAACGCCTATTCTATGCTCCCCATGTGGGACAAAAGGTTTGGAGATCTATAACGACCCTTCAGGCAGTGTCTTAGGATATATTTTGTTACAGCATGAGAGAGTAATTGCTTATGGTTCACGCCAATTGAAGGAGCATGAGAGGAATTATCCGGTCCATAATTTAGAGTTGGCGGTCGTGATATTCACGTTGGAGCTCTAGAGGCACTATTTGTACAGCGTGAAGGTCTACATTTACACTAATCATAAGAGCTTGAAATACCTGTTGGTTCAGAAGGACTTAAATATGCATCAACAAAGGTGGATGGAGTTCCTTGGGGACTACACCTTTAAGATATATTATGTTCCTGGCAAAGGTACTGCAGTTGCGGATTTGTTAAGTCACTGAGCTCCAATACAGACCAGTTGGTTAATGATGCTTGGTGAGCATCTCGTTCGAGATTTGGAGGCCTTAGAGATCTCTTGTGTTGATAAGAGATCGAGTGCTGAAGCACGTTTGAGTTGGATTGAGGTATAGTGTTACCTCGCGGATCAGATTCGACAGGCTTTAGATTTGGATGACAGCATGAAGCGGCTCATGGCCGAGGCCTTGGATGGGTCTAATGCCCAGTTTAAGGTTGATAATGGGCTATTATGGAAGGAAAGTCGTTTGCGCATCCCAAAAGTGGGTAAATTATGGGAGGAGTTGATGTACGAGGCTCATTACACCAAGTACTCAATCCACCCGAGGAGCACAAAGATATACAAATACATGAAAAAGCTGTTCTGGTGGCTCGGGCTGAAAAAGGATGCAGTGATTTATATGGCTAAGTGCCAAACTTATACTTTGGTGAAGGCTGAGTGCCAGAAGCCTGAAGGATTCTTGAAGTCTTTGCCTATACCGGAATAGAAGTTCAGAGATATATCCATAGATTTCGTACACGATTTACCGAGATCACAGAAGGAAAATAATGCCATTTGGGTGATCGTAGATCGTTTGATGAAAGTGTCGCACTTTATCCCGAATAGGAAGGACGATTCAGTGGATCAGCTAGCAAAGCAATATGTGGAGAATATTATTCGTCTACATGGTGTGCCCCGTAGCATCGTGAGTGACCGGGATTAGCGGTTAACATCTAATGACTGGAGGTTGGTACATCAACTATTTGGGACAAAGCTAAAGTTAGGTACGACCTTTCATCTGTAGACGGATAGTCAGACTGAGAGAGTCAATAGGACGATGGAGGACATGCTTCGCATGTGTGCCTTGGATTTCGGAAAAAGGTGGGAGGATCACCTATACATGATTGAGTTCGTGTACAACAACAGCTACCAAGCAAGTATTCAAATTTCACCCTTCGAGGCCCTTTATGGTAGGAATATTCGTACTCCATTGTCATGGTTGGAGACTGGCGAGTCCAAGTTGTACAAGCGGAAGGATGTCGAAGATGCGACATAAATTGTGTGTACAATTCGGTAGAGATTGCTGGTTGCACAAGATAGGAAAGCTAAGTACTATGACACCAAGCATAGGAACGTTGAATTTTTCGTGGGTGATTAGGTATACTTGAAGATCAAACCGTTCAAGGGTATGTCGAGGATTCGTCGACTGAAAAATCTAAGTCCAAGATACCTTGGGCTGTTTGAGGTGTTGGAGCGCATTGGTGAAGCGTCTTACCGGTTGAAGCTTTCAATGGAACTAGGTGGTATACATGACATATTTCACATATCTGTATTGCGGAAGGCGGTGCAAGAGCCTACACTTGTGATCGCTGCAGATCAAGTACCAGTGGATGGTGGGTTGACAACGAAGGTCAAACCCATTCGCATTGAGGATGTGGATGTCAAGCGACTTCGTAATAAGGAAGTCAGGATGGCCAAGGTCCATAGGGACAACTATGGCCGAGAGGAGATTTCTTGGGAGAGGGAACAAACCATGAAGGACAAGTTCCCCGAGCTTTTCATTTGAGATATACTTTTGCAATATTAATTTTCTTTCTTTTCCAGCAATGCATAATTTCGGGACAAAATTCTTTAACTGGGGGAGATTTGTAATGCCCCAAGATTTTCGAAGCAGGGAAAAGAGTTTTCTGGATGTTACCGCTCGGCGATAGGGCTAACGTTGGCAGTAGCTCTAGGATAGTCGACTTCAGGTGTCAAGAGCGTTGAGAGTGTTGAGTGAGGCGAGGTGACTCAACGTCTAGTCTACCGCGCGACGGTACGTTTCTAGCATGCGGCGTTAGCCATTTTATTGTTCGAGTTCTCGGGAAGTTAGCACCCAATGGTAGGGTTACCGCATGCGGTAGCTTGGAAATTTATTTGTCAAAGTGCTCGGGTTACAACCGTGCGGCGGCAGTAGCTATCGCGTGGCGGTAGTAGGGGCAGTCATGATGTAACGGTCGCTTGCTACCGCGAGGCACTAGCATCCTAATGCTCGGCATTAGCGAATCTGTATCGATGTGGCCACATGTCGGTCTGTGATTAGAGGGCCTGGGTGGTTTCATGCAAATCGAGGCGGTACCGTGCGACGGAAGCTATTTACCGCACCGCGGTAGCTTTATATATATGCCTGGTTTGGCCATTTCCTCTTCATTATTCTGGAGTTGGAGAGTTTGGCATAGTTTTTTGGAGTAGGAGTAGTAGCGCCAGAAGAAGGGAGATCTGGCCACTGTTTGTGTTTCGTGTCTCGGATTCGCAAGGCGAGTTCGAAATTGCGGAGGCAAAGTCGGAGTGGTCGTTTTAAACTGTCTAGATTTATCCTATAGCGCCAAAGAGGATTACAAGGGTAACGATTGTATTCCTTGGACATGCGAAGTCCTTCATTTTGTCATTTTAGGGTATACGCTCCACAAACATGTTGAAGTGGTTCTAACGACGGGTAGATCCGTGTATCCCTATAGTGTTGCACTTAGATCCGGAATCGAAGTATAGAATAGGCATGCTGGGTGAAGCCCATCTGGATGGGTTGGTCTGGATTGGTGGTGTTTGTATATTTTGTATGTCGGAGAAGACATCGTAGTAATCACGTAGATTTCGGAGTTGCGGGGTGTGTAGATAACTGCATTGAGAGTACTGGGGGTAGTCTCTAGGAAAACACCTGAAAAAGGGGAAGAACTGATAGTCTGTCCCCTACTGTATGGCGGTAGTGTTACCACCGGCGATAGCTTCCTGTAAGCTATGTTTAGTTACGAAGCCTGTCTCCGGGAGACCTGTAGGCTATTGCTTGTGAAGCCTGTCTCGGGGAGACCCTTGAGCCACAAATTTTGATGAGCATGGGTTTAATTTGCTTAGCTATAATAAGATGGGTGTGGGCTTAATTTGCCCTGCCAAGGTAGCCAGGAGTGCTAACATAGGATCTTAACCGGGTTATGAATAGTATGGAAATTGGAAAGGGGATGCCGACCCGCATCGTGGATGACGCGCCTGATGAATTGAGCATGATAAAAGGCTAAACTGTACCCAACCATTGTCGTCCGTCTTGGAGTGAGTCATACAATGGATCTGTAGTTCGTTATGACTTTGTCGGATGATTGGGACGTGGTATCTGGCTGTGGACCTATGAGACTAAAATCTCAAACGTTGTTGATCGTCAGTGAACGGTGGTGTGACCCTTGAGGTCTTGTGCACCAAGAGTGTGTCTGAGAGCACGGGGTGTTGGGTGTTTACGCCAACATTTGTGGCTAATGGTGCTTAAGTCGCACAGTTTGATTGTCATTTTGTGATTATAAAAATGCCTACAGGGAAGGAGCACCGCCACCCCGAATGGGGGGTGGGGTCGTTATAATTTGGTCAGGTAATGTTGACCGTTGCTATTATTTGCCACCATATGGTCGAATGTACTTGCAGGTGTAGCAGAGAAAAGCGGGATCTAGTGGCTAAAGCCCAAGATAGCTGAGCTGGCCCTTGAAGGTCAAAGCGAAGTGCCCATTGTGTTTATTTTAATTCTCAGGTGTGGTCGGCCTGCGTGCCGATGTTTGCAAGATACTCTAATTTGAGATGAACACTGTAAGGACTTAAGGCCAAACCCTACTTTGTGTTTTTGTCTTTCATTCCTTTGTGATAGTGGACATTCATGCTGTTGGGTTCTATTTTTTTTAACCTTTTAATTACTTATGCTAGAATGCACTTTGTGTTAGAATGCGAATCCTTGGATTATGGTTTCAATTTGGTAAGTCTTATGTCTGTCCGTAGTATATGGCATCGGGCCCCCGACCGGACCTTCTGTTATATGCTATGTGATGGATGGGGGGCGTTACACACTATGTGTTGTGTGTACCCCGATTTTGGCCCAACCATTACAAATAATCACTTCGAGATCAAGCTGGCTATTCTGAACATTATCTGCAATAATGCCCAATTCTCTGGAATGGCAAGTCAAGACCCCTATCTCCACATGGTGGAATTCTCTAATATTTGTTGGATGTTCTGATATGCTGGTATCCCTGATGACGTGATGAAGTTGACACTCTTCCCATTCTCCCTATAAGACAAGGCCAAAGCTTGGCTCCATACTATTCCGTAGGGGGCTGCCACCACCTGGGATGCCTTGTCATCACTCTTCCTTACCAAGTTCCATCCAGTAGACAATGTCATGTGTTTAAGGAGAGACATTGCTACCTTACGTCAGAACGATCAAGAAAACCTAGCTGAAGATTGGGAGAGGTTCTCAGAGAAGTTGAGGAAATGTCCCCAACTTGAGTTTCAACCACTCCACCTTGAAGAAAATTTTTACTTTGTGATTGAACTACATTATCGTAAGATGATTGATGTTACTGCTGGAGGGACTCTAATGAACCACACTGCTAAGGAGGCACTCAGGATTCTTAAGAACACTGCTACTCACAGCTCTTATTGGATAGCTGGGAGGAATACCCCAAGGAATTCAAGGGGACTCTACGAAGTTAATACTACTTCTGCTCCGGTGGTTACTACCCTACCTCCATATGAGAATATAACACTTCTAATAAGACCTACTTCTACTCATGCACTAGTCCTAGCCATTTCATGTTAAGGTTGTGGAAACCTCAGGCACCATCATTTGAGTGCCCCGCTGGTGAGTTATTTTCTAATTTATCTCAGCATAATGTTGAAGAAAGTGTTAACTATGTGAATAATCAAGGACATAATATACTATTCTCCAATGCGTATAACCCGGGTGTGCGAAACCACCCGAACTTCTCTTGGAACTAAAACGCTACTGTCCAATAATGGAACCCAGGCAAGCATCAATTTGATACTCAAGCCTCTGGGAGACAGCTGAGGCTGTCGCAACCGGGTTATGATTAAGGTGCCCCCATACAAAGGGAAACCGTGTTGGAAGAAATGATGGAGAAGTTTGTTGAAGTGGCTAATGGGCTAAAACCCGAACAGGCAAGCGTACCTGTCGAATCGTAGTACCAAGGTCGTATTTAAACATGGGGTTGTCAATTACTGCTACTCATGCTTGAACTATTATCCTACCGGAAAATAGTTGGATTTTGAGAATTTTTTAAAGTAAAATGAACGATAAATTGCGAGACGAAAAATTATATAAAAAGGGCTAGCATTCGATCATTGATTCACCATGAAATGAAACGAGAAAATCAAAAGGCATAGTTTTAAATTTGCAAATCCAACTCGGCCGCGACGGATCCGAAAATGAGACAAAATCTCGCTAGAGCATTAGGCCTCCTAACTTATAGACTCTTTGATCGAAATCTCTTTACAAACCAAAGAAGCCTAAAGTTTCATTATCGAAGTGATCCGCACTATTGGATTTGACTCCAATCCGGAAGATTTACGTCATCCTATCTCTAGGGTTGCGTTCAACTCCTTCCTTCTTTGAGTGATCTTTCACATCCACGAGCCTCTCGGCTACTCGAATATGAGATCCTAAGCCTACTACCGTATACCGGAAATATGGAGTCGACGAAATAAAAATCAAAGAAGGACCGAGTAGAATTAAGCAAAAATAAAACTATGGAATAAAAATAATTCTCATTTCAAATCATGGATCCTCATGATCAAATGCTAAGAGGAAATTAGCTACGCATGACGGAAAAGAAAACGACAATAATAAAAGGAGAATACTTCATATTTCTTATAATAGAGGGAAAAGAAGTACACAATAATGAAAACAAAATGATACTACTAAAACAAAATGAGAATACAAGTAAAGCAAGGAACTAGAAATGAAAAATTACAATAAGACTTTATTGGTTGTACTCTCCAAAGCTATCTCCAAAAGCCAACTCTCAATCCAACCTCTTCAAAGCATTAGACTTGGGTTCCTTTTATAGGAGAGGAGGGAAGCATCTAGAATAGGGGGAGACCAAGGGTGGCCGGCCATAGGAGGGGGAGAAGTTCATGCATGTAATAAATGGAGGGGAGAGAAAAAGCTAGGGTGCATGCATTTTATTTAATGAAAAATATGTAATGGGAAGGGGGGAGTGAATGGAAAATAAAAGAGGGGAGAGAAATGGTAGGGGCCGGCCATGTAGGTGGAGGATGCATGCAAGTAATAAATAGGGGAGAGAGAGAAAGACATGTGCATGCATGAGAAAGGTGGCAAAATAATAAAGGAGAGAGAGGGGGGTGTGTCCGGCCATTGTGGGCTTTAATGGGCTCGGGTAGAGGGCTAGGGGGCTGCATGGGCTGCTTGGGATTTGATGTAGGCTCGGGTATAGGCTAGGGGCTGCATGGGCTCGGGTATAGGCTAGGTGGGCAGCTCATGAGAGGTGGGCTCGGGTAGGCTTGATGTGGGCTGGCCGAGCATGTTGAAGGGGGCTGCATGGTGGCCGGGCTGCTCCATATTGATCCATGTAGGCTTGAGGGCTGCACCATGTTGAAGGGGCTCGGGTTTGGCTTGCATGGGCTGCACCAAATGGAAGTTGAACTTGGGCTTGCCGCACTTGAGGGAGGGGGCCGACCACCTACAAAAAAGACATAATAAAACATTAGTTAATTCATGATATAAATTTAAACACAACATTAATCATTATAACATTAGTTATGTAAATTAAACTAATACAAAGATAAAAATAAAACATATCATAAACATAACATAAAATAAAACAAAACATAAGTTTATAACATAAAGTAAAATAACAACCAAACATAAAATAAGACTATAGATTTATAAAAAAAAAATATAAAACAACAACATTCAATCATATAAAAACATAAAATTATAATAATACTTTGTAAATAGGCTACTAAATTACCCCCAAAAAGGATGACTAAAACTAGTCATCAGTGGCCCAATCAAACATGGCCAACCAGATCGACTCTATGAGGAATTTGGACACGCACTGGGCCAATTAACCCATATGCTATTTGAGCGTGTTCATGCGCTCTCCCCAGTACCACAGATAAGAATCCTAGGGAATAGGGTAAGAGCTTAGCGGAGTATGATGGCAGTCGTGAGGGTGAGCTTGTTGTGAATTGCAAGATTAATGATATTGACACCACAACATTATATGATTCGGGCTCATCTTGCAACTTACTTGCCCTGCAAGACATTGATAGGCTTAACTTGGAAATTGATGTCGATGAGCAAACATCTCTAGTCCTCTCTAACGGATCATTAGTGATTTCTGAGGGTGAAGTAAAGGAGATAGAGGTTATTGTGGAAGGCATGGTGGTTGTCACTAACTTTCAGGTATTGGGACCCATGGAGAACACATCCATCCTAATTTTTTTTGGGGGGGGGGGTCCCATTCTTGAATAAGAGTGGCACCACCCTTCATATTGTCGAGGGTCGTGTTACCTTGCCTTCCAATACAGCACACCATTATTTTCTGCCCGCAATAATTGAGGTTCTCCCTAACCCAGAGAGTGATTATGATTTATCTATTATTACTTCTGATGTGGGTTCAAGTGATATAAAGTGTAGGTCTGTAGCAGTTAAGAATGAAAGGCAAGGAGTGCTGAGAAGTTAGAGTTGGAAGTTGTTGTGGAGGTGCCGAATAATGTTTTTGAAAATGTGTAAGACGGCGAGGCCGTGAAGTTATGTATTGATAAGGCGGGCTTACATGTGAACTCATCAGTTGATTTTGTTGAGCTGAGTATGCCAAGTAAACTTTTAAAATAGGTTCATTGGGAGGATCTGTCACCCGTCGTGGGTGAAGAGATGAAGCCCCCCACTTCTGCCCTTTTAGACAATGCTAATTCTTATAGAATCGTTGGTGCTTGATGGAGCTCTTAAACCGTGGAGAAGAAAAAGCGAGAGATATATTTATGCGCCGATTGTTTTTCTGCCCTCCAGTGCGAGAAGGTAGAGGCTAGAGGCAAGGGGAGCAAGCTTCCCTTGGGCTTTAAAGCTTTCACCTCCTTCCCACTTTATGCGGCAGGGGAGAACCACCACAACTCGATGTATAACTGATGCGTGATGGTTCTCTAGGCTATTTTGTTCCTTCATATGTTCTTCTATTTGCTTCTTTGGTATTTAGTTCTGCGTGACTTCTTTTTATAGCACTGTTAGACTCTGTTGAGAATATTATTATTTTAATTTCTAATACAGTATTTGGTCCTCCTTAAGGACGGTAAACAAAAGGGCTTCCGGGAGACAACCCATGTGCTTTTGTTTATCTAATGCATTATTTTGTCGTTATCTTCTTTGTTTTGTCTTTGTTCCATGTTCAGGTGGAGTAGATAAATGTGAATCTCTTTTATGGTGGAGGACTTGTCGCATTTTATTAACGCCAATCTTCCGGTATGCTCAAGTCTGAGCAAGGGTAACTCCTCCCCTTTCTTGTAGTTTTATTCTTATTATTTTATCTTTTAAGCTTTTATTGATTAGATTAAGTCTAGGGGAGGAAATGCATTGCGTTGTTACCTGTGCACGTTCACATGGCACCGCATACTAGAAGTATCATTTTTTTATTTTAGTTTTTATATTTTGTTAGTTCATATTCACCGCTCACAATACACCCACTCGAGCGCGCGCTTGATCGTTCGCATGTGACGAGCTTGCTCATTCTTTCGAACGCAATTTAAAAATCATCTTGATGGCCTTGGATTATGAGGGTGAGTAAAATGTTTACTCCTGTAGTGTTCCTAGTCGAGTGCTCACGTCTCAATTAGAGATTTGTGTAAAGTTAATTTCTTTGTATGCTTTTAGTTTATATTTTCTATTAGCGTAGACGCTATTTATTTTACTCAAAATCTATGGATCCAATGCGAATCAAATGGTAGCGTAGGATTTTGTGTGGGCATTTGTAAGCCTCGTATTGCCCAACTCGGGAGGAAGGTTAATTTTATTCGTTGGCTAAGAACTTGCCCCAAGCTACTCTCAAAGCATGGGTACACAGTTAGTCAGGTGCACAAAAGTGATTTAGGCTATCTTCTTGGAACGGTTGAGCTTTGTGCCTAATCCTAACATTTACCTTTGATAGCCCACTTTGTGCATACCCATATATTTGTTTTAGCTCCACTTCAGTTTACTAAAGCCTCATTATCAATCCTAATCGCACACCCAAGATTGAACTCTAGTTTTCACACAGTTTTGTTTGGTGGTGATGTGGAGTTTTTGCTTATGAAGTTGTGGTTGTGCTCTATAATGAACATTTGTTGAGTATATATTGAATTGAAATGGTAAAGAAAAGGAAAAAAAGGAGAAGGTAAGTTGTGAAAAAAAGTTAGAAAGAAAAAATTTATTTGTAATATTTTTGAGAATTTCATTGGAGTATGCGGTGCACACACTCATAAAGTAAAATCCAAGTCTGGGGGTGTGGTGCACTCGCGCTTTTGAGTTGTGGTGCTATAGGTTTTTGTGCGTGATCTCATTTGGGATTGGTGCATGAGACTTAATGTTTATCTTCTTATACCCACCAAAACCCATGCCCCAATTTACACCTAAAGTCCTATTGATTTGCGCGCTTTAGTCAAACAGTGTCGTGGAGAGAGTTTGAATGGGTGAGCGTTTAACCATCAATATTGATGGATTTCTTTGGAGCTTTTCTCGAGGCCCGGTCCTTGGCAATGCTCACCTCATCGTCCGCCTGCTTTCATCCTACACGTGACCCGGTGATTCATTGTAATTAAGGTTTAGAGTAGTTATAATATATTTTTAAGCTTCTAGAAGTTATAAACTACTATGTATACCTAGAAATTTCTTCTACAACTTTTTTGTGTGTGTGAGCATGCGAATTCGCATGGTACTTCATTTTTGCAGTTTCTTTACCAGCTAGCTAGTTTTATTTCGGTTGAGAGATTATTTTCTCGGGACGAGCAAATGGTTAAGTCTGGGGGTGTGATCAGTCTGATATTTCTGGTATTTTTCGGACTCATCCGGGCTAGTTTTTACGCACGTGCACTACACTTTACGATCATTATAGCTTATATTTGACGTGAATCATATTTTACACAAAGTAAACTATTTAGGCCCGTTTTGGTATGCAATTGCACACTTCGTTGTAGGGGGTAAGTACTTGGTGCTCCCCATTGTTTTTCTTTGCATAGTTATTTTTCTATGAGTGTTGGTGGCATGCGCCCCAGTTGTGTTCTTCCTATGCATGTGGGTAGAGCCCCATTTAAGTGGAGTTCTTTTCTGTAGGAATCCCATGGTCGTATGTTTTTTATTTACACAGGGTTATTGCGACCGTACGATACCTACAACATTCTGGTGCTCTGCCCCAGGTCGTGTGATGTGCTCACGCACGGTTATTTTGGCCTTGCGTGACGAAATCGCACGACAGGCTCTTTTTGTCAAAATAATTTTTGGATTTATTTCTAGTGTGTTTTCTTCACGAATGGTTGGATGCAACCGTGCGTGAAGGAAATCACATGCTCTCTTGTTTATCTTGGAAAATATGTGATCTGACTCCGCCCGTGCATTTTGTTCTCGCATGGGCTGGATTCCCGTGTGTGGTTATAAACGCACAGGCAGGTTGTCTTCCTGGCCGGGAATTCATGTGGTGTAATTAACGTACGATGTGCGCACGATCATAAGTTCGACCGTACATTCCTTATTTTCTGACTGGGTACTATTTAAGCCTTAGTATTCTGCCCTAAGTGGAGGATCACTTCATTTTTCACGCCCAGAGCACCATATTTGCGCCACTTCATCACTCTGCCATCGCCCGTGATACCGAGGTCCTCCAACCACCGTTTCGAGCAAAATATCAAGCTAGGTGTTCCTCTCGACCTGATCTAGTGTTCGTAAGCCTCCAGGGTTCATTTTGAAGGATTTTTCTCTTGGGTTAGAGTTCTCCAGCAAGTTCGTGGATGAAGAAGATAGACATAGAAGACGGGTAAATTAAGAGAGAGTGATAGCTCTTCGGTACCCCGGACGATAGTTGGAAACTGAGCTCGGACAAGGATTGAAAACCATTGAGTCCGTCCATGAACTTCCAGTGAGTCTCCGCCCTTCGGTTGTGCTCTCACATTTTTTTCCTTTGTAGAACTTTGTTGTGAATCTTATGATGTATTGGATACTATGTGTAAAATCATCATTGTTTTTGTTTAATTCCATGTCTATGTGAAATGTTTCATCTGAGTTTATGCTTGTGAAGCGTGTCGCACCACCACCATAATTCGACCACAGCTCGTTTGTTGGCCGCACTAGCACTTTCTAGTTGCATGCCTTACGAAGAGGTGATTGCGAACCTCAACATCCCTGACCTAGCTAATCGGTCCACTCATAGGCTTACTCGTCCATTCGCCTACCGAAGCAGAGCATATCGCCTGCAGATTCCACCTTTATCTTGCAAAGTGGTGCTGGCAACCCGCACTAGTTTAGTTAATTTTCACTCCATGCAAACCACCCCCCCCCCCCCGACTTTACTTCAAAATCTTTATAATTGATTTTTTGAACAATTGAATTGCGCACATACTCTGGGTTCCTCAAGAGATCAATACTTGGGAGCTATTCTCATTTTATATTACTTGAGCGATAAGTGCACTTGGCGAACGTGCATTAATAAGCCTGGGTAAGTCATCATACATTCATTGCATTGCATAACACCCCATATATTGACCCTCATCATATAAATTTGTATCAATACTTATGTATGAGGAGTTATTATTTATGTACCAGAACCTTAACTTATAAATTTGTATGAGCATTTTTATAAGTTAGGTTTAATTCAATTCTTTGTGTACTCCGCTCTTTGATACACTACTAGTATAAATGTGCTCATATACACATGTAGATATCTCTTCTTATTGCCCGCTTACTTATTGAACTATTGATATACACTGCTAGATTAGTTGTGCTCTATTTAATTGTTGGCACATCTTGATGCTTACCTATTTTCTTAAAGAAAAGTTTGTATAATCATTACTAGATTAGACGACTTCCACTTCTTTAATTATATATTACTGATTGTATTATAGCTTTTCTTTTATCTCTTTTTTCCCAGTGCCTAAGAGTCGCCGAGGGAGAAGATGTGAAACTACTTAGTCTTTATGACTAATGATTGTTACACCACTATTTTAAGAAGTACATCTTGTAGGAGGAGCAGCAGGAACACCCCGTGCAGGAGGATATCAAGGCCTGGGAGATAAGGCCAAACACTACTTTACCATTACTACCTTCTGTGATAGATGTGAGATTTTTGAGTGTTCAATGTATCATATGGAATCTTTATATACTCTATTTTATGTTCAGGAACATTATTGTTGTTGTTTCAATATATATCTTGTGGACTCTTTTATACTTTAGTGGATCATGGCTTCTGTATTTTCATTTATTTTATTAGTTGGCAAATGATATTGGAAATAGACATCAGAATAGGCATCTTGGGATACATGTTAGCCCATGTGCTGACGCAACTACATGTAAGACCCCCCTCCCAGAACACAAGACACGACCGAAGGGATCTTATGCCCAGAATAGCCGCCTTGCGGTAACACCAACACACGGGTCAACCTGTACCACAAGACAGCTATCCTGCAAGCTAAAACCAATATCATCATTGCCAACCCAATATAAGAATATAAGCAGAAGTCAAAATCCACATAATTATATAGTCCAAAACAAATCTATCGAATAAAAAGAAGCAACCAAGGCTTCTATAATATCAGAGTACATCATGCCAAGAAGGCTACAAAATGAGTTTCTCAAAACTCACATCAGTCGCTGACAACAAAGATGGTATCGTCACTTCAGGACCTGTCACCTTGACCTGGCTGCTCTCCTGTATAACCTGCTACCACAGGGTTTCCTCCTAAAAAGGAAGACGTAACAACCGTTAGTCATAAAAACTAAGTGGCTATCACATCCGCTCCCCCGACGAATCTTAAGAGCCATCCAGAGAAAGGAAAAAGGGTACAATATATATGTAAGTAGTAGAACAAAAAAGTGGCAAAGTGCTAAACTAAATCAGAGTAATCATCAATATATCAGAAGTAACTACATCATTTTGTACTAGCAGTTCTACCATCAACAGCAGTGTACAAGTATGAATAAACAACAGGAAGTAACTCAACTTATATTAATGCCCATACAGACATATAAGTTAAGGATCGGCTTAACAGAAGAGTAACTCATCATATAAGAGTGCCCATACAAACTTATATGATAATCTTCTTATGTGATGCAGTGCTATATTATGAATGACCTATGATGACTCACCCATGCTAACATATATGCAATTGCTATGTTGACACATCCTTGTAGTTCCCACTTTTCGAGCAGGTAGCTAACCTCTCAGGCGAAATCTATCATGGCCAGACGATGACAATGGAATGGGCTTTACACTACTAGGCGGGCATCCACACTACCAAGCTTAGGCCTCCATATGCCTTAATACTAAGAACACAATAGTAGAGCTCACATGTGTACTATGACGTAGAGGGGTCTTGGATAGATATGCACCAAGAACACAGCCCAAACTATCCTACTGGTGTGGCACGGAAAGGGTCTCAGGAATGAGAACTTAAGACACAGCTAATCCATCCACCCCGCAACAAAGGAGCCATGGGAATGAGCACCGAGGACTAAGACCAACCGTCAAAAATCTATCTATCAACTCCCGTCGGTGTGATGACTGGCGAGCCCGTAAACCTACCATACTATCCTTAACCTAGGATTATGACACCGCATGTCAACTCACACTTCATGCAATTCAACATATAAGGGCTCCACACTGAGTCCCTTTTTATTATTCATATCCTGTGCTCAACAACATGCAAGGGCTCCACAATGAGTCCCTTATCAACAAATCATTCTAGTGCGGTAAGCACACACGCACTTCCAACCCTTCCACATTTTCATACCACACAAGGGTTCGTCATTTACACAGGTGGAAAGCCACCTTATTCAACATACTAATCCCACACCGCTACTCTTAAGGAGACACAACTTAAGGCAGTGGACTATATGCACATTCCATTAATCATCTTATCACATGGACATGCATTAACCTCATCCAATTCCTTTTTAATGTCAAGCATACACAATCAATTATGCTTCCACAGGAATATCATTTGTATAATCAAACGTATCAATTTATTTGTTCACTAACTTAACCAAACTATTTGTTTGTCAACCTCCTTCAAACCATTGGTACAATCGTATTCCACCAAACCATTTGTTTATCACGATTGCGTATAGACTAAGTTTACCAAACCTCATCCTTATTTACTTTCTTAAGGATCTATCCCATCAGTCCTTGTTTATCACAAACATACATAAATTAAGTTCAGCAAATCTCAATGTTAATTTACTATGACCTCTCTACCAATTCAAACCCGGATCTACACTAACCCGAGAACAACATGTACTTAAGACTTGACTGTACAGTAACCTCGACTGGACATTACGGAGTCTACAGGATTCGTAGGATAACATGTAACAATTCGTTGGAAAGGTCTTTACAAGGGCTACGATTTTTGTGTTTATTCAAAAGCCCAGATCTTGCCGTAATATACCCGAAAATGTCCTTGAAGTTTGCTGCGCATAGAAAACAGATTTCTGCACGCATCTTAAAGAAAGATGGATGACATTAGTTCATCTTCTTACTTTAGACATTTATTCAAAACTATATACAGAACTTCCTCCTCCATTATTAAGGCTCAATAGACCATTTCTCTTCACGAAACCAAGTCCACCATCTTCATAAAGAAGAGAGGAGAGGTTGAAGACATCAGATATCTAGGGAACAAACCCTAGCATGGTCTATACCTAGGAGATCTTCATCTCACAAGTCAAACTCTTTTGATTTGACATCTCTCTTAGAAAATAACTACAGATCTAGCACCAAGGGAGAGGGAAGAAAGCACACTTTGTTTCTGACGGTTCCGGCCATGGGTCTCGTCACTCTCCTTGGTGGCATATTCTTTTATGTTGGTGTTGTTCTTCACAGAAGAAGAAAGGGAAGGTTTTCCTCCAGAAATCGCCTCTGGAAACTCTTCTCTCCGGACGGTTTCAGCACAGGTAACGACTTGACAAAAATGGCAAAGTGACGGCTAGGTTTTCCCGTAAGTCTTCTTTTATAATAAGAAATTAGGGTTGAGCCGCTTTGCCTTATGTCACCGTGTTACTGGACCGCCCATTTTTATATTAATTATGTCCATTTGAAAAGGCGCGTCAATTTAAGTTGCTTAGCGCTAATCCCAAAATTCGGTTCAGCCCATGTATAGGAATCAGAAATAGTGGGCCGAAAAATCCTAAGTCAGAATCATCGAGTGTGCCTCCTTCACTCGACAAATCGTCGAGTGGCGTCAAGTGCACTCGACACACTCGACGCCTACAGCCCCAGAATAGCTATAAGTAAAAAGCGTTGAGTTCACTTCCCTTTACTCGACGAATCGTCGAGTGGCATCGAGTGCACTCAATGCACTCGACCCCTACGACTCTCAGAATAACCAAGTCAAAAATGGTGAGTACGACTCCTTCACTCGACGAATCGTCGAATGGCGTCGAGTGCACTCAACGCACTCGATGCCTACAGGTCTCGGAATTAACTCTAAGTAAAAAGAATTGAGTTGCGTTGAGACGACTCAATGCCACATTGACTTAACTCAATGCCCCAGTCATCCAGAATATTCTAAGTCAAAAGCTTTAAGTGGCATTGATACCACTCAATGCCGCGTTGACTCCACTCAATGCCAACAACATCCAGGATAATCCTAAGTTAAATGCGTTGAGTGACGTTAAGAACACTCAATGTCGCGTTGACTTCACTCAACGCCAACATCTGCCAAAATAGTATTAAGTGGTGTTGAGAACACTCAAAGCCGCGTTGAGATCACTCTACGCCTCAACTTCCAAAAACTATTCTAAGTAAAATACATTGAGTGGTGTTGAGTTCACTCAATGCCTCAGTATAATTCGTCAAATGGCGTCGAATGCACTCATTGCACTCGATGTCCAAAGTCCAGAAAATCTTTTAAGTGCAATTTCGTTGAGTGGCGCTGAGTCCACTCAATGCCTTAGCATCCAGAGTACTTCTAAGTTATAATTTTTCGAATGAAATTGAGTGCACTCAATGCACTCTATGCCTTCAGTTTCTAAAATTATTCTAAGTAAAATCTGCTCTATTCGTCGAGTCCAGTCGACTCACTCGATTCTTCCCGAGCTTGAGTCAATTTTCTTGAATCAAAACGCATACGAGGGGCCTAGCGCGAAACGGGACATTGCAAATCCTATAAACAAAATAAAATATTTCATCTTTGAAATCAGGCTAAGGCTGTGGGGGAGTAGAGCATGAAAAAAAAGCTTTTAAATTTACCTTGGGAAAACAACTCCGGATAGCACTTTTGCATCAAGTCCACTGACTCCCAAGTGTATTATTCTTTCCCGTGATTAGACCATTGTACCTTTACCAATGGTACACTTTTTCGCCGCAAGCTACTTGTCTCGGTGTCCACTATTTGCACCAACTCTAGTCAAATAGATCTATCGGTTGCTACCGTTCCATATGGGGTGGGGACATATTAGTCAGGACGTAGTAGTGCCTTCTGGAGCGATGATACATGGACGACGTCGTGTAGATTTTCTAGCTCTAGTGATAGCTCTAGCCGATAGGCCACATGACCAATTCTTTCCAATATAGCATAGGGCCCCACATATCTCGGGCTAAGCTTCTTCATACCTCGCACTCATGATACTCCATGCGTCGGCCTGATCTTCAAGAATACTTTGTCACCAACTTGAAATTCCACCATTCGATGTTTCTTATTATGGTATTTTGTCAGACAACTTTGAACCTCAAGCATACGGTCTCATATCAATCTAACAAGCGCATCGATGCCATTAATATACTCTATCTCCAAAACTTTTGGATCTTCATCCTGCACCCATGAAAATGGAGTTCTACACTTTCTCCCATAAAGTGCTTCGTGGGGAGACATCCCGATGCTAGCTTGATGGCTATTGTTATATGAAAATTCTACCAGTGGTACAAGCCTTTCCAATGATTCTCAACTATCCAATACACATAGTCTCAAAAGATCTTCCATTGTCCTGATGGTCCTCTTAGACTGACCACCCGTTTGAGGATGAAAAGCTGTGCTGAAGGTAAGGCGAGAGGCTAGATATGCTAAAGTATCCATCACGATCAGAGACTATCGTCTTAGGCACGCCATGGTACCGTATAAATTGCTCCACAAAGAGACGCACTAAAACATCCACATGTTCCTCCTTCTTCATAGGGATAAATCTGGCCACCTTCGTCAAACGATCTACAATCACCCAAACTGAATCATTCCCAGAGCGCGAGCGAGGCAACCCGTGAACAAAGTCCATGGAGATATCCTCGAACTTTAACTTAGGGATGGGTAATGATTGTAATAATCCTCTGGGGCTCTTGCACTCCACCTTCATCTTCTGATAAGCCTCACAGTGTGTAGCAAAATACTTGATTGCACTCTTCATCCCTAGCCAGAACATGGTTTTTTGTAAGTCTCTATACATCTTGGAAATCCCAGGGTGCACCAAATACTTGGAATAATGTGCTTCTCTCAATATGTCTTCCCGGATTTCCCCACCCTTGGGGATGTACAGTCGGCCACAAAAATGTACGAGGCCTTCCTTTAGTGTATACTCTTCAGTAGTTCCATCTTCAACTGACTTAATTACAAGGGCCAGAGTAGCATCCTTCCCTTGCTCTGGCCGAATACAATCTCGGATGTCACATACTATACTCATAGCAGATAGATACTCAGTATACTCCTCAGAATGATCTTTATACTCCAACATGGTCTCTATATTCTCGGGCATCCGAGCTAATTCCATACTCATCAAATGAGACTCAAGACTCGATTCCGGTACCTTTCTGCTAAACACATCGGCTATGGAGTTTGCTTTTCCGGGGTGATAATTCAATGTAAACTCATAATCACACAAAAATTCTAACCACCGTCGCTACCTTAGATTCAACTCCTTTTGAGTATGAACATACTTTAGGTTCTTATAATCTGAGAAGATCACGCAGTGGATGCCAAATAGATAGTGCCTTCAAACCTTCAAGGCAAACACCACTGCCCCCAATTCCAAATCATGAATTGGGTAATTTTCTTCATGCTTCTTCAGTTGCCTCGAAGCATAAGCAATCACATGCCCATGCTACATCAATACTGCTCCCATCCCTTAATATGACGCATCTATATAAACTTGAAATCTTTACTTCCCAGACGGAAGGGCTAGGATGGGTGCGGTGGTAAGTCTATCTTTCAGCTCTTGGAATGTAGCTTCACACTGGGGTGTCCACTCATATGGCACACCTTTCTTTGTCAGAGCAGTGAGAGGAAGGGCTATCTTTGAGAATCCTTTCATGAACTTGCGATAATACCCAGAAAGTTCAAGGAAACTCCGTACATTGGGCGTTGACTTCAAAAGTGACCATTCCTTAACAACACACACCTTGTCCGTGTCCACGGCTAGTCCAGCTCTGTTAATCACATGACCCAAGAAGGCAACCTCTCGGAGCAAAAATTCGTACTTGCTGAACTTAGCAAACAGCGAGTGTTCTTTTAAATTTTTCAAAACCAAGGCCAAGTGTTCAACATGCTCTTCCTCTGTTTTTGAATAGACCAAAATGTCATTGATGAATACGATGATGAAGACATCTAGATATGGATCAAACACCCTGTTCATCAAACTCATGAACGCAAAAGGGGGCATTTGTGAGCCCAAATGGTATGACGGTGAACTCGTACAAACCGTACCTTGAGCTAAAAGCTATTTTCTGAATGTCCTCCTCTCTTATCCTCAATTGAGAGTACCCCGAGCGCAGATCTAATTTGGGAAAACCAATGCGCTCCCACCAACTATCAAATAACTCACGATCCGGGGTAAGGGATAGATGTTCTGCATCGTCAGTCGATTGAGTTCTCGATAGTTTATAAACAATCTTAATGTTCCATCCTTTCCTCTTAACAAATAGAACAGGGGCACCCAAAGGTAATGAACTATGGCGAACAAAACCTGACTCCACTAATTCTTGCAACTAAACTCTAAACTCTGCGAGTTTCTTTGGGGCCATTCTATAAGGGGTCCGAGAGACGGGCTTTGCACCCTGTACTAATCTTAATTTGAAAGTCCACCTCTCTATGCAAGGGTAATCCTGGCAGCTTGTTAGGAAATACCTCAGGAAAATCCCGCATCACTCACACATCTTCTATACCATTTGTTATTCTTTCAGCTCGAAGCATATCATATATACCTCATCCACTTTCATATGGGATTTTAAGGCCTGAATTGAAGACAATAACATATAGGGTATGAACTTAATACCTTGGAAAATTACTTCTGAGTCCCCATGTCTCAAAAATGATTTGCTTCGCCGTACAGTCAATCCTGACATGATACCAATCCAACCATGTCATGCTCAGGATGAGGTCAAATTCTGGTATTCTTAATATCGTTACAGGGGTTTCTCAGATCTCTCCTCATATTCACACTTTGTGGATGCAGTCATTGATGAGTCTGATATTTATAGGGTTTTTCAGACTCATCTGGGCTTGTGTTCTCACTCGTGCACTACATTTCAACCGGATTTCAATTATATTTGCATCGTTCGATCATTAACTATTTCGTGCACTATTTTGGCCCAATGGTGTGCAATTGTGCATTCTATTTTTGGGGGTAAGCACATGGTGCTTCCCATGATTCTTTCCAGTTGGTTTCATTTCTATGCAGGTAGTCGGGATGTCCCAGACTCATTTTCTAGTTTCTGTGCAAAACACATGGTCGTGCGTTGTTCTTCTCGCACGGTCTCTTCCAATCATGCGTTTTACACATCAATTCTTTGGACTTCTGTGGCTACCCGTGAGTTTTGTTCCCGCACGGTTAATGCCAAACTGTGCGAGAAGGAATCGCACGGTCTGCATATTTTTCTCTTGATTTCTGCTTTCTGTGGTTAATCGTGCGTTTTCCTTCATGCCCGGGCGGAAGCGCCCGCGTGCGAGTAAAACGCACAGTTCTCCTATACCAGCACTGCATTCATGCACTCTATGTTTACCCGTGCGATTTCCTTCATGCATGGGCGGAAGCGCCCATGCGCGAGGAAACGCACGGGTTAACGCATCTCTCCCGCAAGCCATTTTCTGCGCGCCAAAATCACACGATTAACGTACGGTTGTGCGCCAGACCGTACGTGACCAATTTTATGATCTTTTTCTATTTAAGCGCAGATTTCCTGCCATTTTCAGGGAGCTTCATCTAGAGCCGTTCCAACTGCCATTTAGGGCAAAGTTCCGCATTTTCACCTCCATCCTTCATCTTCCACTAAGGAGAGAAGCTCCGACCATGCTCGCGAAGCCTACACCTTGCCAGTGCTTGCTCTCGGCCTTCTCCATCATCTCTTGAGCTCCATTTTATGGTTTGGAGCCGTATCCATCAAGCAAAGGGAAGCTTGCAACTTTCTTCCGCATCGTGACACGAAGAAGACGGGTCCATTGGAATGTAGTGACATCCCTTCTCTACCCCGGACGTAGTTGAGGACCGAGCTTGGACGCGGATTGAAGACCCGACGAATCCTTCCGCGACACCTCGACGAGCCTTCAGATTCGGTCGATCTCTTGACTTGTTCTTGCTTTCTTGCTGAATATTGGTCTTTAAATCTATTTATATTGATGATGTGAACTTTAGCTGTAAACTTTATGTGATTCATGTCTATGTGAACTTGTATTGTTTTACGCTATAATTGCTTGAGTTGTGCCCGCATAACCATCCGCCGCCACATCTCATTTTGCCTTTCTAGCAATTGCTAGAAGTGTGCGTAGTGAAGAGGTGCTCTCGAAGCTCATTCCATAAGCCTACTCGTCCATCCGTCCAGCGATTCGGTGCATAGCGGCCCGTGTAGTCTTCCATCCCGCCTGGCGAAGCATCGCATAGTGGCGTTGCATAGGAGTAGATTGTTAGCATTTTACTTTATTTTTCCGCAACTATCAAAACTCCTTTCGTTAGCTCCGACCTAAGGACTTCAATATCAAGTCCTCCTCGATATTAACTCCCCCCTTACTGTGTTCCCTCGAGATCGATATTTGGGGAAATTCGCCCATTTTATATTACTTGTGCGACCGGTACACTTGCCATTCAACGCATCAAGTTTTTGGCGTCGTTGCCAGAGATCACAGTCGTGTGAGTTTTTGGAGAGGGAGATAGTAGATCGAAGCCCTTTTCCATTTGTACATTTCATGTTTCTTCTTTGCTTTAGTTGTTAGAATTGTTATTTTGCTTATTTCTTTTTGCCTTTTTCTGCTTTTTTGGTTTAGATAGCAGATCCGTGCTATTTTTATTATAGCTGTGTAGGACTTTTGGGTAATTATTTTTATTCGCGCTGTATTCCATAGCCGAGTGCAGTCTACTTGACGCTTTACGCATATGCATCAATGTCATGGCTGATATGAATGCCGAGCATTGTATTCGATGTGTGCTATGTCAAGGTGTAGGACACATGGTGCATGATTGCCCTCGCTTGTGCGAGCCTTCTCCCTCTGTGGGCGTGTGCGCAATAACCTCCCGTTCGCGGAAGACTGTTGTGCACAGGCCTACCAGGGTGTTGCCTGACCCATACACTGACATATCGCACCTTGCTTGTTCTTTTCCCGGTTAGATTACCGAAGAATCTATCGCTGCATATAGATCCTTCATGGGTCCCTCTCTCCCTTTTTACGAGCTTCCCTTGAGTGATGACGATCACTCTAATGTTAATCAGCAAAAAGAAGATCAGGACTCCATGGGCGCTCCTATATGGGATGCAGAGATAATTCCTATCGACAGGGTGGCGTCTGCGGATGATTTTGCGATGGGGCCTGCTCATTCAGTGCTTTATTTTGAGAGCAGCTTTGCCCCTCCACTATTTTTGCCTTATTTTGCTACACCTTTTTCTTGTGAGTGGGCTGATGATGTCGTATTTTTTGATGATTTGGTGCCTGAGGTTCCACCAAGGTGGGATGAGGAATATTCCCTTTCCGATGTGGAGGTTTGCACCTCTTTATTGGACGAGTCCGTTCCCCTTACCACCGTGGACCTCGAGTTCTCGGATTCCCCACGATACGACTCGTATGGTACCAACGATGATCTTTGCTTGGATCTCGCTGAGAGTGAAATCGGAATCACTCTCCCATATTTTGATTATTTTAGTTCTTCATCTCTTTTATTACTTGATCCCCCTTATTTATCTGAGTCTGTGCAGGTTGAGTCCCCACGGATACGATGGGATGACGATGAGCCTGGTGCCCATACCGCGGCCTTTGCTTCCTACAGATCTGTGGTTGATGATACCTTGCTGGGCAAGGATATATTTTGTGGTGAGATGAGTGAGGACCAGCGCTCCTACTCTTATTACTTCCTATTTCCTCTACCTATGTTGGGTAGGTATTATTATTTAGGTAGAGGGGGAACTGTCTTATCTCCGTATAGGTACCCGTTACTGCAATAGATAATGGAGCAGTTGCCTGTGCACTTTTTTTTATAGGCCCATTAGCTTGTACTTTTTCGAATCTCGAATAAGTCGTGCTGAGATAATAGTAACACCAGTACTTATCTAGGAGTAGGATCAACTAGTTAGTATTTACTGTTTTAAAGTTAGCTTTGCGTGTTATTTGTTTTGAAATTTTTTTTGTTTCAATGCTTGCTTGCGAGAGTTTTGTGTGAAGACGTCCTCGTCTGACCCTTTAAGTTACCTACTGGCGTTTCTCCCCATGCATTCTAGCAGGAGATCAGCGGATTGCCATAGCAGTACGAAGCGCATTCTGCCAAGTCATCCCAGATCATTTCTCTCGCACTCCGCTATGTTCAGCTTTTGATCTGGCACAACACTAATGACCACTCAATGAGTCAGAACATAACAGGGTGGTCGGATCTACTATACTTTTTCAGCATGCATCATGGCATCCCTCTCCACTTAGACTGGGTTCTTGCTGAATACTTCCTTCACTAGGCCACGTACGTGCCCTTGAAAGCCATCGGTGGTTCACATTTTATTACGCGAATCGCCAAGGGATTAGGAGTCTTTGACACTTTTCCGGCCATGACTCCCATTTCCCGCGGCGATTTCATTTCTGCGACCATGATGACTGCCTTATGGTTGGTGCGTCGTGTTTCTTCTGGAGGTACGTGGAATTACGTTGTTCATACTGTTGAGCGTGAGTAGCCTGTTGGGGCTTATCACGCGGGTTCTTCTTCGGAGTATTGGAGGCCTGACGATACTGCTTCTGGCCATACTATGCCTCTGGCCCATGCTTCTTATTTTGCCCATACTTCGCATCGTAGGAGTTACGCGGAGCATTCTCTCGAATACTACACGCGAAATTTGTAGATGGAAGAGTTGATTCGCCAGCAGCACGACATGACCGAGCATATTGTTGATTTTCTTGGGTGCCTCAAGCTGTCCCTGCTTGAGCCTCTACTTCGCGTGCCCGTACTCCGCCTCCATCTCCGCCTTTTTTGATCAGCCTGAGTGATTTCTGATGCTCTTCTCGGTTGGGATTATTTGTAGTTTTTGCTTCATATTTGTATAATTGTTATTTTGGCTGACTGTATACATTACTTTATTCAGCTGGGGCTTCGTCCCCAGGGTGGTAATTAGTTATTTTGTTTGCATTGTCTGTCTTACCCGTGTTATTGCGTTTAGTTTCATTTGATATATGAGATGAGATGATTGTGTTTGGTACTAACTCGCAAGTGTTGCTTAGCTTATATTTGTTATGGCTTGGTTTACATTTTTTGTTGGAGTTATTTTGTAGGTGGCCTTTCTTGGGTGCGAAGGGGCGAGCTAATTTTTTTTTACAGGTTTGGCTTCATGCTTTAACGCCAATCTTCTGGTATGTTCATTTGCAGAGCATTGGGTAACCTCTTCCCCGACTTTTACTTCATTGCTATTATTGTAAATCTTGTGATAGGTTGTTTAGTATAAGTCTGGTGGGGGAGAGTTATGCATTACCTGTGCACATGCACTACATGCACTTGCATACCACAAGAGTATTTTCATTTTCAGTTTTTATTTTATCATGAAATCATTGTGCACCTACACCGCATGAGCACGCACTTAAGCACGCACTCGACCCAAGTTTAATTTATTTCTTTTGTGTTAACTCTAAGATAGTGGTGCTGGCTGAGGATTTTAGGATAGGGTAGTGTGAAACTCGTGTAGTGCTCCTAATTGAGGACTCATGGTGAGTAGAAATAGTATAGATTTAATTTTTCTTTATGCTCGTAGATTTATGCTTTTCTGTATTTGTAAATATCGTTTGTACTACTCAAAATTGCTTAATCTGGAGTAATCGAACGGTATAGTAGGAATGTGTGTAGCCGTCACTAGCCTCGTATTGCTCGAGTTGGGAGGAAGGATCATCTTTCTTGGTGGCTAAGAAATTGCCCCAAGCTACTCTCGAAGCATTGGTGCATGGTTAGTCAAGCATGAGTGTCATGTAGGCCGTCACTTTGTCTAGTTTGAGCCTTGTAACATGCCCAACGTCTATCTGTTTCTATCCCCATTGAGCCTGTCCCTTCCTTTGGCATCCCTACGCCTCGCTACTAAAGCTATATAGCCTTTCCTACTCGCACATCAAGATGTGGTCGCTTGGTTAGTTTGCTTTATTATCATTGGTATCCGTTATGTGTTACAGTTATGTGGGTATTTGTGAAGCTTGTGGTGTTGTCGTGTTTTTGTATTTGGTTTCATCTATTTGGATAAAAAGAAAAAAAGAGAAAAAGTAAATGAAATGAAATTTCCTAATTGGGAATAAAAGAAAAAAAATTTATATTGTTGTTTAGTTGTGAAATTTTTTTGGTATTGTGTTCGTGGTGGGCGTGCACGCAAAGTAAAAAAATCCAAGTCTGGTGGTGCACCGCATATGTGCGCCATTGTATATAGCTATGAGTGTTTTCGGGCGGTCTCATTTTGGATGTGTGTGCCCGTCTTGTTTACCTTTGTCGATCCCGCCTTCGCCTAAGCCTATATTAAACTCCAAGTCCTACGAATTCACACTTGAGTCAAACTAGCGTCATGGAGAGAGTGTGAATGGGAAAGCATATGGTCCATGACATTGGTGGATTCCTTTGGAGGTGATCCTGAGCCCCGATCTTTGGCAATGCTCACCTTAGTGGGCTGTCTACTTTCTTCCTACGCACGACTAGATGATTCTCTAGCATTCCTATTTTGAGTAGCTACAATATTTATTTACGCCTCTCGAAATATATAAACTCCGTAACATAATTAAAAAGTTTTTCTATTATATTTTCTGCACCCATGAGTATTTGATTTCTCGCTTTACTTTAATTTGAAATTTCTATGCTAGCTAGCTATTTTCGAGTCCATGGAGAGATGATTTGCTCGGGACGAGCAAATATTTAAGTCTGGTGGTGCGATGAGTCCGATATTTATAGGATTTTTCGGACTCATCTGGGCTTGTTTTCTCACTCGTGCACTGCATTTAACCAGATTTCAGTTATATTTGCATCATTCGGTCATTGACCATTTCGTGCACTGTTTTGGCCCAATGGTGTACAATTATGCATTCTATTTTCGGGGGTACGCACATGGTGCTCCCCGTGGTTCTTTCCAGTTGTTTTCATTGCTGTGCAGGTAACCGGGACGTCCCAGACTTATTTCCTAGTTTCTGTTAAAAATGCACGGTCGTGCATTGTTCTTCTCGCACAGTCTCTTCCAATCGTGCGTTTTACACAACAATTCTATGGACTTCTGTGGCTACCCATGCGTTTTGTTCCCTGAAAGAAAAGGGAGAGTAATCTCTGATTAACTCTTGAGGGGGGGGGGGTGAATAGAGTTATTTAAAAATTCCTTTGCAACTTTTTACAATTATAAAGTTAAGTGATAAAATAGGTGATATAATAATGGCTAAGAGAAGTTAACAAAAGCAAAGAAAAAGCTACACTAAACTATCACAGCACAAGACAAAAGGAAAATAACAAACACACAGACAACACAAGAATTTTATAATGGTTCCCCAACTGGGTACATCCACTCTTCTACCACCCTGGTAGGAATCCACTAGCAGGTTTTTGATCAGGTGACTGCCACCACAATATCTATTTGCAGGGAGATATTGCAACTCTTTGAACTTTTGATCAGGTGCCCAAAAACCCAACTCAAGTCTTTTGGAAGGTGACTTGTGAACCAGGCTAACTTTTACATGGAGTTAAAACCCTGTACATGGGGATGGGAAGGAAAGTGATGTTAGTCTTATCTTTTCTCAAATGCACTTTGAGAAGACTTTGTGTGGATTCCAGATCTTGTCAAAGCTCCCCCTGAGATGTAGAGTTATTCAGGATTGAGAAGCTTTGTTAAGGAGTGTGTAGGTCTTCAGCTTGTGTAAGGCAGATCCAGGAACTTTAGACAGATGGATCTATATTTTCTCAGCAAATTCCTGGAGACAGAAGATGAAGAAGACTCTTGATCAGTTTTTATTGTTCTTCTTCTATCTTCTTGAGAGCATAGAGAGAGATGAGGATTGAGAGCTGCTGTGAGGTTTTTGCTCTTGCTAAGAAAAATCTCACTGTAATATTTTTGCCATGAAAGAATTGAATTATTATTGTAAGTCTCTGTCTTCTTTTGAAAAAGTATTCTTTCTATATTCTCTTCGACAACCAATCTTCCTTCGAAATTTGAATAATCTGCAATTAATGCCTTGCTGGAAAACTTGGAAGGAAAACGACTAGCATATTTGTCATTATTCATTTCCCTAACAGTTCCGAGAAATATGTGAAATAAATCCTCTGATGAATACCATAATCAATGCTGCAAGGAAATGAATATATTCATAGGGAATATAAGCATTGATTACTCAGGGAATTTATGACTTAAAATAGTAATAGAGAGGGAACAGATAAGGAAAGAACAAATAACAGACAGCTAACAGAATTTGTTGACTAGAGAACATATTTCGTCGACCTGCACTCAGAGAACGTCGACTTGAGAAATCCTAGTCGTCAACCTGAGCTCTGCGAAGCACACACTGAATAAAAATAATTGATTCTGTGCTCCAAGAACGTCAAACTGAGAATCTATTCTACACTCAGAGATCGTTGAATACAGAACCTGAACAAACAGAATTAGTCGAGCTGAGAACCGGTTTGGGAGAAAACGTCAACCATAGAATATATCCTTCTGATGAATATCGTTGAACTGAGCTCTAAGTTCGTCGATCTGAGTTTGACGAACGTCGAACAAATTTCCAGACAACTGAAAATCTTCTAAGTCTTGAATCTAAAGTCCACATCAGGCAGGTCCATGAAGTTTGACACTTGGGGGACTTGCCTAAAACTTAGAAAGAAAATCTAGTGACCCTAACTATACATCATGGGTCAACACAACCTAAGAAGTGAACCTAGCCCAAATCAAAACAGGGGTTCAAACAATCTCCCCTATTATGGTAAGGTTACTTCAAAACAAAATAGAAACAAAAATATTGCATAAAATATAGAGCTGATAGAATGAAAAAGCTATCAGCAAAAGATTAAAGTTATGGTACAGATATTGTTTAAAGAAAAACAGGCAGTAAAAAAATATTAAGAGTCTTTGGGAGGAGCATAAGATTTTGCAAAAATAATTGCCCTATTAGGATCAATTGCTTCTCTGATAGTCATCTTCATGTATGCATCACCAAGAGTCTTTTGAGTAACTGCCCTTGGAACAATAGCTTTAGGATGGAGGTGCATGTATTCATCTTCCTCTCTGGCTTTCCTAATTTGAGATAGAGCAACCAACTCATTAAGCCTAGCCATCTTTGTATTAGGATCTAATTTAAGATCATAGGCTATAATAGGAGGGCCTTCAGGACTATTGTCTCTTTTAGGAGATGAAGAGATTTTGGAAGTGCTTGGGTGCTTGGCAGGAAGAGGAGCATGACTTCTAGAAGAGTGATGATGTTGCTGTTGGGGATATCTGCTTCCAGAGGATTGAAGGGGTCTGCTTGCCTCTGATAGGTTTTAGTGACTGATGAGGGTCTCTGGCTAAGATTTCCAGTTGCACCAACAACTGGAGGAGGAGGAGGAGGTGGATATTTCCTGAATTTCTTCACTGGAGAGGATCCAGACTTCTTCTTCTTCAGTGCTTTAGCTTGATTTCTAGACAACCTCATCCACTGAGGAGTTTTAGGGGTGAGAGGAATATTGTGTAGAATGTAATATAGAACATCATTATCAGGGCTGGGCTTGGGAGCAGCCTTTGTTGGAGCTTTCCTCATCTTTGATTTGGATCTCTTGGCATTGTCAGATTTAGAATCATCGGAATCATCAATTGAGGAATCTTCAGAAGAACTCTGTGGATTGTCATATAAAGCATCTATTTCTTTTATTGTTTCCTGTGAAATTTGCTTGTCTTCTTGAGGAGGAGGTGGAGGTAGAATAGCTTGACGAGGGATAACAGTCTCTGAAAGCATCTGTGAATCATCCGTGTCTTTATTAGTCAGAAGAAGATCATTTATCTTAGGATCTTTTTGCATTTGGTCAATCTCTAATGCAATATCCTGTGTAATTAAATCATCTAGATTTGGTAAAGGACTATCATCCATAACATAAGTTGGGCCAACAGGTTCCATAACTATGTTAGAAACAAAGCTTGCCTGAATGGCATGAAGAGTTTCTGTACTGACTGGAGCTGTATAACCAATGTTACATGTGCAGTACTTGGGAGAAACAAATAAAAGGATGTTCCTATATAAGAGATCAAAAGAAACTAGAACTGTCTTCAGTTCAATTGTTGGAGAAATGGAACAATCTTCAAAAATAATATCCAAAGAAGGAACTAAATCAATTGACTCAGAATCAGTGTCCAAAAATTCTGTGAGATCTGCATCTGGTATCTCAGTATAAACAAAATCTATCTCTGCTACTAATGCTGCTGCTGCTGGAGCTACTTCTTCATGGAGTATATCCCCCTGTCTGGGTTCAGTAAGCACTGGAGCCAGGACCCTGACTGAAGAAGGAGGGATAGTGAAGGCAGAAATTTGAGCAGCAAGTGATGAAATAGAAGAAGCAAGAGGTGAAATAGCCTCTGCTATGACTTGTTGCAGGAGAGGTGTGATGGATTGCAGAATGGATGAAATAGAGGGTGAAACTATGTTCAATAATTCAGCTGGGGTTTGAGTAGATACAGATGGATAGAAGGTGGATGATGATGGATGGAAGGATGTGGAGTCTAGCATTTGCTCATCTGGTGAAGATGGGATATGAATGAGTGATGATAGTAGATTGAATGAAGGTCAGGATGATAGATTTTGAAGAGGAGGAATGTTAGAAAGATGAGAAGGGAGAGGGGAGAGAGGAGGAGTAACATGCTCTAGTGAATGATGTTGAGGGGATAGATGTACTGGAGAATGAATTGGTGAATGTTGAGCTAGAGGGGAATGAACTGGTGAAGAAATATTGATGGGGGGAAGCAGGAGGTGTAGGTAGATGTGTTGGAGTTGTGGAAGTAAGCTGGAGGGGTGTTGAAGTTTTTTGAACAAGTGGAGGTGGAGGGGGAATGGAGATATCCTCAGCATGGTGGGGAGTGGCTGGATCAGCCCTTATACCCTCAGAAGGTCTAGAAGAGGAAGCCCTATATGGCTTAGGGATGTTCCTCTCCCACCTGCCAAACAAGAAGCAGGTGAGCCTCTTGGATGCATTTATGAATATGGTCAGGGAGACCAGTAATTCAGCAGCCTTGGCCTGAAGAAAAATTCTCCGTCCAAAATACACTTCCTTCGGTGTTTTTCTTCTTATTCAATTCAAACATAATTTTGGCCTAGTTCACAGCCTTCTTGTTTGCCACTGCACACATCACAAGGAACTGATGTCATGTTATGTGATCATGGGCGGTGTGCTTTCCCAGCAGAACTTTTCCTACAACATCTGCCAGAAACTTATAATTTGCAAATAGATGTTTCTTCAACAATTTGTTAGGGTTGTCACTAGAATAACCCATTCTATTCGACATTTCATCCAACTCAGCAGAATCGATTTCTAATTCCTCTTCTCCATTCAATAAAACAAAAATTTCAGAAAGAATTTCCAGGGTGAGAGAGATGGCATTACCCGCTATTGTTCCTACCAATGTGTCAGCATCTGAAGACGATAACGAGTAAACCCATTCTATAATCTCGACAGCTGCAATCTTTATCCTTGTTATCATTAGATTCGTCAAATGTAAGTCTTCAAACAGTTGCAGAATGTCAAGGAAGATTTGATCTGAGTATTTGAAAGACTCGAAATCGATGTCAAAACCCATATTAAATTTCATTGCTGCGAGAGTGCTTGCTGGAATCGCCATGGTCACCTGCAACAAAGAAACAAAGAGATCAAGTGCAAGGGAACTGAAAGCGTGGGATGGAGCTCGAAGAAAACCTAGTTATAAGGTTTTTCAGAATATGAAATGTCAAGTTCCGTCCTGCGAAAAAGAAAGAAATTCTTCGATCTCAGGTCGACGAAAAATTTCATGAAGAGATAAATTCGTCAATCTCAGACTGAAGATATGGAGATATTTCGTCGTCCTCAGAAATATTTCCTGAAACAGGATCGTCAAACTCAGGTCGACGAAACTGACTTCACATAGAGATTTCGTCGATCTCCAACCAACGAACTCTCAACGATAAGTTTGCAAATCGTCGATCTCAGGTCGACGAATTGTATTCAAATCATTTACACTAAGGACATATTTAAAATTAAGCCTTTCCATCTATCATTCCTAACTGATTCAGAAAGAACAATTGTTTAGATTCATCCAAGGGCTTGGTAAAAATATCTGTCCTTTGCAAATCAGTGGAGATAAATTCAAGGTTAATTTTCTATTTGTCCACAAAGTATCTTATGAAATGATGTCTTATGTCTATATGCTTTGTCCTACTATGATGCACTGGATTATGTGCAGTAGAAATTGCACTAGTACTATCACAAAATATGGTTGAATTATATAGATTGAAACCATAATCCAGGTGTTGATTTTGTATCTACACGATCTGTGAACAACAACTACCAGCTGTCATGTATTCAGCCTCAGCAGTTGATGTGGACAAAGATGTTTGCTTCTTACAAAACAAGGACATAAGCCTATCACCAAGGAACTGACATGTTCCTAATGTGCTTTTCCTGTCCACTCTACTTCCAGCATAGTCAGCATCAGAAAATCCAGTAAGCTCAGAAGCTGACTTTGTTGGATACCAGAGTCCTAGATTAGGACAACCCTTTATATATATTGAAATCCTTTTAATGAAAATAAGATGAGATTCCTTAGGGCTCACTTAGAACCTAGTATAAAGACATGTAGCAAACATGATGTCTGGTCTACCTACTGTGAGATAGAGTAGGGATCCAACAATAGCCCTATACTTGGTCTGATCAACTGTTTTTCCATGTTCATCAGAGTTAATCACAGCATTAGCAGCCATGGGAGTTTTCATAGAGGAGGCATCAGCCATCCCAAATTTCTTAATAAGCTCATTTATATATTTAGACTGGGATATGAATATGCCATCAGGGGATTGCTTCACTTATAGACCAAGGAAGTATGATAGCTCTCCCATGCTACTCATCTCAAACTTTGAATGCATTAGATTAGAGAATCTTTTGCATAGTTTGGGATCAGTAGAGCCAAAAATGATGTCATCTACATATATTTGTACTACTAAAATTTTATCATGATGCATCTTAGTAAAAAGGGTCCTATCTACCATGCCTATAGAGAACTTATGTTCTAAAAGGAAACTAGCTAAGGTTTCATACCAAGCTCTTGGAGCTTGCTTTAGACCATAGAGAGCTTTATGCAATTTAAAAACATACGAGGGATGAGTGAAAGAGATAAAACTTGGGGGTTGTTCAACATAAACCTCTTCCTTTAGTTCTCCATTCAAGAAAGCACTCTTGACATCCATCTGGTAGAATTTAAACTTCTTAAATGCATCATAAGCAAGAAAAATCTTGATTGCTTCTAGCCTTTCAACAGGAGCAAAGGTTTGATCATAGTTAATGCCTTCCTCTTGCCTATAGCCTTGAGCAACAAGCCTAGCCCTGTTTCTCACAATTACACCTTGGGCATCAAGTTTGTTTCTGAATACCCACTTGGTTACAATTATAGGATAGCCTTTGGGCCTTGGAACCAAGTCCCAAACTCTTCATCTCTCAAATTGATTGAGCTCCTCTTGCATTACAATAATCTAGTGGGGATCTTGCTCTGCATCATTTCTGTATTGAGGCTCAACTTGAGAGAGGAAATAGGCATGCATCACATCTTGGTTGAGTTGATGCCTTGTCTGTACACCTGCTCACATGTCCCCAATCACTTGAGATCTAGGGTGATCCCTTAGTGTGACAAGGTCAGTGGGTGGAGTTGGTTCAACAACAACATTTGGAATTAATTTATCTTGTGGAATAATGTCTGCTGTTGGATGAGGTTCAACCACTTCGAAAATTTCTTCTTCACTATCTTCATCAGCTTGTGGAGGTGGATGTGATATGAACTTTTCTGTAAGGTTTAACTCACCCAATTTCTCACACAAGTGAGGTACCTGCAATAAATTTGAGGTAGAAGAATCCTTCTCATTATAATACATGTTAGCTTCATCAAATGAAATATGTATAGATTCTTCAATTTTTAAAGATGATTTATTGAAAACCCTATAAGCCTTGCTAACTTGGGAATATCCAAGAAGGATTCCCTCTGTAGCTTTAGCTTCAAGTTTTCTAATATGTTTCTTATTATTGTTATGAATGAAACATCTACACCCAAAAATTCTAAAGTAATTAATTTTAGGTTTCTTCCCTTTGAGTAATTCATAGGGGGTCTTACCCTTAAGTTTGTGTATAAAACTCCTGCTCAACACATAGTTTATTGTGCTCACATCCTCTTCCCAAAAGGATAGGGGCATGTGTGCATCTGCAAGCAATGTTCCTGCAGATTTAATGAGGGTTCTATTTTTTTTTCTGCTGCCCCATTTTGTTGAGGAGTTCTAGGAGCAGAGAAACAATGCCTGATACCTTCCTCCTCACAGAATCTTTGCATGGGAAGAGATTCAAACTCAGTACCATGATCACTTCTGATCAATGCAACAGGAGTAGAATACTCAATCCTTATTCTCTTAAGAAAGTCTGTAAGAACTTTAAAGTTATCTGAATTGTTTCTCAAGAAGAACACCCAAGAGAATCTAGAGAATTCATTTACAATAACTAGAGTGTAAGACTTCTCTCTTAAGCTTTGTACAACAATGGGTCCAAAAAGATCCATATATAACAAGTACAGAATCTTAGGTGAGTCACTCTTATTAATTGACTTAAAGATATTTTTAGTTAGCTTGCCTACTTGACAAGCTTTGCATAGGATTTCCTTCTTGTAGGGGCCAGAAGGCAATCCTCTAATAAGGTTGTCCCTAGATAGCATAGAGATGTTTCTAAGGTTAATATGACCTAGTCTCTTATGCCAAAGAGTATTGTTATTACTAACTCGATTGAATAAACATAGTTCTGAACTAGTAGAGTTAAAGTTTACTAGGTAAATATTCCCTTGTCTACAACCTGTTAAAATAATTTGGTTATTTGAAGAAATAATACATTTGGAATTAGTAAAGCAAACTTGATAACCTGCATCACATAACTGAATTATTGATATTAGGTTATGTTTGAGACCATTTACATATGCCACTTTTCTGAAAGTGAGCTCCACTATTGAAGCCTCCATAACCTTCAGTTTGTCCAAAGCTGGAATCTCCAAAGATCACACTTGGACCCAGCTTTGCCTTGAAATTGATTAGGCTGTCCTTACATCCAGTCATGTGCTTTGAGCACCCACTATCCAGATACCACTTATATTGAGTGATAGGATAGTTCTTCACATACAAGGAAGTAGATTAGATGTTCCTAACCTAGGTCACCTTGGGTCCTTGTATTTTTTCATAAGAAAAACTGGAAAAGTAAGAACATTTAGGTTGGAATTTATAACCTAAGGGGTGAAATCTTATAGGAGGAATTATCCATTGGGTAAATGGATTGATATTTTCCCTAGGTTGGTTATGGTGATTATTAAACTTTCTATTAGAGTTGAAGTTTCTGTAAGATTGATCTGGGATCGACGAACTCTGGTAAGGTCATCGACCTGAGGTCGACGAATTAGTATAAGATGTTCGATCTCTGCTAGAAGAATGAAGATATTCATTCTCAGGGCACCAATATCATCGATCTCTGGTCGACGAACCAGACTAGTTTCGTCGATCGTGGATCCAAGAATAACTATTATTGTAGTTGGCGTTCGGAGTTCATCGTTTTGAGGTCGACGAACTGTGCATATTTCGTTGATCTAAGTTTGACGAAATATGTTGAACATTATTGTAGTTATTTTTATTCTTGTTCTTAGATTTTTGTTTATGTTCCATTTGTTTTAAGACTTCATTTACTTTGTCTACTTGTTCAGTATTCTTCTTACCCTTATCTGAAATGAAATTTACAGGTTTAGATAACTGATTCTTCTAGATTATAGGTGGTTCACTAAATGATGCACCTAGTCCTAGTTTACTATTATTTGCCCTAGCATTTATAGTACTAGTTATGCCTAACAGTTGTAAGCTTCTACCATTAAGTGATTCTTTTAAGTCCTTGGCTTTGCTTAATTCAGTTTTTAAGAAAACAATTTGTTCATTTACTAAGTTAAGTTCATTTGCTAGTTTAGTATTTTCAGAAATGTACTTATCTTGTTCAGCTAATATTTCTCTAAGAAGTTTGATTTCCTTCTCAGAGCCTATTAGATCTAAGCACAAATTTTTAAATTTAGTTTTAAATTCTTCTGAATTAAAATCATAGGATTCTATTACCTGGTCCTCTATAGATAGAGATTCTTTATCTTCTTAAGCTTCAGCCTCTGACTGACTGCTGGAATTGTCTATTACCATTAGACACACTTCCTTTGCCTTCTCTTCTTCTTCATCATCACTGGAGTTGGAGGATGATGACTCTTCCTCAGTATATCTCCAGGTTTCTGCAATAAACCCTTTCTCCTTCCTCTTGTGTTTGCTGGAGAAGGGCTTGCTATGATGTGTTCTTCTGGAATCCTTTTCTCTTCTCCTATCCTTCTTCTGAGTTTTTGGACATTCTGAGATGAAGTGTCCAGGCTTCCTGCATCCAAAATAAACAATTTCTTTAGATGGAGCTTGTCATACCTTGGCTTGTCATCTTGCCTTGATGACTTTCTTCTAAAGTCCTTCTTTGCCATCTTAAAGAATCTTTTGGCAAAGAAGCTCATCAGCTCTTTATTGATTGGAGTCCCTTCAGACTCTTCAGCAACCTTGAATGTAATATTGTGCTCCTTCCTGATAGGTGTTGGAGCCTCTTGTTCAGCTGCTGCTTCTCTGGTCTTTATTAATTGCTCATAGGATTTGAGCTTTCCAAGAAGTGATTTAGTAGAGATTTCTGTCATGCTTCTGGCTTCTATGATTGGCCAAGTTATTGAATCCCATGTGCTAGGGAAGCACATGAGGATTTTATCATTGACTTATGTCAGAGTGATGTCCTTGTCCATGGTCTTTAGCTCATTGATGATAGAGCTAAGCCTGTTGTATATATCACTCACTGACTCAACTTCATCCTTCTTAAAGTTATTATATTGTGAGATGAGATTGGATCTCCTATCCTTTCTTTCATCAGCAGATCTAGCCACCATCTGATTTAGAGAATCCCAGATGGCTTTGGCTGAAGTGCACTCAACCACTTTTTGAAATATATCATCAGACATATTCTGAGCGAGGATGTTCATGGCTTTGGAATCTGCAATCTTAGCTTTCTTTTGTGCATTTGTCCAATCTAGAGGTGGAACAACACTCAAATTTGTTGAATTAAAAGGAGTGGAGGCCACTGGAGCTGGTGGTCATGTCAAAATTGAATTGAATATGTCTTTATCAATAGAGTTCATATAGAGTTTTATTCTAGCCTTCTAGAGGGCAAACTTGGTTAAGTTGCAAACTAGAGGTCTGGTGCTAGCATAATCCTTGTTTTGTGCCATCATATAAAATATGAAAGGAAAAAGATTTAATCAGAGATTATCTTAGGATCTTGGTTAGTTCAGGTGTTAGCCTGTTAAAATGACAAACCTCCCTCTGATACCAATTGAAAGAAAAGGGAGAGTAATCTCTGGTTAACTCTAGAGGGGGGGGGGGGGGGGCGAATAGAGTTATTTAAAAATTCCTTTACAACTTTTTATAATTTTAAAGTTAAGTGATAAAATATGTGATATAATAATAGCTAAGAGAAGTTAACAAAAGCAAAGAAAAAGCTACACTAGGCTATCACAGCACAAGACAGAAGGAAAATAGCAAACACACAGACAACTCAAGAATTTTATAGTGGTTCCCCAACTCGGTACATACACTCTTCTACCACCCTGGTAGGAATCCACTAGCAGGTTTTTGATCAGGTGACTGCCACCACAATACATATTTGTAGGGAGATATTGCAACCCTTTGAGCTTTTGATCAAGTGCCCAAAAACCAAACTCAAGTCTTTTGTAAGGTGACTTGTGAACCAGGTTATCTTTTGAAGGGAGTTAAAACCTTATACAGTTGGATGGGAAGGAAAGTGATGTTAGTCTTCTCTTTTCTCAAATGCACTTTTAGTGAATTCCAGATCTTATCAAAGCTCCCCTGAGATATAGAGTTGTTCAGGATTGAGAAGCTTTGTTCAGGAGTGTGTAGGTCTTCATCTTGTGTAAGGCAGATCCAGGAACTTTAGACAGATGGATCTATATTGTCTCAACAAATTCCTAGAGACAGAAGATGAAGAAGACTCTTGATCAGTTTGTATTGTTCTTCTTCTATCTTCTTGAGAGCACATAGAGAGATTAGGATTGAGAGCTGCTGTGAGGTTTTTGCTCTTGCTAAGAAAAATCTCTCTACAATTTTTCTGCTCTGAAAGAATTGAATTGCTGTTGTCAGTCTCTGTCTTCTTTTGAAAAAGTATTCTTTCTATATTCTCTTCGATAACAAATCTTCCTTCGAAATTTGAATAATCTATAATTAATACCTTGCTGGAAAACTTGGAAGGAAAATGGCTAGCATATCTATCATTATTCATTTCCCTAACAGTCCCGAGAAATATGTCAAATAAATCCTCTGATGAATACCATAATCAATGCTGCCAGGAAATGACTATATTCATTGGGAATATAAGCATTGATTACTCAGGGAATTTATGACTTAAAATAGTAATAGAGAGGTAACAAATAAGGAAAGAACAAATAATAGACAGCTAACAGACAGCTTACAAAATTTGTCAACCAGAGAGCAGATTTCGTCGACCTGCACTCAGAGAATGTCGAACTGAGAAATCCTGTTCGTCAACCTGAGCTCTGCGAAGCACACACTGAGTAAAAACAACAGATTCTGCACTCCAGAAATGTCGAACTGAGAATCTGTTCTGAACTTAGATATCGTCGACCACAGAACTTGAACAAACAGATTTAGTCGAGCAGAGAACCGGTCTGGGAGAAAATGTCGACCACAGAATATATCCTTCTGATGAATATCGTCGACCTGAGCTCTAAGTTCATCGATCTGAGTTCGACGAACATCGAACTAATTTCTAGACAATTGAAAATCTTCTAAGTCTTGAATCTTAAGTCCATATCAGGCAGGTCCATGATATTTGACACTTGGGGGACTGGCCTAAAACTTAGAAAGAAAAACTAGTGACCCTAAATATACATCATGGGTCAACACAACCTAAGAAGTGAACCTAGCCCAAATCAAAATAGGGGTTCAAACAATCTCCCCCTATTTGGGTGAGGTTACTTCAAAACAAAATAGAAACAAAAACATAGCAAAAAATATAGAGCTGATAGAATGAAAAAGCTATCAGCAAAAGATTAAAGCTATGGTACAAATATTGTTTAAAGAAAAACAGACAGTAAAAAAAATATTAAGAGTCTTTGGGAGGAGCAGAAGATTTTGCAAAAATGATTGTCCTGTTAGGATCAATTGCTTCTCTTATTGTCATCTTCATGTCTGCATCACCAAGAGTCTTTTGAGTAACTGCCCTTGGAACAACAGCTTCAGGATGGAGGTGCATGTATTCATCTTCCTCTCTGGCTTTCCTGATCTGAGATAGAACAACCAGCTCATTAAGCCTAGCCATCTTTGTATTAGGATCCATTTCAGGATCATAGGCTATAATAGGAGGGCCTTCAGGACCTTTGGATGTCGCCCATCTTGCTTTAAGATGCGTGCAAAAACATATTTCCTGTGCGCAATGAACTTCAACACCTTCAACACCTCAACAAGATGGGCGACATCGATTCATCTTCTTTTTTTAGACATTGAAAACTATATATAGAACTTTCTCCTCCCTTATTCACCCTCAATAAACCAATTCTCTTCATGAAACAAAGTCCACCATCTTCACAAAGAAGAGAGGAGAGGTTGAATACATCAGATATCGAGGGCACAAACCCTAACATGGTCTCTACCTAGGAGATTTTTCATCTCACAAGTCAAACTCTTTTGAGTTGACATCTCTCCTAGAAAATAACTACATATCTTGCACAAAGGGAGAGGGTAGAAAGCACACCTCATTTCTAGCGGTTCTGGCCATAGATCGTGTCACTCTCCTTGGCGGCATCTTCTTTTATGTTGGTGTTGTTCTTCATGAAAGAAGAGAAGGGAAGGTTTTCCTCCAGAAATTGCCTCTAGCAACTCTTCTCTCCCGACGGTTTCAGCACAGGTAATAGCTCGATAAAAATGACGAAGTGGCAGCTAGGTTTTCCCGTAAGTCTTCTTTTATAATGAGACTTAGGGTTGAGCCGCATTTCCACGTGTCATCGTGTAACTATACTGCCCATTATTATATTAATTATGTCCTTTTTAAAAGACGTGTCAATTTAAGTTGCTTAGTGCTAATCATGAAATTTGGTTCAGCCCGTGTATAGGAAGCAGAAATAGTGGGCCGAAAAATCCTAAGTCAGAATCATCGAGTGTGCCTCCTTCACTCGATGAATCGTCGAGTGGAGTCGAGTGCACTTGACGCACTCGATGCCTAGAACCCCAGAATAGCTATAAGTAAAAAGCGTTGAGTTCAATTCCCTTTACTCGACGAATCGTCGAGTGGCATCGAGTGCGCTCAACGCACTCGATGCCTACAGGTCTCAGAATAACTATGTCAAAAATCGTTGAGTATGACTCCATCACTCAACGAATCGTCGAATAGCATCGAGTGCACTCAATGCCTATAGGTCTCAGAATTAACTCTAACTAAAAAGCTTTGAGTGGCATTGAGACCACTCAATTCCTCATTGACTTCACTCAATGCCCCAGTCATCCAGAATATTCTAAGTCAAAAGAGTTGAGTGGCATTGAGACCACTCAATGCCGCATTGACTCCACTCAATGCCAACAACATCTAGGATAATCCTAATTTAAAAGCGTTTAGTGGAGTTGAGACCACTCTGAAGTTCGACTCATCTTAAAAGATTTGAACTCAGGCAAAAAGAATAGAGCAAATAATGCCTGGAAATATTATCAAACAGCTTAAAATACTGTGCCAGAAAATTTATTAATTAATTAAATATAATAAATAAATACAAAATACAAAGGCAGACAGAAAACGTCGAACGACCTTCGAAGATCGTCGAACGACGCCAGGAGATCGTCGAACTATCGGGCAGATAGTCGAACGATCCAGATAGTCGAGCTATCAAACAGATAGTCGAGCTACCGCAGCAGATAGTCGAACTATCAGGACAGATAGTCGAACTATCAGATAGTCGAACTATCTAGGACAGATAGTCGAGCTATCAAGCGTACAGAGATAGTCGAACTATCAAGCAGATAGTCGACCTACCTCAGAAAACAGATAGTCGATCTATCAAAAGATAGTCGAACTATCAAAACAAACCAGATAGTCGATCTATCAACAGATAGTCGAACTACCAGCGCAGAACAGATAGTCGACCTATCAACCGATAGTCGAACTACCAGCGCAGAACAGATAGTCGAACTATCAACCGATAGTCGAACTATCAGCGCAGAACAGATAGTCGAACTATCAACAGATAGTCGAACTATCAGCGCAGAACAGATAGTCGAACTATCAACAGATAGTCGAACTATCAGCGCAGAACAGATAGTCGAACTATCAACAGATAGTCGAACTATCAGCGCAGACAAAGCGTCGACCAACTGATAGACGATCGTCGATCAGCCGATAGACGATAGTCGAACGAAAAACCTACTTAACCAAATTCTCAATTTGGAAAAGCGAGGACCCTACAGCTAGACTCCTAACCATTGACCATAGATATTTCTTGGGTCAAGGGGCACAAAGGAGAGGACTGAACTCAAATCAAACTAGGGTACCAACACACTCAATGTCGCATTGAATTCACTCAATGCCAACATCAACTAGAATAGCATTGAGTGGTGTTGAGACCACTCAACGCCACTTTGAGTTCACTCAACCCCTCAACTTCCAGAAACTATTATAAGTAAAATACGTTGAGTGGTGTTTTGTCCACTAAACGCCTCAGTATAATTCGTCGAATGGCGTCAAATGCACTCGACGCACTCGATGCCCCGAGTCAAGAAAATCTTTTAAGTACAATTTTGTCAAGTGGTACTTAGTCCACTCAACTCCTCAACATCCAGAGTACTTCTTGTTATAATTCGTCGAATGGCATCGAGTGCACTCAACGCACTCGACGCCTTCTATTTCTAGAATTATTCTAAGTAAAATCTGCTCTATTTGTCGAGTCCAGTCATCTTACTCAACGCTTCCCGAGCCTGAGTCAATTCTCTTGACTCAAAACGCGTGCGAGGGGCCTAGCGCGAAACTGGATGTTACACTACAAGGAAACTATCGTGGGTATAAGGCTCCCCGACCATCTCTTGTGGTTTAGGAAGGGGTCCTACAAATGGTTTCAGAGGGAGGTTTCGATCCTGAGAGAGAGAAGTACATTAATCCACTAGGCCACAACTACTTTATAAATAAGTTTGAGGGCAAACTGATACATCAGAAGTCGTGGTGTGCCCATGTAGGATTTATATTAAGTATGTTCTCTGATCCTTAGAACTAGTGCCAACCTAACTAGGACACTGCTTTATTTTGAATTACTAAGACATTTTGTGACATATCCTACTCTAAATTTGCATAGAATATAGATTTTGTGATTTTCATAACGCAAAATGTGATGGGTTGGCCCATAGTTGTAGAGGGTAGTCTCGCGCATCCCTCTCATATGCCTACCAGTTCTCGCCCCCTCCCTGAGGAATATGCGTGAGTGGGGGGCTTGGTTTGGCTAGGCTTTCTATCATTGAGGTTTGTGAGTATCTCCAGCCGGCGAGATCCACCCCTGAAGGACAATACTGTCCTTCTTTCATCACTATTTTGCCGAGTAGTTACTGCCCCTCACTAATTGGCAAGATCCTGGCTAGCGTAAGCCTGGTCAGCTAGATTTGTTGGGTTAAACATTTAAACCTATCCCCGAATGAATTCCATCCTTGATAGCTAATGGGAGCCTGGATAGCGAGATTTTCTCAGAGTCAACTTTCCAGACACCATCGAGTCAATTCCAGCCTTGCCAGCTAATGGGAGCCTGGTCAGCGGGATCTTCTCGGGGTCAACTTTCCAGACACCATCGAGTGACTTCTTGTCCTGCCAGTTGATGGGAGGCTGGTCAGCGTGATCTTATCGGGGTCAACTTTCCAGACACCAGCGAGTGACTTCCATCCCTGCCAGCTGATGGGAGCCTTGTCAGCGGGATCATCTCAGGGTCAACTTTCCACACACTATCGAGTGACTTCTAGCCCTGCCATCTGATGGGATCCTGGTCTGTGGGATCTTCTCGGGGTCAACTTTTTATACACCATCGAGTGACTTCCAGCCCTGCCAGCTAATGAGTGCTTGTTCAGTGGGATCTTCTCGGGGTCAACTTTCCAGGATCCATCGAGTGACTTCCAGCCTGCCAGTTAATGGGAGCTGTGACAGCGGGATCTTCTCAGGGTCAACTTTCCAGACACCTTCGAGTGACTTCCATCCTTGATAGTTAATGGGAGCTTGGTCAACAGGATCTTCTCGGGGTTAACTTTCCAGACACAATTGAGTGATTTCCAGCCCTGCCAGCTGATGGGAGCCTGGTTAATGGGATCTTCTCAAGGTAAACCTTCCGGACTCCATCTAGTGGCTTCCAGCCCTTCCTCTAATGGGAGCCTGGTCAGCGGGATCTTCTCGGGGTCAACTTTCCAAACACCATCGAATGACTTTCAGCCTTGCCAACTAATGAAAGCCTAGTTAGCGGGATCTTCTCGGGGTCAACTTTCCAGACTCCATCGAGTGACTTCCAGCCCTGCAAGCTAATGGGAGCCTGGTCAGCGGGATCTTCTCGGGGTCAACTTTCGAAATACCATCGAGTGACTTCCAGCCCTGCCATCTAATGGGATCCTGGTCAGCAGGATCTTCTAGGGGTCAACTTTCCAGACACCATCGAGTGACTTCCAGCCCTGCTAGCTAATGGGAGCCTGGTCAGCGGGATCTTCTCGGGGTCAAATTTCCAGACACGATCGAGTGACTTCCAGCCCTACCAATTGATGGGAGCCTGGTCAGCGGGATCTTCACGGGGTTAACTTTTTAGACACTATCAAGTGACTTCCAAGCCTGCCTGCTAATGTGAGTCTGGTTAGTGGGATCTTCTCAGGGTCAACTTTCCTAAACTCTTCACATACTCACACAGTCCATTTGCCAAATGTTTGGAATACCAAGAGATTTAATATTAGAAAAGAATGTTACATACATGATTCATGGATATAAATGCTTCAAATCATCATCGCTCTAGGTATGACTTAGAGTCTCCCCTCTCCACATTCTGGAGGTGATAACCCCCTGACCTCAGTGCTTGCTCAACTATGTACAAACCTTCCCAATTTGGGTGAAGTTTTCCCACTGTTGTTGATCTTCCTGTGACATCTACCTTTTTTAGGACCAAGTCTCCTTTTGTGAATTTCTTGATTCTAACATGCTTGTCAAAGTACTTGGCCATCCGTCGCTTGATTTGTACCTTCCTGACGGTAGCCCCACCGCGTAGTTCCTCTATCAGATCCAGAGAAAGTCATAACTCATTCACATTCTCGACCCTCCATTCCTCTCTACCTTCCCCTACCTCTACTATTCAAGGAGTTCGGACTTAGAATTCTATTGGTAGTACTGCCTCACAGCCATGGGAGAGCTTGAAAGGTGTCTCTCCTATAGTTGTGTTGGGCGTGGTCCTTAAGGCCCAAAGGACCGAAGGTAGTTGCTCCACCCAGATCCCCTTCAAATTTTCCATCTTCTTTTTTAAAAAGTTCAGGATGATCTTGTTTTCCTCCTCTACTTGCCCGTTGCTCTAAGGGTGATGGACCAAAGCAAAGCTGATGTCTATACGAAGTTGGCCACAAAAGCAGATGAACTCTACATTGGTGAACTGTGGCCCATTATCCGTGACAATGGCTTGAGGAAACCCATGACAACAAATGATCTCCCCCCACACAAAGTTGTGAATCTTCCAAGAGGTCACCTTGTCCAGTACCTTGACCTCTAACCACTTAGAGAAAAAATCGATCATAACTAATAGGAACCTTCTCTGCCCGCTATCCTAGGGGAAGAGACCCATAAGATCTATTCCCCAAATAGAGAAGGGCCAGGGAACAATGATGCTTCTGAGTCTCTAAGCCGGTAGTAGTTGGAGAGGGGCGAACAACTGGCACTTCTGACATTTCTTTACGAACTCGGCAACATCTCGGCCCAGGGTTGGCCAAAAATACCCTTGCCTCACTATCCTTCCCTCCAGAGTCCTGCTTCCTGAGTAGCTCCCGCACTCACTGGTATGAACTTCCTCCAAGATTTTCAAGACCTCCTCCTCGGCCACGCAACATGCCAGTAACCCCGAGAGGGTCTTCCTATACAGCTTCCCGTCGCCCATTAGGTAGCATGCTGACTTATACTTGAAACACTTCTTGTCCAGAACTTCTAGGAATTCTCCCATGGATAAGAAAACTGTGAAGGGATCCATCCATGAGGGGAGCTGGTTCACCTCCAACAACTCTCCCTCTTCAATGGAAGGACTAAACAGGTCGGTTATTGTTCCTCCCGAGCGGGGTTTAAACTTGGCTAATTGATCTACTTATGCAATTTCTTCCCGCAACATATGACAGATGGATAATGTTTGGAACATGCCAATGATGCCCTTCATCTTCTCTAGGTATACTGGAGAGTAGGCTCCCTTGCTTCAAACTTGTTGTCGATTTGATAGGACACTAGCAGGGAGTCTGTTAGCACCTCCACGTCTTGTACCGCCAGTTCCCTTGCTAAGCATAGTCCTGCAATTACTGCCTCATGCTCTGCTTGATTGCTAGTAATGGGGAAATAGATGACCACTATTTACTCTATCCTCGTTCCCTGAGGACTCTCCAGGATCACTCCTACTCGCAAATAATGTCATCCCGAGGTGGCATCCACCATCACCTTCTAGGGAACTATGCGAGTGAGCTCCATCTTTGCCACCTCAACTACATAGTCAACCAAGAAGTCAGCCATCGCCTGAGCCTTTATTGAGAGGAGAGGGATGAATGATATGTCAAACTCGCTTAGCTACACTGACCATTTTCCAAGCCTCCCTTAATGCTCCACCCCCTCAAAGATAATTGGAGGGGATGGTCGGTCACTACCCGTATTGAATAAGCTTGGAAGTATGCTTGGAGCCTCCAAGACGAGATGACCAGGGAGAAAGCTATGTTTTCCAGGATCAGGTATCGAAGCTCCTCCTTCCTCAGGACCCTGCTTACATAATAGATTGACAGCTGCTTCTTTCCCTCCTCTTGGACCAGGATGGAGCTCAAAACCTCAGCCTCAACCCCAAGGTACAAGGATAAATCTTCACCCTCCTCTGGCCCCTAGAGAAGCGGAGCCTGAGTTAGCTTTCTCTTTAGGTCTTGGAAAGCCTCCTCACACCCCTTGGATCATTTTAATCTATGGCCTCCCCTCAATAATTTGAAGAATGGCGAGCATTTCTCTCCTGCTTGAGAGAGGAACCTGGTCATCCTGGCAAGCTTGCCAGTCAAGCACTGGACTTCTTTGGCATTCCACAGTGACTCCAACTCCAAGATCACCCTCACCTTATCAGGATTGGGTTCCACCCCTGAAGGAGTAAGGAGGTAACCTATGAACTTTCCCCTGCTTGCCCCAAAAATGCACTTCAGGGGGTTCAACCTCATCTTATATTTTCGCAAGGTGTTGAAGGTCTCCTCCAGATCTTGGAGATGAGATCTCGCATCCCAACTTTTCATCATGAGTTCATCCACATACAGCTCCAAATTCCTTCCTTTCAGCTCCTAGAATTGTTGGGAATTATGCCCTATAATGTTCCTCAGAATTTGAAGTGGCATCACCAATCGTGCTAAGGGGCATAATGTATTTGATGTGTGCTTGAGTTCATTAATACAAGTTGTCCTTGATTGGACAGGTGAACAAAAAGAGAAGTTTGTAGTCAGATAATTTGACTAAGGCAAAAGCTCGAGACAGTTGAGACAGCTGAGATGAATATCTCAGTATAACCGCTGAGATAGCTAAGAAGCTCAGCGCAAAACGTTAAGAGAAGTGTTGGTCTCAGCAAAATTATTGAGACAGGAGATAGTCTCAGCTGTGAAGAAGAAACCACTGAGATAGTTGAGAATAAATCGCTGAGATAGAAGATAGTCACAGCTGTGAAGATAAAACCACTGAGACAGTTGAGAAGGAACAGATGAGACAAAGCCAGCAAAAATTCTCTAAGTCCAGAAGCGTTGAGTGAAGTAGGCTCACTAAATGCTTCTAAAGAAGAGCTCAGTTCAGAATTTGTCGAACTGAATTCTGAGTTCGTCGAGTTGAGCTCACCCTTCGCCGAGCTAAAGTTAAAGTTTGAGATTCTGAGTTTGTCTAGCTCAGTTCAGAATTCATCGAACAGATTTCAAAATTCATCGATCTCAGCTCACCTTTTGTCAAGCTAAAGTTAAAGTTTGAGATTTTTAGTTCGTCGATCCAAGTTCAGAATTCATCGAACTGATTTCAGAATTCGTCAATCCCAACTCACCTTTTGTCGAGCTTAAGTTAAAGTTTGAGATTTTGAGTTCGTCGAGCCCAGTTCAGAATTCATCGAACTGATTTCAGAATTCATCAATCCTAGCTCACCATTCATCGAGCGCAATCAAATTATTTCATGCCATTGCTGAAAAGCTATAACAGCGCTGGAAAGTACTATTTGTCCTCTTCTGAGGGAGGTGGCACTCACCATCCTTGGTTGGGCCCACATTCAAATTGTGTCATTAATTCAAATCAACAGATATAAAAAAAGATAGAAAAGGGGATTAGGGTTAACAAAAAGATAAAAAAACAAAAAACAGAGGTAGTTGGACTTCATCTTCTCTGACGAGCTTGAAAGCCAAGTATAGCAGTGCACGCCAGTAGATAGATAAAGATAGCTGAAGCTTTCCAGTTCAGTAAGATTGTTCTTTGGAGAATAAGGTGGCTGATTAATCCAATCAGCAATAAGAGATAGCCGTGTGAAGGGCCATCAACCTTCGACATCAGATAGTTTTTCTTCAGTGTAGCAGAGAAATAGCTAGTTGTAGAAGAAGACTAATTCCTTCTACAACAAGAGGGTTGGACTGATATCTGCTCAGTCCAGAAAGGTAGACTCAGAGATTTATCTCTGAGTCAGTATTTCAATTTCTTGATTGTATTCCTGTAGGATTCTGGTTGTCTGAATCTGAGCTGTAGGGCATTTTGTGCCTGAGTTGTAGGTGACTAATTAGTCACTGAGGTAGGTTCCTGTCCTCCAAGCCTGAGTAGTAGGCCTTAGAGATAAGGCTGAGGTAGGTGACTGTTAAGTCACTAAGCTGTAGGTGAAAAGTGTGTCACTGAGTGTAGGCCTTATAGGAGACTGAGTGTAGGGCCTTTTGGCCTTAGGTAGGCGGCAAGTTTGTCACTGAGCTGTAAGTTCCTGGAAGGGCACTGAGGTAGGTACCTGGAATGGTATTGAGCTGTAGGAGTGCTGCAATACTCTGAGAGTAGGGCCTTATTCCTGAAGTTGTAGGGTTGAGAAGCCTGAGCTGTAGGCCTTAGAGATAAGGCTGAGGTAGGTGGTTTGAGTAGCACTTAGCTGTAGGAGCACTAAGGGGCTCTAAGGTAGGAACCTTTGTGGTTCTGAGGTAGGGTTCTGAAGAGAACTTGAATGTAAGGCTGAGGGCCTAAGGTGTAAGTTCTTAGGAGTATTTTGAAGTAGTTTGTGCCTTGTCTAACATAAGTTAGAAAGGTGGGAGGGAAATTGGATGTGCCCAATTGGGGAACCGCTATAAACATCTGTGTGCTTGTTCTTCTTTTATATTGCAGGTACTAAGGACAAGCACTAGATCACTTAGTAAGAAACAATCAAAAATACTTAAGAAATTTCAAAGAACTATTCACCCCCCGCCTCTAGGTGACTAGCTAACCTTGAAGTAATAACTTTCAAGTAGTATCAGAGGGAGGTTACTCAAAAAGGATCTAACAATCTGAGTATACCTCCAAGGTTAGCTATAAGATATAATTATGGGGTTTGGAATGAACTATAAGGAGATAGGGGCCATGAAACTACCAATCTGTAGGAAGGAATGATTTGGCCTCTAAAAGCAAAGAGTCAGACTGTTCATGGAAGCATCTGACCCTAGGATCTATGTAACAGTATTGGAAGGTCCTTTTATCCCCATAAAGGCTTCCACCATAGATCTAACTCTGAGAGTGCCCAAGGCATACACAGAGATGGACAGAGATGAGGTATTTTTGTCCACCATGGACAAAAGGGCATTAAATATTATAGCCAGTGCCATTGATGACACAACCTTCAAAAATCTTGTACACTGCAATACCTCCAATGAAATGTGGGACACTCTTGTGTTCTACATAGAAGGGTCTCAGGATGTTAGAGATGATAGGAAGTCCATGCTCAACCAAGAGTATGAGGCTTTCAGACAAAGCAAATCTGAAAAAGTAGTTGACTGCTTTGAGATGAATGATAAGTTTCTTAGATCTCTCACTAGATATTGGGACACCAAGATTTGTGCCATTAGGGAAATGGATAAGCTGGCAGACACTCCTCCACCAACTCTCTTTGGAAAGCTATTATCCGATGAAATGCAGCTGGCTACTAGACAAGAAGAGAAGGGGAGTCAATCCAAGACCAAGGATAAGACAGTGGCCCTGAGGTAGAAGCCCCAAGAAGGAGCAGAAGAAAGACTCCTTCTCTATAAAGGAGAGAAGCTGAGTCCAGCTCAGAATTGTCTGGGACAAGTTCCTCAGATAACCACATGTATAATGAAGAGTTTGCAGCCTTCTCAAGGAAATTCTAGAAGTTCATGAAGAAGGAGCACTAGGAGAGCAAACCCTCTTCCTCATTGCATCACAGGAATTCCTCCAAGAAGGACAGGTATGACCCTAAATCTAGCAAACAGATTTCATCTAATGTTATCTATTATTTTTACAGAAAGGCTGGACATGTCATTATTGACTGACCAGTTAAGAACAAGGAAGAAGATGAGAATGAGAAGAAGAACCACCATCACCATAAGGATAGAAAGAAGTAGAAGTCCTTTGCGACTAAGAAGGAGAAAAGCTGGGCAGATTCCTCCTCCTAAGAATCAGAAGATGATGTAGAAGAAGCCAATATAGGGTTGATCTCTGTTAGTGCAGAACCAGAAGAAGAAGATGAATATCCTGCTGCCAGGATAGGAATAAGGGCCCCTCTGTCACACTCTGACAATGAAAATGAGGAGAATGAAAAAGACTGTGAATGCCAAGGGCGTATGGCAATAACTGAAGAAGAAAGAAGTGAGGTACATATAGAATCATTCAAGGTACATCCACTCACCAATTCTTCATCTTCCTCTGACTATGAAACTAGTGCAAATACTGGTGCATCTTCATCCTGTGATAAAGATTGCTCAGAATCTGAGACTAATGCCAATCAATTGATTGACAAGTATGGATTGTGATACTAAGAATTGCAAAGGTGGAGAAGAGGGGTTAAAGAGAAGAGAAGGTGGATGTGGTGGAAGTTGATAAAATTCTCCGATTCTATATCTGATAAAGGCAAGCGTACCTTATCGTTTATAGTATAAGATACTAAAGATTAATATCAAGGTTGTATTTCCCTGGGCGTAATGATTACTTCTACTTCGAGGAGATCGCTATTATTTTATCAAATGATTTTTCCATTAATTTACTTAACTAAAAATAGGAACTAAATTACTAAGCTAAAAAGAAAACTAATTACTTGAAGAAATAAAAGGTTAGAACAAAAGATAAAAGTGGAGTACTCATTCTTGAATCACTTTTGAAATAAGAAAATCAAAATGAAATAACAAAGTAATTCTAAATAAAGTAAAACACCTTTACCGTAGAGGTTCCCAAAGTTTGGATACGCTTCTCTCGAAGTCGTGGCCAACTGAGTTTAGGAAGGTCCGACCGAACTCTCATCCAAATCGAAGACCTAAAGCTTGCTTTAAGTGGTGAACCCCGCTATTGGATTTCACTTCAATCCGTGAGATTTAATGTCTGCCACTCTCGAGGGGTGCATACAACTCTCTTTACTCTTGGGTGATCGATTTAATCTACGAGCCTCTCGGCTAACTAAGAATGTAAACCCAAATGGAAACTATATACCGGCAATATAGTCCCACTAAATAAAAACCAAGAGTAAATCAAAGGTAATTACTTAATGAAGAAAAAGAAAGCTAAACATCATACCTTGATCAACTCATTCTCAGATTATCGCGATCGAGCACAAATGAGGATTAGTTATTCATGGTAATATGGAAAGAGAGGGGTAAATAATAAAGGTGCATGAAAACTAAAGATAGAGATATAGAGAAAGAGAACATTAATTAAAATTTCATTAAAAACATAAACAGATTACAACTAGGAATGCAGATTATAAGTGCATAAAAAGAAAGCTAACTACTGATATTTCACTAATAAAAAGAGAGTACATGTAAGTAATGTACAGTGCATGAAAAGTAGAACTAAAAATGGAGGAAGAGAGAGAGAGAGAGAATAAACATAAGAACAAAACACAAAAACCCTAAGAAAGATACTAGCAGCACCTCCCCTCTCCCGAAAACTTGGTCTGGAATGCTTGTAATGGCCTTGTATTTATAGGAAAAAATCTGTCTGGGTCACGCCCCTTGTCACGCCCGGGGAGGGTGTGTCAGGGGGGGGCGTGTCAAGTGCGGAGTTGACCTTGGGCACTGGATTATGGCGGGAATGATGATTGCTTCTGTACGTTGGTGGACATGCCCTGGGACACGCCTGTGTAGAGGGGCATGTAAGGCACGTCACGTCAAAATCATTGGTTAGAAATCCGTCAATTGTCGGAAAAGGTGCTACAAGCCCTAGGGCCACGCCTGTGTCAGGGGAGTCTCACGTACAGGTTGATGTGCAACAATGGAAAAACTTTAATTATGGCAGCAGGCTTCGGGATGTGGGTGACACGCCCATAGACAAGCCCAGGGAAGGCATGTACGGGGGGGGGGGGGGGTGTCGTCACTTCAGAAGGCACTATTGTGGCCCGATCAAATGAAGACTCTATGACACGCCTAGGGAGGGCGTGTCAGGGGGGCGTGTCAGGTCATTTTGGCCGAAAGCTGTGAAAACCTGCAAAAAGAGAAGAAAACATTAGTTATATTATTTACATAAAAAGAAACTAAGGGGAACCTAAAAATACAAAAAGAAAGAGATTTAAAACGAAAATAAATATATTTTTCCACTAAAAAATTAAGCTAAAATATGCATCATCAAATTCCCCCATACTTATTATTTTGCTTGTCCTCAAGCAAAGACCACAAGTTAGAAAAAATAAAGAGGATTAATTGAAAATTTTAAAAATGCTATAAATGAGTAAGACGAGAATTTAGAGGAGAGAAATTTTGAAAAAGAACTGAAAATTCCTACTTTAACTTAGCACATAATTTTATAAATTTTACTAAATATAAAAGCAAATCATCCCAAATTTTTACAGAATTAAAACTTAATAATGTAACGAGTAAAAAGCACATTGGGTCACTACTAAAGTCTAAGAGCCAAATTAAAACCATATTCAATCAAAACAAAGTTCAATATTTCAATCAAAAAATACTTACTCAATCTAGTTTCTAGCTACTAAACAAAAAGGAAACGTAGGAATCATGAATCACTAGGGCTTTAATTAGGCGTACTGTTAGGCTTAGATTTTTAAGGGTGCAATATTCAAAAGATAAACACGAGGGGTATTTGCACGCTTAAAATAAAAAGGAAATGAGCTTTGCAAAAATAATGCTAGCCAAAAAATACTTTTCACATTTTTTTCCTTTTCTCTTACTTTTTTTCATCAAATATATTTTTTATTTTTCATTTTTCATACTTAAAAATTTTCACTTTTGTAGCAAAAGATAATACAAGGATTTAAAGTGTGCATATATGTAAGCTATTTGGCCGTGGTGAAATAAAAAGTGGGGCTATAAAAAGGAAAGAAAAATGCCCAAAATGTCTTGCAATGATTATTGTTAGGCAGGGTGCAAAAGCTCAAACGTTTCAAAAGAAATACCTAAATCATTTTCATGCTTCCTAAATCTACTCAAAGAAAAGCTTTGAAATTTCAAAAGAAGATAAACACAAAAATAGAAAATAGAGAATTTACTTTCATGAAAATAATGATAATTAGCGTCTAGACTGGTTTGTGTCTACTATAATTAATACTAATTAACGTTTACAAAGATTTTAATAAGGAAAAATAAAGGATGATAGGGTTTATAAAAGTAAAAGAAAAAAAAAGAAGGCTAAGGAAAAGTGAAGAAAAATTCAAGAAATTTTTCAAAAATAGCATACTACCCTAAATAGAAACACTACATAAGTCAACATACTACTTGCTTTACATATTTAAATAGAAAATTAATCTAATTTATTTTAACTAAGCAAGTAGACATGAGCTTAAAAAAATAATAAAATGCAAAGTGGCGATGTACTAATTGATTTAGAAAAAATTAACTCAATTTAATTTTGGATTTTTTTTCAAAAAATTTTATATACTTTGATTTTTCTAAATTAAACTAACTAAGGAAACACTCCCCCATACTTAAAGTTAAACAATGTCCCCAATGTTTAAAGTTAAGTATAGAGAGAGTTGGGAAAAAAGAGAAAAGAAGAAAAAGAAATGCAAAGAAATGAAAAAGATGCTTCGCTAGCGTTTGATGCCCAGACGTTGAAAAATACGACCCCTCGAGCTTGAGCTAAAGATCAGCTTGAGTCAAAGTTGAGAGGCGAGAAGCAGCACAAACACCCGGGAGCTTATTCCTGCACAAAAAAATATAAAACAAAAAAAATTGGATAAGCAAGGGGTGCCTCCCAAGAGCGCTCTTTGGTTATCATCGTTAAGCTCGACGTTATTGGTTAGCTAAGTGAAAAATAAAAAGAGAAATATAATGGAAGCTCGGGTAATATGCGTTGCGGCGTGAGTGCCAAAACATTTTTTAAGAAAATAAAAATATTTTTTTATTTTAAAAAAAAACAAAAAGGAAAAAGATTTAGAAAAAGAAAATTTATTAGTAAAAGAAAATAAACTATTAGAAGGGGAAAAAGAAGAAGAACTAGAAAGTAAATTAGAAGGAAAAATAAAAGAAGAAAAGGAAGAGGAATTTTCGCAAGGAGGGGGAAGAGAAGAAAAAGAAGGCGGCGACGGTTGATCGCAAGAATTTTTTTGGATAAAAAGATCCAGTTGCTCCACTTGAATATCAATCATTTCTGTAGATTGGGAGCAAAACGGGATATCTGAAAAATCAATCTCCTCGGATGATTGAACACAAGAAAGTTCGCCTTCCTCGGAAAATTGAAAAAAAATTGGGATATCGGGGGAAATCCCCTCCTCGGGAGGTGAAAGCACAATGGAATTTCTAAATAATCATCCTCCGCGAGTGATTGAAGGCACTGCCAAAAATTTGAAGATTCATTATTCGAAAGATAAATAGGAGGAGGAGGGGAAGAAAAAGTTGTGGCCTCAAAAGCTAAAGCATCAAAAATCACTTTGAAATGAGCATTTATGCGTGCATCAAATGCTATAGAATCAAAAATGATTTCATTTTCGCTAAAATCAAAAATAGGAGGAGCGCAAACTTGCGGAAAAAAAGCGGAGAAATCTTGAGATGGAATAGGTTAATGATCACCTTGGCCCCAAAAATGATCAGGGTGTTGCCATCCTACGTAGTTTAAAGTAGGGTTAAGATCAAAATGTCCATTCAAGAAATATTCGAAAAAATTAAAATCAGAAAAATTCGGAGGGGAAGGGCAGGAAGGCGTTTGAAAATCATCATAACCCCATGAAAAAAATTCGCAGACGGATCAATATGGCCAAATTGATCCGAACCGAAAAGAATAAAATCATGGGTTGGTGAAGGATATCCTACCCAACTTTCCTCGCGAGAGTGACCAAACTCTCCACAAGAAAAGCAAAAATTATCCATTAAAAGTTAATAAATCAATCGCGAAAGAGGGGTAAGAGAAATAAGAAAAAAATGATAAAATTAATAGCTATCCTTTTTTCAAAATATTAAAACTATTCCCCGGCAACGGCGCAAAAAACATGATACTAAGAATCGCAAAGGTGGAGAAGAGCGGTTAAAGAGAAGAGAAGGTGGATATAGTGGAAGTTGATAATATTCTTCGATTCTATATCCGATAAAGGCAAGCGTACCTTATCATTTATAGTATAGGATACTAAAGATTAATATCAAGGTCGTATTTCCCTGGGACATAATGATTACTTCTACTTCGAGGAGATCACTATTATTTTATCAAATGATTTTTTCATTAATTTACTTAACTAAAAATAGGAACTATATTACTAAGCTAAAAAGAAAATTAATTACTTGTAGAAATAAAATGTTAGAACTAAAGATAAAAGAGGAGTACTCAATCTTGAATCACTTTTGAAAAAAGAAAATCCAAATGAAATAACAAACTAATTTTAAATAAAGTAAAACACCTTGACCGTAGAGGTTCCCGAAGTTTGGATACGCTTCTCTCGAAGTCGTGGCCAACTAAGTTTAGGAAGGTCCGACTGAACTCTCGTCTAAATCGAAGACCTAAAGCTCGCTTTAAGTGGTGAACCCCGCTATTGGATTTCACTCCAATCTTGGAGATTTAATGTCTGCCTCTCTCGAGGGGTGCGGGAAACTCTCTTTACTCTTGGGTGATCAATTCAATCTATGAGCCTCTCGGCTAACTAAGAATGAAAACTCAAATGGAAACTAAATACCGATATTATAGTCCCACTAAATAAAAACCAAGTGTAAATCAAAGGTAATTAATTTAAGAAGAAAAAGAAAGCTAAAACATCCTAACTTGATCAACTCATTCTCAGATCATCGCGATCGAGTACAAATGAGGATTAGTTATTAATGGTAATAGGGAAAGAGAGGGGTAAATAATAAAGGTGCATGAAAACTTAAGAGAGAGATATAGAGAAAGAGAACGCTAATTAAAATTTAATTAAAACATAAAGGGATTACAACTAGGAATGGAGATTACAAGTGCAAAAAAAGAAAGCTAACTACTCATATTACACTAATAAAAAGAGAGTACATGTAAGTAAAGTACAGTGCATGAAAAGTATAACTAGAAATGGAGGAAGAGGGAGAGAGCAAAAATATAAGAACAAAACACAAAAACCCTAAGAATGAAACTAGCAGCACCTCTCCTCTCCCCAAAACTTGGTCTAGAATGCTTGGAATGGCCTTGTATTTATATGAAAAAATATTTCTGGGTCACACCCCCTGTCATGACTGGGGAGGGCGTGTCAAGGGGGCGTGTTAAGTACGGAGTTGACCTCGGGCACTGGAATCTGGCGGGAATTATGATTGCTTCTTTACGTTGGTGGACACGACCTGGGATATGCCCGTATAGGGGTGCGTGTAAGGCACGTTACGTCAAAATCATTGGTCGGAAATCCGTCAGTCGTCAGAAAAGGTGCTACACGCCCCAGAGCCACGCCCGTATCAGGGACATATCATGTACGGGTTGACGTGTAGAAAAAAAACTTTAATTACAGCATCATGCTTCAGGATGTTGGTGACATGCCCAGAGACACACCTAGGGAGGGCGTGTAAGGGGGCGTGTAAGGTGTTTTTCTCGGGATCTGGCTTCTGGCTTAAAACTTCCTCGGGATCAGGTTACACGCCGTGTGACACGCCCAAGGAGGGCGTGTTAGGGGGGCGTGTCAGGTCATTTTGGCCAAAAGCTGTGAAAACTTGCAAAAAGAGAATAAAACAATATTTATATTATTTACATAATAAGAAACGAAGAGGAACCTAAAAATAAAAAAAGAAAGAGATTTAAAATGAAAATAAATATATTTTTACCCTAATAAAGTAAGTTAAAATATGCATCATCAAATTCCCCCATACTTATTATTTTGCTTGTCCTCAAACAAAGACTACAAGTTAGAGAAAATAAAGTGGATTAGTTGAAAAGTTTAAAAATGCTATAAATGAGTAAGACGGGAATTTATAGGTAGAGAAATTTTGAAAAAGAACTGAAAATTCCTACTTTAACTTAGCACCGAATTTTATAAATTTAACTAAATATAAAAACAAATTATCCCAAATTTTTACAGAATTAAAATTTAATAAAGTAATGAGTAAAACGCATATTGAGCCACTACTAAAGTCTAAGAGACAAATTAAAACCATAGTCAATCAAGACAAAGTTTAATATTTCAATCAAAAAACACTTACTCAATCTAGTTTCTCGCTACTATACAAAAAAGTAAACGCAGGAAGCATGAATCACTATGGCTTTAATTAGGCGTACAATTAGGCTTAGGTTTTTAACGATGCGATATTCAAAAGATAAACATGAGGGGTATTTGCACACTTAAAATAAAAAAGAAGTGAGCTTTGCCAAAATAATGCTAGCCAAAATAAATACTTTTCACATTTTTTTTCTTTTCTCTTACTTTTTTTCATAAAATATTTTTTTTTTATTTTTCATTTTTTTCATTTTTCATACTTAAATATGTCCACTTTTATAGCAAAAGATAATACAAGGATTTAAAGTGTGCATATAGGTAAGCTATTTAGCCATGGCGAAATAAAAAAGTGGGGCTACAAAAAGGATAGGAAAATGTACAAAATGTCTAGCAACGATTATTGTTAGGTTGGGTGCAAAAGCTCAAACGTTTCAAAAGAAATGTCTAAATCATTTTTATGCTTCCTAAATCTACTCAAAGTAAAGCTTTGAAATATCAAAAGAAGATAAGCACAAAAATAGAAAATAGAGAATTTACTTTCATGAAAATAATGATAATAAGCGTCTAGACGGATTTGTGTCTACTACACTTAATACTAATTAACTTTTAAAAAGATTTTAATAAGGAAAAATAAATGATGATAGGGTTTATAAAAGTAAAAGAAATAAAAAAGGAGGCTAAGGAAAAGTGAAGAAAAATTCATGAAATTTTTCAAAAATAGCATACTACCCTAAATAAGAACACTGCATGAGCTAACATACTACTCGCTTAACATATTTAAATAGAAAATTAATATAATTTTTTCTAACTAAGCAAGTAGACATGATCTAAAAAAATAATAAAATGTAAAGTGGTGGGGTACTAATTGATTTAGCAAAAATAAACTCAATTAAATTTGAGATTTTTTTTTAAAATTTTTTTTATATTTTTGGGGATTTTTCAAAAATTTTTATAATTTTTTTGATTTTTCTAAAGTAAACTAACTAAGGAAACACTCCCCCATACTTAAAGTTAAACATTATCCCCAATGATTAAAGTTAAGTTGAGAGAGAGTTGGGAAAAAGAGAAAAGAAAAAAAAAGAAATGCAAAGAAATGGAAAAGATGCTTCCCTAGCGCTTGATGCCCAGACGTTAAAAAATGCATCTCCCCAAACTTGAGCTAAAGATCGGCTCGAGTCCAAGTTGAGAGGCGAGAAGAGACACAAACACCTAGGAGCTTATTCCTGCACAAAACAAAATAAAAAACAACAAAAAAATGGATAAACAAGGGGTGCCTCCCAAGAGCGCTCTTTAGTTATCATCGTTGAGCTCGACGTTATTGGTTATATAAATGTAAAATAAAAGAGAAATGTAATGGCAGCTCGCGTAATTTGCGTTGCGGTGCGAGTGCCAAAACATTTTTTAAGAAAATAAAAATATTTTTTGTAATTTTTTATTTAAAAAAAACAAAAAGGAAAAAGATTTAGAAAAAGAAAAGTTGTTAGTAAAAGAAAAAACTATTAGAAGGGGAAAAAGAAGAAGAACTAGAAAGTAAATAAGAAGGAAAAATAAAAGAAGAAAAGGAAGAGAAATTTTTACAAGGAGGGGGAAGAGAAGAAAAAGAAGAAGAAGGCGGCGGTTGATTGCTAGAAAATTTTTGGATAAAAATATCCGGTTGCTCCACTTGAATATCAATCATTTCCGTAGATTGGGAGAAAAAAAGGGATATTCGAAAAATCAATCTCCTCAGAAGATTGAACGCAAGAAATTTCATCTTCCTTAGAAAATTGAAAAAAAAATCAAGATGTCGGGGGAAATCTTCTCCTCGGGAGTTTGAAAGCACAATGGAATTTCGTAATAATCGTCCTCCGCGAGTGATTGAAGGCACTACGGAAAATTTGAAAATTCATCATTCGAAAGATAAATAGGAGGAGGAGGGGAAAAAGTTGCGACCTTAGAAGCTAAAGCATCAAAAATCACTTTGAAATGAGCATTTATGCGTGCATCAAATACTAAAGAATCAAAAATGATTTCATTTTGGCTAAAATCAAAAATAGGAGGAGCGCAAACTTACAAAAAAAAAGCGGAGAAATCTTGAGATGGAATGGGTTGATGATCACCTTGACCCCAAGAATGATCAGGGTATTGTCACCCTGAGTAGTTCAAAGTAGGGCTAGGATAAAAATGTCCATTCAAGAAATATCTGGAAAAATTAGGAGGGGAAGGGTAGGAATGGGTTTGAAAATCATCGTAACCGCATGAAAAAAAATTCACGGACGGATCAATTTTGCCAAATTGATCCGATCCAGAAAGAATAAAATCATGGGTGGGTGAAGGATATCCTACCCAACATTCCTCGCGTGTGTGACCAAACTCTCCATAAGAAAAACAAAAATTATCAACTAAAAGTTAATAAATCAACCGCGAAAGGGGGGTAAGAGAGAAAAGAAAAAAAATGATAAAATTAATAGCTATCCTTTTTTTCAAAATATCAAAACTATTCCCCGACAACGATGCCAAAAACTTGATACTAAGAATCACAAAGGTGGAGAAGAGGGGTTAAAGAGAAGAGAAGGCGGATGTGGTGGAAGTTGATAATATTCTCTGATTCTATATCCGATAAAGGCTAGTGTATCTTATCGTTTATAGTATAGGATATTAAAGATTAATATCAAGGTCGTATTTCCCTATGCCGTAATGATTACTTCTACTTCGAGGAGATCACTATTATTTTATCAAATGATTTTTCCATTAATTTACTTAACTAAAAATAGGAACAAATTTACTAAGCTAAAAAGCAAACTAATTACTTGGAGAAATAAAATGTAAGAACTAAAGATAAAAGAGGAGTACTCAATCTTGAATCACTTTTGAAAGAAGAAAATCAAAATGAAATAACAAACTAATTCTAAATAATGTAAAACACCTTGACTGTGGAGGTTCCCGAAGTTTGGATACGCTTCTCTCAAAGTCGTGGAAAACTGAGTTTAGGAAGGTCCGACCGAACTCTCGTCCAAATCGAAGACCTAAAGCTTGCTTTAAGTGGTGAACCCCGCTATTAGAATTCACTCCAATCCGGGAGATTTAACGTCTGCCTCTCTCGAGGGGTGCGTGCAAATCTCTTTACTCTTGGGTGATCGATTCAATCTATGAGCCTCTCCGCTAACTAAGAATGAAAACCCAAATGGAAACTATATACCGGTAATATAGTCCTACTAAATTGTTGGGTACATTAGAAAATGTGTACCTGATTTAAAGAAGCCCAACTTAGCTCAATGATATACATCAAGGTGTATTTGATGTTGTTTTGAGTTGACATGTGCAGGTGAAGAAGTATTAAAGAATGCAGAAAAATATTCTAAGTCCACATGTCGACACCTGAAGAAATTGTGTCGACACTTCAGAATATTTGTGTCGACACTTCAGAATATTAGTGTCGACACAGAGAAAGATAGTCGACCACACTTATGTCGACACTGGGAAGCAGTGTCGATACATAAAGAAAATCGTCGACCTCAGCACTGGGAAGCAGTGTCGACACAGTGAAAGATAGTCGACACCCAGAGAAAGTTTGTCGACTAGTGAAAAATAGTCAACTAGTGGAAGATAGTCGACTAGTGAAAGATAGTCGACCAGAGAAAGTGTGTCGACTCACAAAAGAGGATAGTTGACCTCAACTGTGTCGACACTGGGTGGATGTGTCGACACCAGAAGATTGAGTCGACACATATTGGCAGAAGTCGACTATGCTTGTGTCGACACCAGAAGACTGAGTCGACACATATTGGCAGAAGTCGACTATGCTTGTGTCGACACCAGAAGACTGAGTCGACACATTTTGGCAGAGTTGAATATTGCTGTGTCGACACCTGAAGGCTGAGTCGACACATACTGAGTTCTGAATCTACAACAACTGTGTCGACACACAGGACTTGTGTCGACACACTGCAGAGTCTAGACCAAGTTATTTTCTGAAGAAGCTGTGTCGACTTAAAGGCAACTCAGTCGACATCATCAAAGACTGTGTCGACACCAAAGTCACTTGTGTCGACACAGATAGATAGATTGGTCTCGACACTTTCTAACAGACTGTCTCGACATTTTGCTGTCCAAGGCTAAGGTACAGGAACTGTTTGAAGACTTGACAACTGTGGGTTGCCACCGTTTAACTGAAGCTGTCAGACCTGTCAGAAATCAGTTAGAAACCGGATCAGCCGGTTACCATGAAGAAAGTCTATTAATAGATATATTCAGAAGGAAGTTAAAAAATTAATTTAATTAAAAAAAAAGATAACTGAAGAAGATCTAAGAAGAAGAAACAGAAGGATTACAATCCTGTTGTAGCTTCAATTCAAGAAAGTGCTAAGCTCTAAAGAAGATCTTCATCAGTAGATCTAAGAAGAAGAAGAAGAAGTCTGAAGTATCAGAAAAGGTGTTGGATAGAGAGGGATCCAGTCATCTTGAAGAAGAAGAAGGAAGCCATCAGTGGTTTCTCAAGAAGCTGTTTGGAAATCAACTCAGCTAAGTTCAGATTCAAGAAGCTTTGAAGAAAGCTCAGATTCAGTTGATTTCATCAGCTGATCAAGAAGTGTCTTGTCCTCTTCTCTCTCAATAAAGGCAAGACATTAAAATATCTTTTCTAAATTTCTGTAGGATCTGTTTATACAGATCTGAGTTGTAAGCCTGTGTTATAATGGCTGAGTGTAGGAGAGATGATCTCTGAGTGGTAGGGCTATTTGCCTGAGTGTAGGAGAAAGTTATTCTCTGAGTGGTAGGCCTTGAGGCAAGGCTGAGGTAGGGCTGTTGAGCCTGAGTTGTAGGAACCTATCCAGGTTCTGAGCTGTTGGATCTGAGGATCTGAGAATAGTGGAAGTTTGGCCGAATCTAGCATACTGCTAGATAAGTGAAGGGGGAAGTGGATGTACCCAGACCTTGGGGAACCACAATAAAACATTGTGCAATCTGTGATGCTTAATTATCTGTGAATGCTGTGCTAGATATCTTAATTTGTAATTGAATTCTGCCTAGAAGTATAAACAAGAAATTAGAACCTATTCACCCCCCCTCTAGGTGTTTAGGTTGTCTTGAAAGTAAAACTATCAAGTGGTATCAGAGGCAGGTTCCTCAAAAAGGACTTAACAGTCTGAGGTAGATCTGAAAGGCAGAATCAAGATTCAAAAAGATGGGTTCTGGTGAGAATCATAAGGAGCTAGGGTCTATGAAATTACCCATATGCAAGAAAGAAATTTTTGGAATTTGGAAAGAAAGAGTCAGACTGTTTATGGAGGCATCTGACCCAAGGATTTACATCACTATACAGGAAGGCCCCTTCATTCCAATGAAGGTATCAGTTCTTGATGCAAATATCCAAACTCCAAAGAGTTATTCAGAAATGACCAAGGATGAAATCATCTTGGCAACCATGGACAAAAGAGCTCAGAACATTATTGTTAGTGCCATAGATGATTCAACATTTCAGAATCTGATTCACTGCAAGACCTCCAAAGAGATGTGGGACACATTGATTGTCTACATGGAGGGATCTGAAGAAGTAAGGCAGGACAGGAAATCTATGCTCAATTAGGAGTATGAAAGTTTTAGACAAGGAAAATCTGATAGCATAACTGAGTGCTACAAGAAATTCTATAGAATTGTGAATGAGCTTATATCCTATGGAAGAGTCTTCAGTACTTATGAACTGAATGACAAATTCTTGAGATCCTTAACAAAGGATTGGGACACAAAGATCTGTGCCATAAGAGAAGTGGCTAAATTGGCAGAGATATCTCCTCCCACCTTGTTTGGAAAGTTGCTATCCTATGAAATGCAACTTATGGTGAGGAAGGAGGAGGAAAAGAATTCAAGAGGAGAGCATAGAGAAAAGACTGTGGCATTTAATGCAGAAGCCACTAGAAAGAATAGGAGGAAATCACCATCTCCTCCTAAGGAATTTGCAGAAGATAGTGCTGAAAATTCAGATAAGGATTCAGAAAGCTATGATTCAGATGCAGACTTTGCTGCATTCACAAGGCAATTCCAGAGGTTCTTGAAAAAGAAGCAATGGAAGTCTAGGCCTTCCACATCACAGCAAGTTGATGACTATTATCAGAAGAAAAGGTCATCAAGGAAAGAGAAGAGCAGATCAAAGCCCAGCAAAGCCACTACTTCAAAGATTGTCTGCTATTGTTGCAATAGGTCTGGACATGTAGTGGCTGACTGATAAGAGAAAGGAGTCTTCAGACAAGAAGAAGACTCATCAGAAAGGCAAGAAGGAGAAATCCTTTGTTGTAAAGAAAGATAAGAGTCTAACAGACCAGTCAACTTCAGAGTCAGAATCTGAAGCTGAAGCATATATTGGACTATATGCTGCATCTGAAGAAGAGGAGTTTCTGCAGTTGCTAGACTCCATCAATGAACAAAAGAATCATCAGTGTATGGGGCTGATGGCAGGATCAGAAGAGGACATATGCCAGAATCAGTCTGGTCCTAATAAGGTACAATGTCCTTCTATTACATCTGATTGTTGTACCAGTGAAGAATCAGCTACATCTGCATCAAGTGATGTAGATGCATCTGAATCTGAAGGAGATGTCTATCAATTGATAGACAAGTATGGGGACTTGTTGCAGGCCCTTAAGAAAAGTAAGAACTTGGTTAAATCTCAGGCTCAGGAAATTGCTGAACTAAGGGTTGCTACAACTGAGTTAGAGAAAGTTATTGATCAAAAATTAAATGAAATTGCCAAGCTGAAGAATATAACTATTATTCAGATGGGCACAATTAATTATACTAATGATCAAGTTGAAAGTGAAGGGTTAGATACTACTCTAGAGGGGGGGTGAATAGAGTTATCAAATTTTGCACAGACAAAACTTAATAGTCTACCCAACTCCCTTGGAGTGAAGTGCGGAATGAAAAGATTATAGATATTGATTTAACCTTAAAGCCTAACACAAGTGATGTGTACAAACACAGGTTAACTGTAATTACAGTTAAGCTTGGAAAACCCTAATCAGCAACTAGCAACCTAGTTATATCTAATCACAGCCACAATACAGGAATTAAACAATGGAATCCAGACGACACAAGGAAATTTATAGTGGTTCCCCAAACAACTTGGGTACGTCCACTCTTCTACCCACACGGTAGGAATTCACTCAGGTTTTTGATCAGGTGCCCTGCCACCAATAGGATCTGCTTCAGGTAGATCCAGAAACCCTTTAGACTTTTGATCATGTGTCTAAAAACCAAGCACAGGTTTTTGATCAGGTGCCCTGCCACCAAGGGATACTTTTGAAGGGAGTAATAACCCTGTACAGGAGGGGGAAGAAGGTTAAGATGTCTTCTCTATTTTACAAAGATTAGAGAAGCACAAAAGCTTGCACTGAGCTAGAATGCTCTAAAGAATTAAGGCTCCCCCTGGCTCAAAGATGTCCAGGTGAAGTCTTGCTTCAGTGCAGAAAGACTCTTCAGAAAGTTCTGAAGGAAAAGCTACAGGAAGAAAGTAAATAATAAAATCAAAGATCTTCAAGCAGCTATCTTCTTCTTCTTCAAAGGAACTCTGAGTTTGAACTTCCTGAAAGCAGGAGAACTCAGGTGAAGAAGAGATGAAGATCTTAACACTTCTCAGTTAGATGGAAATTGCTGAGAGCAGAAAACTTTTTCTTGATGAAGGCTTGAAAGCTTGAATGAACAACTGGTTAGCTATTAGCTAGCTTGAATCCTTTTTCAAAGGGTTCTTTATATAACATCAGCAAGCAACGGCTCTCTTCCATTTGAATTATTTGTCTTCTTCTGAGCCTTGAGACCTGGCTGTAAATATCAAGAAGACAGAACAAACTCTGCAGCAGAAACATTCTATAAAAGGAATAAACCTCTTTCTAAGAAGCTGCAGGCTTAAATCAAATAATAGAAGGACTAAATAAAGTCACATCAGAAATAATCTCTTTATAGCAAAAAGAAGACTTTTCAGTCTAACAGCTATAAAGGGCTGACAATAGATAAAGTAGTTTATAATGACAGCTAATAAGACAAACAACTTTATCTTAAAAAGATTTGACTCAGGCAAAAGAGATGGAGCAAATATTGCCTGATAATTTTATCATACAGCTTAAAACAATGTGCCAGAAAATGTATTAATTAATTAAATATAATAAATAAATACAAAATACAAAGGCAGACAGAAAGCGTCGAACGACCTTGGGAGATCGTCGACCGACGCACGGAGATCGTCGAACTATCGGGCAGATAGTCGAACGATCCAGATAGTCGACCTATCGAAGAAGATAGTCGAACTACCCCGGCAGATAGTCGAACTATCAGAGCAGATAGTCGAACTATCAGATAGTCGATCTATCTTGGACAGATAGTCGAACTATCAAGCGCATAGAGATAGTCGACCTATCAAGCAGATAGTCGACCTACCTCAGAAAACAGATAGTCGATCTATCAACAGATAGTCGAACTATCAAAACAAACCAGATAGTCGATCTATCAGCAGATAGTCGAACTATCAGATAGTCGAACTATCAGGACAGATAGTCGAACTATCAAAGACAACAGATAGTCGAACTATCAACAGATAGTCGAACTATCAAGGCGGAACAGATAGTCAACCTATCAACAGATAGTCGAACTATCAAATAGTCGATCTATCAGAACAGATAGTCGAACTACCTCGCCAAGCAGATAGTCGAACTATCAACAGATAGTCGAACTATCAACGCAAAACAGATAGTCGACCTATCAACAGATAGTCGAACTATCAACGCAGGCAAAGCGTCGACCAACTGATAGACGATCGTCGATCAGCCGATAGACGATAGTCGAGCGGCGTTCGACTATTGTCGAACGAAAAAACTACTTAACCAAATTCACAATTTGGAAAAGTGAGGACTCTACAGCTAGACTTCTAACCATTGACCATAGATATTTCTTGGGTCAAGGGGCACAAAGGAGAGGACTAAACTCAAATCAAAACTAGGGTACCAACAATCTCCCCCTATTTGAGTTAAGTCTCTCAACATCTAAAACATAAAGCTAGCTAAAGAGCAATAAAATTATACAGAAAATAGTTAACAATTAACTAGCAGATAAACAAACAGATAAACAAATATAGCACAGCAGTTAATCAAACTATGGATCAACAGAGTCAGGCTTAGCTACAGTAGAGCTAGAAACAAAAGAGATTTTCCTTAAAGGATCATCAGATTCTTTCTTTGACAGTTTCAGGTCCTGCGCACCAATGATCTTCAGTTCTGCAGCTCTTGGGACTACTACTTCAGGATGCTTTTCCATATATTTTGATGGATCAAAAATCTCAGGATTAACCTGGAACTTTTCAAATTCTTTCTTTCTGTAAGCAGACATGGTAGTTAGACCAGTCGTATCTTTTCCTTCTGCTCTAGCTTTTCTTATTTGGGCTGCTCCAACTAGTTCTTGAAAGCGAGCCATCCTAAAGTTAGGATCAAGCTCAGGATTTTCATACACAGGCTCAGGAGAAGCAGCATCAGCTAATTTATCTTGAATAACTAGATAAGACATTGGAAGAAAACTTAGCAAAAGGGTTCTTGCTAGAAATTTTAAAACAAAGTAAACTATTTACCTTTTGAAACAATTTCCTCAGACTGTACTGGTGTTTGAGATGGAATTCTTTTCTTTGGAGAAGGAGGTGGGGAAAAGGTTGGTCTTTGAACCACAACCTCCTTCATTTGTCTTTGAGAGCCAGAAAACGATTTGCCTTGCGAGCTTTGATAACTTTGTCTTGGCTGGGGCTGAAAAGAAGCAGATCTTCCAGAAGAGGCAGCAGGATTAGCTGATAGGTTCCCAGAGGCTCCTGCACCAGGAGGTGGAGGAGGAGGACCTCTGGGAGTCCATCTTGAAACAGGACTATCATACCTCTTAGTTCTTTTTCTTTCTTTCTGCTGATTCTTTGAAAACCACATCCAGTGCTGAAAATCCTTCGATTTAGGGTCAATGCCCTTCAGAATGTAATAGGGAGTATCATTATCCTTACTGGGAGGAGGAGGAGGAGCAGCTTTTCTCTTCTTTGAAGCAGCTTTCTTTCTCTTTGATTTCTCAGAAATATCAGAATCATCATCATCATCAGAATGAGATGAGGGAGGATTTTCATAAGGATCATAGGCTTCTGAAACAGCCTTTTCTTTAAGCTTCAGAGCAGATTTTTCTCTTTCCTCTTCCATGGCATCCAGAGCCAGAAGGGAATCTAAGTCCAACCCTGGAGAGTCTGTAACGCCCCGCCTTTTCAGCGATTATTTTTATTCTCATTTGGCGTTACGTTGACGCGTTTCCGTGGCTTGTGTCATGTGTGGAGTATGGTTTAGCTCCTTAGAACTGAGTGCCCTGTTTGGTAGCCTGTTGGCAAGATCTCCCTAGCAACCGAGTCGTTTTGGTGACCCGGTGTGGCCTCTCGGGGGGATGTTTGTGTTTGGCTTTGCTTGGGTATAACTCGTGTTCTGTTCGTCGAAAGTTAATTTCGACTTCGCCGTTGTGTTCGTAGCGTGGGTATTTAGCTACGGTGCGAATTTCGTCGAATTCCGAGGTGAATCGGTTTTTGCATCGAGTTGGTGTTTTAGGTAATTTTGTAATTACTTATATAATTATATAATTATATATATATATATAAAGAATGAAAAGGATCGGCCCCTTCCTTCATCTTCTTCACGATAGAAACCGCCGGCCCCTTTTGTACGAGAGAAAATAACCGCCGAGCCTTGCCTTCGGACACCGATTCCCGGAGCGTTTGTGGACGGAATTCGATTCCGAGAGTGGATTCGGATTGCTCTCGTCGAGACCTTCATTCCTGCGGTAAGAAATTCGATTTTCGTAGAGTTTTCGAAGGATTGGAATTTTTGGTTTTGGAGTTTTCCGCCATTAATGGCCGAGTCCTTGTTCTAGGTGTTGCGGCCGTTTTGATCCGTGCGAAGAGGAGGAAATCAGTCCAAAGCTTCGCTGTGAATTGAGGCAAGTGGTATTCTTGCCCTTGCCAAGTGTTTTCTTCGAATTTATTTACTGAAATTGAACTCCCGGTTAGCCTAGGTTAGAGGCCTTGTTATTCTCATTTTTTTTTCTTGCTAACTATAGGGCTTAGTTCTTCCTACTGAAACCCCCCCCCCTATGTGGTGATGTTTGGAATCCAAATTGTCGGCGTGAAGCCGCTGTTTTTCCTTAATTTTGATTGTTGCTCCGGTTCGGGCGTAGCCGAGTGGGAGAGTTAGGAGGGGGTGTGGTTGCCAATTTCCTTCGTTTTGGTATCATTCGAATGGTTAGGCATAGTTTGAAAGGTAATAACGTGCGAAGTTGATAGTCGTCTACTGCTACTGCAGTGGCGTGAGTCGTGTGCGCGTTCCGGTGTCGTTCGGAAAATTCCAAACGGTACAGGTTTGCCGCGCACGGTCATCAGCCTTTAGGGCGCACGACCACTGGTCGTGTGCCTCTGTTCGTGCGCGTATAAATTTCATTTTCCAAAGTTCTGTCTCGGGCAATCGCACGAGCGCTGGCAACAGCGCGCACGACCAGTGATCGTGCGACAGTGATCGTGCGCAGTTGCTAGGTTTTCTGTCAGGTTTCCAGGTTCGTTTCGCACGATCATCAGCCAATGAGTGCGCACGACCACTGACCGTGCGCCACTGACCGTGCGTTTTGTATATTTCCTTTTGCTAGGCTAATTTAGCTGATTTCGAGTGCGGGGGTTTAGATACTCAAGTGGCAGGTAACTACCCGAGTTCTGGATCTTCTGCCTTGGTCGTTCGACTATTGTCGAGCCCCGTTTTCCTTAGTGGGTTTTGTGGGTAGTAACTTTATTTTGGCGGCGAGTGAGGCTAGCTCACTCAACGCCAAGGTTTAGGTAGGCACTGAGTGGGTTTCACTCAGCGCCTAGTCGTGTTGGTTCATTTCAACATTTCTTCCTTTACGTTGTATTTCAATTCCGAGTGGATTTCCAGTTGTATATCTGGATTTTTTCCTTGTCGGCCGTTTTCTTGATTTTCCTAGAGGCCGAATCGTGGGTCGTGGATAGTAGTGGTGGTTATAGCTCTTTATGGGGGTGGAGTTTTGTGATATAGCCAAGGCCACCCATGGATTTCTTGCTCCAGGTACGGGCTGGGCATTTCGGGTGGGAAGATCCCTTGTGTTTTCACGTTTTGACCCTCGAGCTTTTGACTTGGACATGGTGGATTGGAGGACTGCGTTTGCCTTCGATCCGGTTCCTCGTTGTTGTTTTGCTACTATCACTTCCCACAGTTTAGGGTGTTAGAAGTTTCTTCCGTGGTAGTTTTGCAGCATTTTAGGCTCTTGGCAGCCTAGTAGGCCCTGCAGGATGTGGTTCCTGGGCTGGGTTGTTGCTGTTTCTTTGCACGTTGTGCATTTTCTGATGTCCTGTTTTGGGCAGTTGTGACTCTTTCTTCTGCATGTTTTCAGTTACTTGTCCTTTTGGTCGACTCTTACATGCAGTTGTTTTTACCTTGATTTTGCTTGCTGAGGTATTCTGTTTTCTTTTGGAATGCCTCAGGTTCGGAGCAGTAGCCAGTCTGGTGGCTAGTAGGTGGTGTTGTTGGTGGACTCCCGGACTTTGAAGTTTTGTTTTCCTTGTTAGTGAGGTAGTTTTCAGTACTTTCTTACAGACATATATGTGTGCTGGTGGGTTCGTGTCAGGTTGTTGGCGCCCACTAGTAGTTTTTACCTTGTACTAGATATATATACTATTGCTGCTACCATTTTCTGGAGATAGTCTACTTGCTTTGTGAGGATTTATGCTAGGTTGCTAGGTATTTTCAAACTATAAATACTATTATAAATGAAGCTCATGATCAGCATGTTTTTATAAACTTAATCACTACTTTCCAAATCACGTACGAAAACCGTTTTCTTATATATATTATATAAACTGAGTGTAGTGTCTTGCATAGTATGAGTGGTTCTCTTGGGACCCTTATGCGCTCTTTAGGGTGTAAAACCTAATCAAAGTATTTTTCCGCAGCGTTTAAATATAGTTTTCTTTTGTGGACTAGATGATCCACTGAGCCGAGGGATACGGACTCTAAACATAACTAATTTTCTATTTCATTAAGCACATGATTTTTCTTGCATAAAGATTGTAGTTGGATTTGCCTGAGCGTCAGCAGTTATCCCCTGCTTGACGTGGCATCATGACGCGTGTTTTCTCTTACTCTGATAATTCTTAATTCAGAGAAAATGCGGGTTGTGACAGTTGGTATCAGAGGGAGGTTGCTTGACAAGTTAGTTGGGCAACCTTCCTTGGATGCTGTTAGTAGTTCAGCATCATGTCATTCACACACCGATATGTCATCAGCACGTCTTGGCAAAAGCACGAACACTACACTCATAGCATAACATGAAGTATACGGGGCATATTATGTAGTATGGGATGCATAATATGTGTTCGTATATGGATCCACCATAGGGGCTACATGTGAGGGTTATGTAGTATGGGATGCATAATCTCACCACATGACTGCGACTAGCACGTTTCTTTTTTCGTTGCATGGAAATGTTATGTAGTATGGGATGCATAACATTTTCATGTGTACGCCGCTCATATCATGCATTAGGGCCTTTGTTTTTAAAATGCATAGCACAATCATGCATATCATAACATTGCATAAGCACAACGCGCCAAGCTAAAGATTTGCAGGATGACATATGTACACACATAAGTTTTCAAACTAACATAAGTTCATGCATCCGATCTAGGCACAAGAGTTAGTGAGGTGGTGGTTAACCATCCTAGGATAGGGCATATCATCTAATTTTTTTTTTTGTGAAGAAGATAAACTCTCAGAGCAAGTTTAGCAGCTTTAAGTCTATATCTACATATGTATTGTCTGTACTGGTAGTCGGTTCTAGTCGTGGGATTTGGATCTGATTTGCGTTGTATTGATTTTTTTTTTTTTTTTTTTTAGAATGGCTAGGCGTCCTGTGACTCGATCGACTCCCCTGTCTGAGGGTGAATCTTCTGGAGCTCAGAACGATGCGGTGATCGAGGGTCTGCGTCAGAGTAGCGAAGCTATGGGGAGGCAGTTGGAGGAAGTGCAAGCCCAGATTCAGTCTTTGGTGGCAGTTGTGGCAGGCCAGGCTCAGGGTGCGCAAGTTCCTGCTGGGGGGTTAGCTGTTCCTCCTCCTCCTGCACCCTTGAGACCTCCAGTGGTGGTGCCAGCAGAGATGGCCTTCATCTCGCAGTTTCAGAGGCTGAGCCCTCCCACTTATGATGGGAAGGCAGATTTCATGGTGATAGAAGACTGGCTGATCTCCATGGAGGAGATGTTCTCGTACTCTGGGATTTCAGATGATCAGAGGGTGATGATAGCCGCCTATCAGCTTAAAGGTTTGGCTAAGAGTTGGTGGCTGAGAGAGAAGGAGAGCCTGGTAGCCGGATGCTCTTGGGAAGTGTTCAAGGAGATGCTGTTGAGGAAGTTCTTACCCTCGGTCGAGCGTGACCGCCTCATGAATGATTTCCTCTATCTGAAGCAAAGGCAGCTCACGGTGGGTGAGTATGAGATAGAGTTTAGTAAGTTGAGCCGTTTTGCCCCTGGATTGGTCAGCGTTGAGGCTGATCGAGTTAAGCGATTCCTCGGTGGTTTGAGGAGTGAGGTGCAGCAGTTGGCCAGTGCTTATGGGTCAGTGACTTATGCTGGAGTTGTAGAGGCTGCTCTTAAGGTTGAGGCCATTGAGGCGGCGAAGAGCAGAGGCCAGCAGTTGAAGAAGGATAAGAGGAAGTTGGTAGAGGAGAAGAAACCCCTGGTACCCGATGCTGTTCCGGGAAAGAGGAGCAGGGTGGTGTGCAGTTTCTGTGGCCGGTCAGGCCATCCTGTTGAGAGGTGTTTCAAGAAGGCGGCAGCTCAGAAGAAGGAGCAGGTTCATGCGATTCAGGGTGCTCCTAGGAGAGATGTCTCCTGTTCAGTTTGCAAGCGATCCGGGCATGATGCAGCCCAGTGTTGGTCCAGAGATAGAGTCTGCTTTCAGTGTGGGCAGAAGGGACACATTAAGTCGAGGTGTCCTCAGGTCCAGTCAGCTCTTCCTGCAGTTCCGTTACAGGCTTTACCTCCACCTCAGCGTGTGGACAAGGGAAAAGGGAAGCTGAACGTGATTTCTTCCGAGGAGGCTCAGACTTCGACCCAGGTGATCTCAGGTTAGTTGTTTGTTGTTTTTCTTTTCTTTCTAGCCTGGTAGTTTAGTTGCTAGATTGTTTGCGGCACTGTTGTGCTAGTTCCTTAGCTTTGTGCGTTCCTATAGGGAAATTTAAGGTGAAGAACCGTTGGGCGCGTGTTCTGTTTGACTCCGGCGCTACCCACTCGTTCGTGGCTAGAGCCTTTGTGGAGCGTCATCGGTTGTCTCTAGATCGTGTTCGGGATTCCTTCCGTGTCAAGTTTCCCTCTGGTGAATCCGTGTTGTCAGATATGGGTATTTTGGATTGCCCGGTTTTGTTGGGGGATTTTCTTGCGAAGGCGGATCTGAAGGTGATTGATCTAGAGGATTTCGATGTCATTTTGGGCATGGACTGGCTCTCTCGGTATGATGCGGTCATTCAGTGCAAAGGAAAGCGCTTGGACTTCATCAGGGACGACGGTCAGCCCGGCAGCGTGTATGCTGATCCGTGTCAGGATTCTCCTGTTCTCTCTGCGGTATGTGTTCAGAGATTGTTTCTTTCTGATAGTTGTGTTTGTTTAGTATCGGCGGTTGGAACCGTTGTTAGCGGGCCACGCTTGGAGGAGATTCCTATTGTTCGTGGTTTCGCCGATGTTTTTCCTGATGATCTTCCTGGTATCCCTCCTGAGCGGGATGTGGAGTTTGTTATTGATTTGGAGCCGGGTACGCGTCCTATTGCTAAGGCGCCGTACCGGATGGCCCCTCGTGAGCTAGAGGAGTTGCGAATTCAGTTAGATGAGTTGTTGGCTAAAGGTTTTATCAGGCAGAGTTCGTCGCCTTGGGGTGCTCCTGTTTTGTTCGTAAAGAAGAAAGATGGGTCGATGCGGCTTTGCATTGACTATAGAGAGTTGAACAAGGTCACTATCAAGAACAGGTACCCTCTGCCGAGGATCGATGATTTATTTGACCAGTTGCGTGGTAGCACGGTGTTCTCCAAGATCGATCTTCGTTCGGGCTATCATCAGCTCAGGATCCGTGAGGCAGATATTCCACGGACTGCGTTTAGGTCGAGGCATGGACACTTTGAGTTTCTGGTGATGTCGTTTGGTCTGACCAACGCACCATCAGCCTTCATGGATATGATGAACCGGGTGTTCAAGGATTTCCTAGACAAGTTCGTGGTGGTCTTCATTGATGACGTGCTAGTTTATTCTCGCAGTGCTGAGGAGCATGAGCAGCATTTGCGTTTGGTCCTATCAGAGTTGAGGAACCACAAGTTATACGCCAAGTTGAGCAAGTGCGAATTTTGGTTGCCTCAGGTTTCTTTTCTAGGCCACGTGGTGAACAAGGATGGGATTTCGGTTGACCCAGAAAAGATTGCAGCAGTGACGGATTGGAGTAGGCCGAATACTCCTAAGGAGATCAGAAGTTTCTTAGGGTTGGCTGGCTATTACAGGAGATTCGTGGAGGGTTTCTCTTCTCTAGCCGCACCTTTGACCAAGCTAACTCAGAAGAATGTGGCTTTTGTTTGGAGCGAGAAGTGCGAAGAAGCTTTTCAGGAGTTAAAGAGGAGGTTGTGTACTGCTCCCGTTCTGACCCTTCCTATTGAGGGCGTAGATTTTGATGTGTATGTGGATGCGTCGCATATTGGTCTGGGATGCGTATTAATGCAGGACGGAAAAGTAATTGCTTATGGGTCAAGGCAGTTGAAAACTCATGAGCGGAATTATCCTACGCATGACCTTGAGTTTGCAGCGGTTATCTATGCGTTGAAGTTGTGGAGGCACCTACTTTATGGGGCTCAGTGCAAGATTTTTACGGACCATAAGAGCCTGAAGTACGTGTTCACGCAGAAGGAGTTGAATCTGCGTCAGCGGCGGTGGCTCGAGTATGTGGCGGATTATGATGTGGAAATCCAGTATCATCCGGGTAAGGCCAATGTGGTGGCCGACGCCCTGAGCCGAAAGACGGGAAAGATCTTTAACCTCTCTGCCGATCGATTAGTTGAGGAGTTCCTCCTTATGGATATTTCAGTGGGATGCTGTAGTTTGCAGAATAGCTTATCAGTGGAAGAGCCGTCCTGGATTTCTTTGACTAGACTGCATCAGAAGGACGATCCGGATCTGTTGCACCTTCTTACCAGGACAGAGAAGGGAGAGTTGCCAGATTTTTCTATTGATGATGCGGGTACCTTGAAGTACCGCGGCAGGTTTTGCGTTCCCGCTGTTGGGAACATTAGGAGTAGGATTTGCAGTGAGGCTCATGGTTCCAGCGTTGCCTACCATCCAGGATCTACGAAGATGTACCGTGACTTAAAGCAAATTGCTTGGTGGTATGGTATGAAAGGAGATATAGCCCGTTATGTTGCTGAGTGTCACACTTGCAAGCGTGTGAAGGCCGATCATGGAAGGCCTGGTGGTAAGTTGACTCCGCTAGATATCCCGACTTGGAAGTGGGAGAGTATATCTATGGACTTCATTACGGGTTTGCCAAAATCCCCGAGAGGATTTGATTCTGTTTGGGTTATAGTGGATAGATTGACGAAGTGTGCTCACTTCGTGCCTTATAAGATTGATTACCCGATGAAGAAGATAGCGGAGTTGTACTTGAATGAAGTCATCCGACTCCACGGTGTGCCGGTTAGCATCATTTCTGATCGAGACTCCCGGTTTACTTCTCGTTTTTGGCAGAGTCTGCAGGAGGGTTTGGGTACGGATCTGAGGTATTCTACTGCGTACCACCCTCAGACCAATGGGCAGACGGAGCGGGTCAATCAGATTGTTGAGGATATGATCAGGTGCTATATTTTAGACCACGGTGGAGCGTGGGATGAGCGACTGCGACTCATGGAATTTGCTTACAATAACAGTTATCAGGAAAGCTTGCAGATGGCTCCGTTCGAAGCCTTGTATGGGAGGCGCTGTAGGACTCCGTTGTTTTGGGCTGAGGCTGGTGAGAAGCCTTTGTTGGGTCCTGATGCTCTGGAAGAGATGGAAGTCGCCGTGAAGCTTATTCGGGAGAAGCTTCGTTTAGCCCAGGAGAGGTATGAAAAGAACGCCAATCGGCGTAGGTCCGCATTGGAGTTTTTAGTAGGGGATCATGTATACCTCAAGGTTTCTCCAATGGTTGGTGTGAAGAGATTTGGTAAAAATCGGAAATTGGACCCAAGGTTTGTGGGCCCGTTCGAGATTTTGGAGCGGATTGGTGTGTCGGCATATAGGTTGGATTTGCCAGCGAACTTCCCTGGTGTTCATAATGTTTTTCATGTTAGCCAATTGCGGAAGTGTGTGCGCAGCAGTGGGAAACTCTTGGACGTTGTGCCCCAGTTGGAGCCCAACCTCTCTTTTGTTGAGGTGCCAGTTCGTATTTTGGATACTCAGGAGCGTGTGCTGCGAAAGAAGTCCATACCGATGGTGAAAGTTCTATGGAAAAATCAGGATTTGGAGAGCGCGACTTGGGAGCTAGAGCCGGCCATGAGGAGGGCGTACCCTCACCTGTTTCGCTGATTTGATCGGTATGTTTCCCTTTGTAACTTCTGTTTGTTACCTTTTCCTTCTTTAGTAGAAGGGCTGTGCGCAAAGTTTCGGGACGAAACTTTCTTTTAGGGGGAGTGACTGTAACGCCCCGCCTTTTCAGCGATTATTTTTATTCTCATTTGGCGTTACGTTGACGCGTTTCCGTGGCTTGTGTCATGTGTGGAGTATGGTTTAGCTCCTTAGAACTGAGTGCCCTGTTTGGTAGCCTGTTGGCAAGATCTCCCTAGCAACCGAGTCGTTTTGGTGACCCGGTGTGGCCTCTCGGGGGGATGTTTGTGTTTGGCTTTGCTTGGGTATAACTCGTGTTCTGTTCGTCGAAAGTTAATTTCGACTTCGCCGTTGTGTTCGTAGCGTGGGTATTTAGCTACGGTGCGAATTTCGTCGAATTCCGAGGTGAATCGGTTTTTGCATCGAGTTGGTGTTTTAGGTAATTTTGTAATTACTTATATAATTATATAATTATATATATATATATAAAGAATGAAAAGGATCGGCCCCTTCCTTCATCTTCTTCACGATAGAAACCGCCGGCCCCCTTTTGTACGAGAGAAAATAACCGCCGAGCCTTGCCTTCGGACACCGATTCCCGGAGCGTTTGTGGACGGAATTCGATTCCGAGAGTGGATTCGGATTGCTCTCGTCGAGACCTTCATTCCTGCGGTAAGAAATTTGATTTTCGTAGAGTTTTCGAAGGATTGGAATTTTTGGTTTTGGAGTTTTCCGCCATTAATGGCCGAGTCCTTGTTCTAGGTGTTGCGGCCGTTTTGATCCGTGCGAAGAGGAGGAAATCAGTCCAAAGCTTCGCTGTGAATTGAGGCAAGTGGTATTCTTGCCCTTGCCAAGTGTTTTCTTCGAATTTATTTACTGAAATTGAACTCCCGGTTAGCCTAGGTTAGAGGCCTTGTTATTCTCATTTTTTTTTCTTGCTAACTATAGGGCTTAGTTCTTCCTACTGAAACCCCCCCCCCCTATGTGGTGATGTTTGGAATCCAAATTGTCGGCGTGAAGCCGCTGTTTTTCCTTAATTTTGATTGTTGCTCCGGTTCGGGCGTAGCCGAGTGGGAGAGTTAGGAGGGGGTGTGGTTGCCAATTTCCTTCGTTTTGGTATCATTCGAATGGTTAGGCATAGTTTGAAAGGTAATAACGTGCGAAGTTGATAGTCGTCTACTGCTACTGCAGTGGCGTGAGTCGTGTGCGCGTTCCGGTGTCGTTCGGAAAATTCCAAACGGTACAGGTTTTCCGCGCACGGTCATCAGCCTTTAGGGCGCACGACCACTGGTCGTGTGCCTCTGTTCGTGCGCGTATAAATTTCATTTTCCAAAGTTCTGTCTCGGGCAATCGCACGAGCGCTGGCAACAGCGCGCACGACCAGTGATCGTGCGACAGTGATCGTGCGCAGTTGCTAGGTTTTCTGTCAGGTTTCCAGGTTCGTTTCGCACGATCATCAGCCAATGAGTGCGCACGACCACTGACCGTGCGCCACTGACCGTGCGTTTTGTATATTTCCTTTTGCTAGGCTAATTTAGCTGATTTCGAGTGCGGGGGTTTAGATACTCAAGTGGCAGGTAACTACCCGAGTTCTGGATCTTCTGCCTTGGTCGTTCGACTATTGTCGAGCCCCGTTTTCCTTAGTGGGTTTTGTGGGTAGTAACTTTATTTTGGCGGCGAGTGAGGCTAGCTCACTCAACGCCAAGGTTTAGGTAGGCACTGAGTGGGTTTCACTCAGCGCCTAGTCGTGTTGGTTCATTTCAACATTTCTTCCTTTACGTTGTATTTCAATTCCGAGTGGATTTCCAGTTGTATATCTGGATTTTTTCCTTGTCGGCCGTTTTCTTGATTTTCCTAGAGGCCGAATCGTGGGTCGTGGATAGTAGTGGTGGTTATAGCTCTTTATGGGGGTGGAGTTTTGTGATATAGCCAAGGCCACCCATGGATTTCTTGCTCCAGGTACGGGCTGGGCATTTCGGGTGGGAAGATCCCTTGTGTTTTCACGTTTTGACCCTCGAGCTTTTGACTTGGACATGGTGGATTGGAGGACTGCGTTTGCCTTCGATCCGGTTCCTCGTTGTTGTTTTGCTACTATCACTTCCCACAGTTTAGGGTGTTAGAAGTTTCTTCCGTGGTAGTTTTGCAGCATTTTAGGCTCTTGGCAGCCTAGTAGGCCCTGCAGGATGTGGTTCCTGGGCTGGGTTGTTGCTGTTTCTTTGCACGTTGTGCATTTTCTGATGTCCTGTTTTGGGCAGTTGTGACTCTTTCTTCTGCATGTTTTCAGTTACTTGTCCTTTTGGTCGACTCTTACATGCAGTTGTTTTTACCTTGATTTTGCTTGCTGAGGTATTCTGTTTTCTTTTGGAATGCCTCAGGTTCGGAGCAGTAGCCAGTCTGGTGGCTAGTAGGTGGTGTTGTTGGTGGACTCCCGGACTTTGAAGTTTTGTTTTCCTTGTTAGTGAGGTAGTTTTCAGTACTTTCTTACAGACATATATGTGTGCTGGTGGGTTCGTGTCAGGTTGTTGGCGCCCACTAGTAGTTTTTACCTTGTACTAGATATATATACTATTGCTGCTACCATTTTCTGGAGATAGTCTACTTGCTTTGTGAGGATTTATGCTAGGTTGCTAGGTATTTTCAAACTATAAATACTATTATAAATGAAGCTCATGATCAGCATGTTTTTATAAACTTAATCACTACTTTCCAAATCACGTACGAAAACCGTTTTCTTATATATATTATATAAACTGAGTGTAGTGTCTTGCATAGTATGAGTGGTTCTCTTGGGACCCTTATGCGCTCTTTAGGGTGTAAAACCTAATCAAAGTATTTTTCCGCAGCGTTTAAATATAGTTTTCTTTTGTGGACTAGATGATCCACTGAGCCGAGGGATACGGACTCTAAACATAACTAATTTTCTATTTCATTAAGCACATGATTTTTCTTGCATAAAGATTGTAGTTGGATTTGCCTGAGCGTCAGCAGTTATCCCCTGCTTGACGTGGCATCATGACGCGTGTTTTCTCTTACTCTGATAATTCTTAATTCAGAGAAAATGCGGGTTGTGACAGAGTCATCCCAGATGGTTGACTTTTCAACTTGCAGTTCCTTTTCTTTCTCTTTTAAAGATTATACTCTTAAATCTCAGGCAGCTCTCGCTTGAACTTCTTCCAAATTCAGAACAGGAGAGTCATCCTTGACTTTATCTTGATTCTCAGATTCATCCTCTCTATCATCTAAGAAAGATTCCAATTCAGGATCTACTTGAGTATCAGAAACACTTGGATCAGCTTCAGAAACAACTGCTATGATCTGAGCAGCTAAAGCTTCTTTAATAACATCTGTAGAATTATGAATACAGATCTGCTAAATAAATAGAAATCATTCCTTCCAGGAATTCACAAACTAACAAATTAATCGACTCATCAACAAAACGGATGAAAGAGTTACCTTCATATTTGACCATCTCCCATGATTCATTCAGATATGAAGTTATAATTCCTTCTAGGAATCTAGCAATCACAGGAGTGGAGAGGTCTTCTAGGCAGACTTTTACTGCAATCTCAGATAACAAGATTCCATCTGCTATTTCCTTATCTGATAAAACTGGAGCTATTTCTTTCTCAGCTGGAGCTATTTCTTTCTCAGCTGGAGCTATTTCTTCCAGGGCTGTCATGACTATATCTTTTATAGCTGGAGGTGAGGCAGGATGGTCTGAGGCATCTTCATGGAACATCTCCACCTGCCTGATTTCAGTGGATACTGAAACCAGGCCCCTTAAGGAAGATGGCTCAGCAGATTTTGAAAGGGATTTGATGGAGGCAGATAATATATCAATGGAGGCTGCAAGGGGAGCGATTGCCTCTTCAATCATGGTCTTGATTGACGGGGTAATCAACTCCACAATGCGGGAGATGAATTCAGGAGAGATCTCAAGAGATGAAGGATGTGAAGTGGATGGAGCTGCAGCAGATATGGTAGTGGTGCTGGGATGAGAAATGGTGTGGACAGGGGATCGAGCAGGAGATGGAGCAGGAGAGTTAATTGGGGAATTAACTGGGGAATGAACGGGAGACAGAGGAGGAGTAGGAATTCTCTCAGATCCTAACAAATCAAAGCTAGGAGCAGATATCCTAGCCAGATGAGCAGGTAGAGGAGATGCTGGAGGGGAAAGAGGAACAACCGTAGTTGTTTCTGGAGCAGAAGAAGAAGAAGGTCGTACTTCAGCTGAAGTTAATGGAACTTCAACTGAAGCAGACAGCAAAGCAGAGGAGGAGGAGGGAAGAGCTGAGCCAGCTTCAACATGGTGAGGAGTGACTGATTCAGTCCTGGTGTCCTCAGATGTTGCTGGAGCAGGTTTCACAAACGTTCTCTTCCATTTGGAGAATAGGTTGGGATCCATCTTCTTGCTCGCATTGATTGTTGTTGCAGTTGAACTTAGCAGCTGGGGGTATTTTTCCTTAAGGAAGATTCCAATGACCCTTCCTAGGGTGACTTCCTTCTTACCAGTCTTTTTCCTGATTAAATCAAACACAACTGTTGCCCAATCTATCCTTTTTCGATTAACAATCGCACACATGAGTGCGAATTGCTGCCTTGTTATATTATCGTGAGCAGAGTGCTTACCTAGGAGCACTTTTCCTACTAGCTCAGCAAGAAACTTGATTTTGAAGGGAAAATTCACTTTGAGTAGCTTCGTGGGAATGCCCTCAGCATGTCCCAGCTCAACTAGCATTCTTCCGAATTCCTGAGCATCTTGCTCATAATCCTCGTCACCATTAACTAATCCAAAAACATCAGATAAAACGGCCGGAGTCAGGATTACCTCTTCTCCGCCGATGGTACCGATCATCGATTCGTCTGTGGAAGACGACGTGAAAGCCCATTCTTTGATTTCTGGGATGTTTATCTTAATCCTTGCAGACATTAACTTCTCTAATCCCTGATCCCGGCACAGCTGTAGAACTTCTACGATTCCTGCATCGCAGCTGCTGAACGCGTCGAAATCCACGCTAAATCCTGCATCAAACTTCACGACGGCTAGAACTGCTGGAGAGACCGCCATGGATTCGCTGGAGAAAGCTCGAGAAAGCTGCAGAGAACGAAGAAGACGAAACGCCCGGAAATCGCAAGCGGGAAAGCAGAATGCGAGAGGGCACGCTCCGTCGACGATAAAACACAAGATCTTTTAACCTAGGTCGACTATCGGCTTTATATTAGACCGGAAATAGTCGATCTATTAAAAAGATACTTGACCCGATAGTCGAACGGCCGTTCGACGATCGGCTCAGAAGCAGAGTAGTCGAACCATCGTTCGGCTATTTCTGGCTTCACAAGCAACAAGCTGTCGTCGTTCAGAGATCGACGATGAGCTCAACCTGTTCGACGATGGTCGAACGTCGATCGACGATCTTCAAACAGATAAGCTATCATTAACCAGAGGTCGACGATAGGCTTAATCCGTTCGACGATCTTCGATCATCGTTCGACGATCTTCAAGCAGATTTCAACATAGGCAGATATAGTCACACTTAGTCTCGTCCATTAATCATGCCTAGTTGAACTAAAAAGAACAGATGCTTCTGTTCATCTAAAGGCTTGGTGAATATATCACCTCTCTGAAACTCAGTGGATATGAACTCAAGACAGATCTTGTTCTTTTCCACACAATCTCTCAGGAAATGGTGCCTAATCTCAATGTGCTTCGTTCTAGAGTGGTGCACTGGATTTTGTGCAATTGAGATAGCACTGGTACTATCACACATGATCTTGGTGTTCTTGTGTGAGTAACCATAATCCACAAGCTGGTTTTGAATCCACAGGATCTGTGAACAACAACTGGCAGCTGCTATATATTCAGCCTCTGCAGTTGAAGTTGAGACAGAAGCCTGCTTCTTACAGAACCAAGAGACCAATCTCTCTCGCAGGAACTGGCAAGTTCCTGAGGTGCTCTTCCTGTCAACTCTACAACCAGCATAATCAGAATCAGAATATCCAATTAATTCAAACTCTAACTCAGCTGGGTACCAAAGTCCTAGATTTGGACATCCCTTCAGGTATCTCAGGATTCTCTTTAGAAGAATCAGATGAGATTCCTTGGGGTTGACCTGGAATCTAGCACAAAGGCATGTAGCAAACATTATATCTAGCCTACTTGTAGTTAGATATAATAGGGAACCAACAATGGCCCTATAATTCTTTTGATCAACTGGCTTGCCGTGATCATCAGAATCAATAACTACATTAGTAGCCATGGGTGTAGGCATTGCTGAAGCATCAGCCATCCCAAATTTCTTTACCAATTCCTTGGCATATTTGGATTGGGAGATGAAGATACCATCAACATCTTGCTTAACTTGGAGACCAAGAAAGTAAGACAGCACACCCATGCTACTCATCTCAAACTTGGAATGCATCAAGTTGGAAAACTTTTTGCACAGTTTGGGATCAGTGGAGCCAAAAATAATATCATCTACATACACCTGAACTAACAGGATTGTGTCCTTGTGATGCTTGACAAAAAGGGTTCTATCAACTACTCCCCTAGTAAAGTTGTGCTCTAACAGGAAACTAGCTAAGGTCTCATACCAGGCCCTAGGAGCTTGCTTTAGTCCATAAAGAGCTTTCTGTAACTTAAAAACATGAGAAGGCTGAGTTGAAGAAACAAACCCTGGTGGTTGTTCAACAAACACCTCTTCATTAAGCTCACCATTTAGGAATGCACTTTTGACATCCATTTGGAACACCTTAAACTTCATGAAGGCTGCATAGGCCAAGAAGATCCTTATTGCTTCTAGCCTTGCAATAGGAGCAAAGGTTTGGTCATAGTCTATACCTTCCTCCTGTCTGTAGCCCTGAGCTACAAGCCTAGCTTTATTCCTTATTATAATTCCATTTGCATCTAACTTGTTTCTATACACCCACTTGGTGCCTATGATCAGTTGGCCTTTAGGTCTTGGAACCAAAGTCCAAACTTTACATCTCTCAAACTGATTGAACTCCTCTTGCATTGCAATGATCCAGTGGGGATCTAGCTCTGCATCTTTAAAGGTGAGGGGCTCAACCTGTGAGAGGAAACAAGCATGCATCACATCCTGTCTTAATTGGTGTCTTGTTTGCACACCAGCTGATATGTCTCCATTCAATTGAGATGTGGGGTGATCTCTAAGTGTGACAATATCAGCAGGTGGGATGTGATCTTCAGCAACAGTTGGGATTAATTCCTCAGGAGGAATTTGATCTACTATTGGTGGTACAACAACAGCTTCAACAACTTCAGCAATGTCTTCATCACTGTCTGATTCAGTGATCTGAAGAGTTGATAGTTGAAGAATTTCTTAAGGGGCATCATGTACCTGCAAAGAACTGGAGGAAGGAGAATTTTCTTTCTCCTTGTAAAACATCTGAGACTCATCAAAAGTCACATGCACAGATTCTTCTATCTTACAGGTAGATTTGTTATAAACCCTATAAGCTTTGCTTACTTGGGAATATCCAAGCATGATTCCCATTGAAGCTTTTGCTTCAAATTTTCTAATATATTCTTTATTATTATTATGAATATAAACAATACAGCCAAAAACTCTAAAGTAATTAATTTTTGGTTTCTTTCCTTTAAGCAACTCATAAGGAGTTTTACACTTAAGTTTGTGTATCAAACTTCTATTCAAGACATAGTTGGCTGTACTAACAGCTTCTGCCCAATAGGATAGAGGCATGTTAGCATCTGCCAACAATGTACTAGCAGCTTCAATGAGTGTTCTATTTTTCCTTTCAACTATCCCATTTTGTTGGGGAGTTCTAGGAGCTGAGAAGCTATGTTTGATACCTTCTCTCTCACAGAATTCTTGCATGAGAAGAGAGTCAAACTCAGTACCATGATCACTTCTGATCAAGGCCACATGAGTAGAGTACTCAGTCTGCACACATAATAGAAAGTCTGTAAGGGCTTTGAAGTTATCAGACTTAGTTCTCAAAAAGAAAACCCAACTGAACCTAGAGAAGTCATCTACAATTACTAAAGTGTAATACTTCCCTCCTAAACTCTGTACATTTATTGGGCCAAAAAGGTCCAAATGTAATAAATACAGGATTCTAGGAGAATCACTTTTAATTACAGATTTAAAAGAATTTTTGGTTTGCTTGCCTAGCTGACAAGCCTTGCATAGGCTCTCCTTCTTGTAGGGGCAAGAAGGTAAACCTCTAACAAGTTTGTGCTTAGATAACCTAGATATATTTTTAAGGTTTACATGGCTAAGCCTCTTATGCCATAGGGAATTATTATTAAGGGTTACTTCATTAAACAGGCAGATTTCAGAATGAGATGAATTGAAATCTACTAAATAAATGTTACCTATTCTAATACCTACTAAAACAACATTATTATTTAAAGTAATATTGCAAGAGAAATTAGAAAATGAAACCTGGTAGCCAGCATCACATAGCTGGCTAACTGAAATCAGATTATGCTTCAGTCCATTGACATAAGCAACTCTCTTGAAAGTAACTGCTCCAATTGTGATCTTGCCATAGCCTTCTGTCTGACCACAGCTGGAGTCTCCAAAGATAACCTTTGGGCCAAGCTTAGCTTTGAACTTTGATAGAAGATCTTTATTTCCTGTCATATGCTTAGAGCATCCACTATCCAAATACCACTTATTTTGAGTGATTGGATAGGCCTTCACCTGCAAGACAATTATTTAGACAGAGTGGACCCAGGTAACCTTGGGTCCCTTGTTTTTCACATAAGAAAAACTGGAAATATATGAGAATGCAGGCTGAGGGTGATAACCTAGTGGGTGAGATCTCCTAGGTGGGATTCTCCATGCAGATGATGGGTCAACAAACCTAGGGTTTCTATTCTCATTTAGGTTTCTATGGAATTGATTATGATTTTGAAAATCATATTGAAATCGTCGATCGACGTTCGACGATGGGCGCTCAGATCGTCGAGCTTCGTTCGACCATGGAACTTTCGATCGTCGAGCGGCGTTCGACGCTCTTTGCATTTCTTTAAAGAACTTCTTTCTCTTTTCTCTCTTAGCTTTATTTAAGGTTTTATTAACCAGATTTACTTGCTCAGTGTTCTTCTTTCCACTAGCTGAAATGAAGTTCACTGGAGTTGAAAGATTATTTTTAAGAAGGACTGGGGGTTCACTGGGAGAAGATCCTAAGCCTAGTTTATCATTACCTGACCTAGTGTTAGTCATGCTGGTAATTCTAACAACTTAAGGCTTCTACCATTAAGGGATTCTTCTAATCTCTTAGACTTAGCTAACTCTATTTTAAGAAATTTAATTTCTTCACTACAAGTAGTGAGATCTTCCTTTAACCTAATGTTTTCAGAGGTTATTGATTCTGAGTCAGCTAACCTATTTCTAAGTTCTTTTATTTCCTTTTCTGAGCTAATTAAATCTAAACATAAAGATTTAAATTCTAATTTAAATTCTTCTGAAGTAAAATCTTAAGAAGAAAGTACCTCATCTTCTGTAGGCATCTCTTCATCAGAATCAGAACTCTCTGCAGCAGAGTGATTGCTGCAGGCATCTATTGCCATTAGGCAAACTTCTTTTGCCTTCTTCTCTTCCTCATCTTCATTGGAGCTTGATGTCTTCATCAGAATCACTCCAGGTTTCAGCAATGAAACCTCTCTCCTTCTTTTTGTTTTTGTAGGAGGATGGCTTGGAGTGCTTCCTGTGTTGTTCTTTTTCTTTTCTCTTTTCTTTGTTCTTCTCCTCTGGACATTCTGGCAAGATATGTCCAGGCTTCCTGCAACCATAACAAATAATTTCTTTAGCAGGAGAGCGATCATACCTTGGTTTGTCTTCATAGCGTGAAGACTTCTTTCTGAACTCCTTTCTCCCCATCTTGAGAAACCTTTTGGCAAACAATGCCATAAGTTCCTCATTAGATTGGCTGCCTTCAGAAACATCTGCAGCCTTAAGAGCTAGAGATTGCTCTTTTCTTGTTGGAGTGGGGGTCTTGGCTTCAGCTTCTGCTTCTCTGGTCTTCAGCACTTGCTCAAAAGACTTGAGCTTGCCGAGGAGGGCTTCAGTGGAGATCTCATTAGTACTTCTGGCTTCCTTGATGGGCCAGATTCTTAGATCCCATGTGCTAGGGAAGCACATAAGAATCTTATCATTGACCTCTGTCAATGATATGTCCTTGTCCAGGGTCCTCAGCTCATTGATGATTGAGCTGAGCCTGGTGTACATAGCTTCAACTGATTCAGCATCAGTTTTCTTGAAGTTCTCATACTGTGAGATAAGGTTGGACCTTCTGTCCTTCCTTTCATCAGCTGAACCAGCTACAATCTGGTTCAGTGTGTCCCACATGGCCTTTGCTGAGGAGCAGTCAGCCACCTTCTAGAACACCTCATCAGACATTGTCTGAGCCAGTATGTTCATTGCCTTGGCATCTGCAATTTTGGCCTTCTTGTATTCATCATTGTAATCTGGAGGAGGCACTGCACTCATATCAGATGATGAGGCAGTGGCAGCAGCAGGTGCTCTTGGGGGACCTGACAAAATAGAAGCAAAGATGCTTTCATCAATAGAGTTCATATATAATTTAATCCTTGCCTTCCAGATGCCAAACTTTGCTAAGTTGCATGCTGGAGGTCTGGTACTAGAATAATCCTTGGACTGGGCCATGATAGTGAATATCTATAAGCTCTTGGTATCTATCAGGATCTTGTGACTTAGGTGTTAGCCTATTCAGTCAGTCAACCTCCCTCTGATACCAATTGAAAGTGAAGGGATAGATACTACTCTAGAGGGGGGGTGAATAGAGTTATCAAATTTTGCACAGACAAAACTTAATAGTCTACCCAACTCCCTTGGAGTGAAGTGCGGAATGAAAAGATTATAGATATTGATTTAACCTTAAAGCCTAACACAAGTGATGTGTACAAACACAGGTTAACTGTAATTACAGTTAAGCTTGGAAAACCCTAATCAGCAACTAGCAACCTAGTTATATCTAATCACAGCCACAATACAGGAATTAAACAATGGAATCCAGACGACACAAGGAAATTTATACCCACAACTTGGGTACGTCCCCAAACAACTTGGGTACGTCCACTCTTCTACCCACACGGTAGGAATTCACTCAGGTTTTTGATCAGGTGCCCTGCCACCAACAGGATCTGCTTCAGGTAGATCCAGAAACCCTTTAGACTTTTGATCAGGTGTCTAAAAACTAAGCACAGGTTTTTGATCAGGTGCCCGCCACCAAGGGATACTTTTGAAGGGAGTAATAACCCTGTACAGGAGGGGGAAGAAGGTTAAGATGTCTTCTCTATTTTACAAAGATTAGAGAAGCACAAAAGCTTGCACTGAGCTAGAATGCTCTAAAGAATCAAGGCTCCCCCTGGCTCAAAGATGTCCAGGTGAAGTCTTGCTTCAGTGCAGAAAGACTCTTCAGAAAGTTCTGAAGGAAAAGCTACAGGAAGAAAGTAAATAATAAAATCAAAGATCTTCAAGCAGCTATCTTCTTCTTCTTCTTCTTCTTCTTCAAAGGAACTCTGAGTTTGAACTTCCTGAAAGCAGGAGAACTCAGGTGAAGAAGAGATGAAGATCTTAACACTTCTCAGTTAGATGGAAATTGCTGAGAGCAGAAAACTTTTTCTTGATGAAGGCTTGAAAGCTTGAATGAACAACTGGTTAGCTATTAGCTAGCTTGAATCCTTTTTCAAAGGGTTCTTTATATAACATCAGCAAGCAACGGCTCTCTTCCATTTGAATTATTTGTCTTCTTCTGAGCCTTGAGACCTGGCTGTAAATATCAAGAAGACAGAACAAACTCTGCAGCAGAAACATTCTATAAAAGGAATAAACCTCTTTCTAAGAAGCTGCAGGCTTAAATCAAATAACAGAAAGACTAAATAAAGTCACATCAGAAATAATCTCTTTATAGCAAAAAGAAGACTTTTCAGTCTAATGGCTATAAAGGGCTGACAATAGATAAAGTAGTTTATAATGACAGCTAATAAGACAAACAACTTTATCTTAAAAAGATTTGACTCAGGCAAAAGAGATGGAGCAAATATTGCCTGGTAATTTTATCATACAGCTTAAAACAATGTGCCAGAAAATGTATTAATTAATTAAATATAATAAATAAATACAAAATACAAAGGCAGACAGAAAGCGTCGAACGACCTTGGGAGATCGTCGACCGACGCACAGAGATCGTCGAACTATCGGGCAGATAGTCGAACGATCCAGATAGTCGACCTATCGAAGAAGATAGTCGAACTACCCCGGCAGATAGTCGAACTATCAGAGCAGATAGTCGAACTATCAGATAGTCGTTCTATCTTGGACAGATAGTCGAACTATCAAGCGCACAGAGATAGTCGACCTATCAAGCAGATAGTCGACCTACCTCAGAAAACAGATAGTCGATCTATCAACAGATAGTCGAACTATCAAAACAAACCAGATAGTCGATCTATCAGCAGATAGTCGAACTATCAGATAGTCGAACTATCAGGACAGATAGTCGAACTATCAAAGACAACAGATAGTCGAACTATCAACAGATAGTCGAACTATCAAGGCGGAACAGATAGTCGACCTATGAACAGATAGTCGAACTATCAAATAGTTGATCTATCAGAACAGATAGTCGAACTACCTCGCCAAGCAGATAATCGAACTATCAACAGATAGTCGAACTATCAACGCAAAACAGATAGTCGACCTATCAACAGATAGTCGAACTATCAACGCAGACAAAGCGTCGACCAACTGATAGACGATCGTCGATCAGCCGATAGACGATAGTCGAGCGGCGTTTGACTATAGTCGAACGAAAAAACTACTTAACCAAATTCACAATTTGGAAAAGTGAGGACTCTACAGCTAGACTTCTAACTATTGACCATAGATATTTCTTGGGTCAAAGGGCACAAAGGAGAGGACTAAACTCAAATCAAAACTAGGGTACCAACACAAGTGAAGAGTCTGGAGGCCAGACTTAGAATTGAAAGGGATTTAGTGGCTAGTTACTCTAAGCCAAAATCTGTCTTACCCTTGATAGATGAATTTGTCACTCAAAAGGGTAAGGCTGGATTAGGATTCAAAGGTAACTTCAGGGCTGGCAGATTCAAGAGGAAAGGCAAAGCTCCTGCTCAGCCACTAAACCTTTCAGTCCCCATAAAGTTTAGTAAGGTGAAAGTGCCTTCTAATAAATATGATCATGAAGATATTCAAGGTCATATTAAGACTAATGTTCTGAAGAACAAGGGTGTAAATGCAAGCAGGCCTACCTATGGTCATAAACCCAATGGTTTTAAGAAATCAGTAGGTGAAGTTGCTGAAGCACCAACAATGAACAGAAATTCTTCTGACAAGGATGTATCTAGATCTAGATACAATAAGTTTGAGTGTTGGTGCTGTGGCAAGAGAGGCCATTTTGCACTAGACTGCTGGTATAACCCAAGTGTTATAAAGAACAATTGTCTACCTGTTAGAAGAGGTTATGGTACCTTTATTAATGCTAACCTGAACCAAGGACCCAAGACTTACTTGGGTTCTAAGGGTAAGTAATTCTGTGTTGCAGGTGAATCCAAGTAACCATGCCCCTATATGGTACTTGGATAGTGGTTGTTCCAGGCACATGACTGGAACAAAGGGGCTGCTGAAGGAGTATTGATCTGTCAAAGATGGACCTAAAGTGATCTTTGGTGGATCTGAAAAAGGAGTCATCAAAGGGTTTGGTAACATTTCTTCTAACCTAATTACTATCACTCAAGTGTCTTATGTAAAAGGTTTGAAACATAATCTAATAAGCATAAGCCAGCTAAGTGATTTAGGATATGACATTTCATTTGTTAAAGATGGATGTCATATCAAGAGGTCAAGTGATCAAAAGATCATTCTGACAGGGTATAGGAAGAGAAATGTATATTGTCTTAATTTTGAATGTGAGAATAAGGCTTCACCCATCTGTCTTGTAGCTGATGACAATGCTTCTCATTGTGTTAAGTGGCACAAGAGATTGGCTCATCTAAACTACAAGACAATTGGCCAACTCTTTAGCAAAGAGTTAGTGAGGAATGGACCTCAAGTTAAGTGTATAAAGGAAGGGATATGCTCAGCTTGTCAAAAGGGCAAGCAGACAAAATCCTCCTTTCAAAGCCTTGAAATCAAGGATTCTGTGAGGTGCTTATACCTCTTGCATATGGATCTTTTTGGTCCTATGCCAGTTCACAGTCTAGGTAGGAAAGTCTACACTTTTGTGATTGTAGCTGACTATTCAAGATTTACATGGGTATTCTTTCTGAGACAAAAATCTGAAACCCCAAGTGTATTACTGAATTTTGTAAAGCAAATTCAGAATGAACTAAATAGTACAGTGGTCAAAATCAGAAGTGACCATGGTACTGAGTTTCAATCTGAAAGCATAACAAAATTGTGTAAAGACTTTGGGATTTTCCAAGAGTTCTCCTCACCTAGAACACCTCAGCAAAATGGAATTGCTGAAAGAAAGAATATAACATTAATTGAAGCTGGTAGAACTCTATTGAGTGACACCTCTCTCCCAGAATATTTTTGGGCTGAGGCAGTTAACACTGCTTGTCATGTGATCAATAGGGCTACTATCACCAAAAGCCACAAAATGACTCCCTATGAGATTGTGAAAGGAAGAAAACCAAATCTATCTTACTTTAGGATCTTTGGTTGCAAGTGTTATATACTTAACAATGGCAAGTCATATTTGACTAAGTTTGCTGCCAAATCCCAGGATGGGATATTTGTTGGGTACAGCACAAATAGTAAGGCCTATAGAGTCTTCAACTTGACTACTCAAGTTGTTGAAGAATCTGTGCATGTTGTGTTTGATGAAACAAGATTAATCAACTGTGAGTTGTCTTGTAGATCAAATGACTCAACAGATATAAGCAAAAGTATGGACAAGCTCACCATTACTGAAGTATCAAAGGAAGATGGGGCATTGGAAAATGAAGACTTCTGTCAAGGGGGAGAACAAGACACTATAGAAGCTGAAGAAAACCAAGAGATTCAGCTAAATGAAGGAGCTGGAGATGTTCAACCAGAAGGGAATCTTCCTCCAGCTACAAGACATTTGAGAGATCATCCAGCTGATCAGATAATAGGTGATCCAAGACAGGGGGTGCAAACTAGAAGCAGAAATCAAAACACAGTTCTACATTCAAGTTTCCTGTCACAATTGGAGCCTAAGAAGTTTGAAGAAGCTATCCAAGACCAGCACTGGATTGATGCTATGCAAGAGGAGCTGAATCAATTCAGAAGGTGCAATATCTGGGAGCTTGTTCCTAAACCAAGAGGCCACAACATAATTGGCACAAAATGGATCTATAGGAACAAGCTAGATTAAAGTGGAATAATAGTAAAGAATAAAGCAAGATTGGTTGCAAAAGGATACAGGCAGGAAGAAGGGATTGACTTTGATCAAACCTTTGCTCCAGTAGCAAGGCTGGAGGCAATCAGAATATTCCTTGCCTATGCAGCCTATCAAGACTTCAAAGTATACCAGATGGATGTGAAGTCAGCATTTCTGAATGGTGATCTTAAAGAAGAAGTATATGTAGAGCAGCCATCAGGTTTTGTAGATCCTCTTAAACCTGATTTTGTTTATAAGCTTAGGAAAGCTCTGTATGGGTTAAAGCAAGCCCCAAGGGCTTGGTATGAAACCCTGTCTACTTTCCTTATTGAGAATAAATTCTCAAGAGGAAAAATTGACAAAACTCTATTCCTTTGGGAATCCAAAGGCAAGATCATCTTAGTACAGATCTATGTTGATGACATAATCTTTGGATCTACTGAAAACAACCTTTGTAAAAAGTTTGCCAAACTTATGCAAGGGAAGTTTGAGATGAGCAGTATGGGGGAACTGAAATTCTTCTTGGGACTCCAAGTAAGACAGACTGATGATGGCTTGTCCATATCACAGTCTAAGTTCACCAAAGAATTGATTAAGAAATATGGTATGGAGTCATCCTCCACCATGAGAACTCCTATGGGAACAAGTATGCCTATATGCAAAGATGATGCAGGTAAACCTGTTGATGAGACTTTGTATAGAGGGATAGTTGGCTCACTACTATATCTCACTGCTAGTAGACCAGATATTATGTATGCTACATGTGTCTATGCTAGGTACCAAGCCTGCCCTAAAGAATCTCATTATACTGCAGTCAAAAGGATTCTGAGATATCTTAAGGGCACACCTAATCTAGGTCTTTGGTACCCTAGGAATAGAGATTTTCAACTAACAGGCTATTCAGATGCAGATTTTATAGGATGTAGAGAGGATAGAAAGAGTACTACAGGTACTTGTCAATTCCTGGGAGGAAGACTAATATCATGGAGTAGTAAGAAGCAGACCAGTGTGGCAATTTCCACAGCTGAGTCTGAGTATGTTGCTGCTGGAAGCTGCTGTGTACAGCTATTATGGATGCAGCATCAGCTTAAGGATTATGGTATTCAAGTAAGTAGAACACCTCTTCTGTGTGATTCTAAGAGTGCAATTTCTATTGCTAATAATCCTGTTTCTCATAGTAGAACTAAGCATATAGAAATAAAATACCATTTTCTTAGAGAACATGTAGAAAAAGAAGACATTTCATTGGAATTTGTGAAAACAGATTATCAAATAGCAGATGTATTTACTAAGCCCCTAGATGAAACCAAATTCAATAAATTCAAAATTGAATTAGGTATGTTAACCATTGATTAGTGTAATCACAAAATCATCAACAATGGAGTTGAAGTGGTAACAAGACATTCAAGTGATATAAAGACACATTGAAGTAGTATCAAGTACTTTGTAGTACTTATAAGTTGTGTTGAACAAACAGAAATTGGCTAAGTAAGTTGGTGTCGACACATTCAGTAATAATGTGTCGACTCAGGGTAGTAATGTCGACAAGTCAGAGATGTTGTGTCGACACAGAAAATATGTGTCGACACTTAAGAATCTTATTATCGACTTATCCAGGAATGTAGTGTCGACTTCACCAGGATAGTGGTGTCAACACTTACAGATTTTGTGTCGACACTTATACTAAGAGTCGACACAGAATTTCTGAAGCTCTACTATATATCTCTGGTATCGACAAAACAGCAAATTGATGTCGACACATAATAGACGGACATGAAGTCGAGACATAGACATTTGTGTCGACACATTCCATCTGTGTCGACACTTATTGTCTGTTTTTGGCGACTTTTGATCTTCTTTAAACAGAAGGTATAAATAGGTCAAAAACCCATTCTGTCGACACGCTTACAAGGTTTTCAAAACCCTGTGTCGACATTCTCTCTCTCTCTCTCTTTCTCTCATCTTTCAAGCTTTCTCGACTGATCAATGGCGCCAAAGATTGAAGATAATGTGAATGAAGGATATGAGTTGGTGCGCCAGGCCTTTGCTGCTGCCCCTCCAGATGTTCTCAGGGTTATCTCTCTCCTCTTCGACTCAGGTTTAGAATTTCTGGTCTCCAAACCATCAAAGATATGGAAGAAGGAGGTGCATGAGTTCTTTACTTCTGCATCTGTAGTCTCTGAAAGTCAAGAGATAAAATCCACAGTTCATGGGTCACCAGTGGAGATTACACCAAGTAAGTTAAGAACAATTCTGCAATTACCTATAATTGAGAATGAAGAGGATGTCCCTGCTTCTAAATCAAGGGAGGCTCTTCAATGGTGTGGATTGGATTCCACCATGAAAATTGGAGCTGCTTTCAATAGGAAAGGAATGAATCAACAGGGCAAATTTCTGTCAGAAGTGGTTGGAAAAGTTATTCTGTGCAAGCCAGGTGGACATGATAGGATTTCTGCCTATATGTTCAGCCTAATGACCAGGATTGTGTTTACAATTCCAACAGATTGGTCATCTGTAATCTTTGAAAAGATTAAGGAAGCAATCAAGAAGCCAAATCTGGCTAGGATAATGAGTATATACCTAAGTAAGGAGATTCCTGCTGTTATGCAACAACAACCTGGAACAAAAATCAATCACATGAGAAGGATGGACATGAGATTGTTCTCTAGATGGGATAGGGTGCTGACCAAAGAGATGCCTGAAGTGGAAAGGCAGGATTCACCTGAGAGATCCCCAGGTCATGCTACCAGTGCTGAGCACCAACAAGAAGAGCAAGTAAGACAAGAGGTTGAAGATCAGCCTGCTTCTACACAAGTTCAGGATGCCACAATACCTGGAATCCAAGAAGAAGAAGTAAGAATACCAGCTCAGCAAGTTTATTCACCTACACAAACTGTATCTACTCATGACCAGGTACAGGTGCAGGGGGAGCTGGTGTATTTTCCTACAGAAGAGATTTCTAATATTTCTATTTCTGCACAGGTCTAGGGGGAGCAAGTGCAAGAAGATGCTCAAATTGATCTATCTTCAAATTTGAATACTGCAAATGATCCAGCACAGAAGGAATATACTCTGGAGGAGTTATTCCCAAATGATGAAATAATTACTGATAGCCTGGAAGTGGAGCAAGAAATTGAGGGGGAGCCAGTGCATATTGAGACTGTACAACATGGCACTGAAGCAGTTGTTCCTCCTCCTCCCAAAGAAAGAGTTCAAATTGATAGTACTTCTGATTCTGAGAATGAAGAAGCCAGGGTGGCTAAGAAGAGAAAACTTATGGTCTTCCAGAGAAGGAGCAAGAGCTATAAGCAGGCTCTACAGTCTACAGCACATCACACTCCTTCTGACTTTGATTATAACAAGTTTTTGGTTGATTTACAAGTGAAATTGGATGAGCACAGGGTGGCCATTGAAAAATATGTTGATGAGAACAACAAGTCCCTACAGTTTGACTTAGCTCAAGATATAAAATCTATTAGGTTTGAGGTCAATATGCATAAAAAGGAGATGACAGATTGCTTCCATAAGGGAGGTAATGCTGTGGTGTATTTGGCAAAACAACAGCAGACTATCATCCCTAAGGTGGATGATATTGCTTTAAAGCAAAGCTATGTCTTGGAAAATCAGTTAAGAATGAATGACAATTTAACTGAATCTCATCATGATATCATAGAGGAATTGAAAAAGATTGTTCCAGGCCTGTCTGCAGCTAGAGCAAAAGAAATGGAAGAATTTGATAAGAACTTTCAAGCTGCTATTGATTCTGTTAAAACTGCTATCACTTCCTCTCAAAAAGTAATATCTGACAAACTTCAAAAGTTAAAACCATTTTTTAAAGAGGGTGTGAATTATCTGGATGGCCAAATTCGATTTCAGAAGAAAGATCTGAGAGATCATGTTACTAGAGAAGCCATAAAGGGGGAGAGGATGTTAGTTCATGCAGGCTCAGAGCACACCAAATGGGTGACCAATAGTATTCGAGCCACATTGGGATATCCACCATTGTGTGATGATGCTATGGTGGCTGAGTCAGGAATACAAACAAGTCTACTTGAAGGCAATCAACCTGAGGTTGCCCAAGTCATTTACCCTCCTCCAGATTTTGACATGATTGATCAGAAAGTTCAAGGAATGTATAGTCCTCCAAAGGAGGTTACTAATATTGTTCTTGGGAAGGTTGATAAGCCTGAGGCTACTTTGAAAGACCAGTAAGATGCTCTACTTTCTAAGAAAAGATTTAGAGAGCAGGCTGAACTTAAGCCAGACTTTGAGTAGTGGAGTCCTACTTCCAGAAATATAATACTCACTGCATGGAAGGCTGTCAAAGACCAAGTGCAGGAAAGAGGCAAGTGGTACAATGAGATGGAATGACAGAAGTATGAAGCCAGGCAAGAGGCCATAGTACAGTTTAGAAGAAAAGCAAAGATGGGTAGGCTGCCTCCAGATGCTCAGGAGCCAAGCAAGTACTTCCCAAAGCCCTTTCATTATTTTGAAAGGCAAAGGCTCAAGGAAGAAGCAAAGAAGAAGGCTGATCTAAAAGGCAAGAAGCCAGCTGAAGATTCTGAAGCTCTTGTGAAGGCTCAAGTTCTATCTGGCAAAGGGATTGTCATTAAAGAGCCTGATCAGTCTTAATTTTTAGTTCTTTCAAAGTATTTTGTAATGTTTTGATTAAATCATTAAATGTATATCTCTGTATTCAAACATTATCAAGTTATAAACAAAATGTTGGTTGGTATCAAATAATGTTCATTCTGTGATGGATTGTTTTTATTTTGTTTATATTAAGTATTCCTGTTATGTCATATATCATCAGTTTATACTTGTTATAAATGATGTATATCATTGGCTATAGGGTTATGACTTCTCCAAATAGGGGGAGATTGTTGGGTACATTGGAAAATGTGTACCTGATTTAAAGAAGCCCAACTTAGCTCAATGATATACATCAAGGTGTATTTGATGTTGTTTTGAGTTGACATGTGCAGGTGAAGAAGTATTAAAGAATGCAGAAAAATATTCTAAGTCCACATGTCGACACCTGAAGAAATTGAGTCGACACTTCAGAATATTTGTGTCGACACTTCAGAATATCAGTGTCGACACAGAGAAAGATAGTCGACCACACTTATGTCGACACTGGGAAGCAGTGTCGACACATAAAGAAAATCGTCGACCTCAGCACTGGGAAGCAGTGTCGACACAGTGAAAGATAGTCGACACCCAGAGAAAGTTTGTCGACTAGTGAAAAATAGTCGACTAGTGGAAGATAGTCGACTAGTGAAAGATAGTCGACCAGAGAAAGTGTGTCGACTCACAAAAGAGGATAGTCGACCTCAACTGTGTCGACATTGGGTGGATGTGTCGACACCAGAAGATTGAGTCGACACATATTGGCAGAAGTCGACTATGCTTGTGTCGACACCAGAAGACTGAGTCGACACATATTGGCAGAAGTCGACTATGCTTGTGTCGACACCAGAAGACTGAGTCGACACATTTTGGCAGAGTTGAATATTGCTGTGTCGACACCTGAAGGCTGAGTCGACACATACTGAGTTCTGAATCTACAACAACTGTGTCGACACACAGGACTTGTGTCGACACACTGTAGAGTCTAGACCAAGTTATTTTCTGAAGAAGCTGTGTCGACTTAAAGGCAACTCAGTCGACATCATCAAAGACTGTGTCGACACCAAAGTCACTTGTGTCGACACAGATAGACAGATTGGTCTCGACACTTTCTAACAGACTGTCTCGACATTTTGCTGTCTAAGGCTAAGGTACAGGAACTATTTGAAGACTTGACAGCTGTGGGTTGCCACCATTTAACTGAAGCTATCAGACCTGTCAGAAATCAGTTAGAAACCGGATCAGCCGGTTACCATGAAGAAAGTCTATAAATAGACATATTCAGAAGGAAGTTAAAAAATTAATTTAATTAAAAAAAAAAGATAACTGAAGAAGATCTAAGAAGAAGAAACAGAAGGATTACAATCCTGTTGTAGCTTCAATTCAAGAAAGTGCTAAGCTCTAAAGAAGATCTTCATCAGTAGATCTAAGAAGAAGAAGAAGAAGTCTGAAGTATCAGAAAAGGTGTTGGATAGAGAGGGATCCAGTCATCTTGAAGAAGAAGAAGGAAGCCATCAGTGGTTTCTCAAGAAGCTGTTTGGAAATCAACTCAGCTAAGTTCAGATTCAAGAAGCTTTGAAGAAAGCTCAGATTCAGTTGATTTCATCAGCTGATCAAGAAGTGTCTTGTCCTCTTCTCTCTCAACAAAGGCAAGACATTAAAATATCTTTTCTAAATTTCTGTAGGATCTGTTTATACAGATCTGAGTTGTAAGCCTGTGTTATAAAGGCTGAGTGTAGGAGAGGTGATCTCTGAGTGGTAGGACTATTTGCCTGAGTGTAGGAGAAAGTTATTCTCTGAGTGGTAGGCCTTGAGGCAAGGCTGAGGTAGGGCTGTTGAGCCTGAGTTGTAGGAACCTATCCAAGTTCTGAGCTGTAGGATCTGAGGATCTGAGAATAGTGGAATTTTGGCCGAATCTAGCATACTGCTAGATAGGTGAAGGGGGAAAGTGGATGTACCCAGACCTTGGGGAACCACTATAAAACATTGTGCAATCTGTGATGCTTAATTATCTGTGAATGCTGTGCTAGATATCTTAATTTGTAATTGAATTCTTCCTAGAAGTATAAACAAGAAATTAGAACCTATTCACCCCCCCTCTAGGTGTTTAGGTTGTCTTGAAAGTAAAACTATCATAAATAAAAACCAAGAGTAAATCAAAGGTAATTACTTTAAGTAGAAAATGAAAGCTAAAATATCATAACCTGATCAACTCATTCTCAAATCATCACGATCGAGTACAAATAAGGATTAATTATTCATGGCAATAGGGAAATAGAGGGGTAAATAATAAATGTGCATGAAAACTAAAGATAGAGATATAGAGAAAGAGAACGCTAATTAAAATTTCATTAAAACATAAAGGGATTACAACTAGGAATGGAGCGCATAAAAAGAAAGCTAACTACTGATATTACACTAATAAAAAGAGAGTACATGTAAGTAAAGTACAGTGCATGAAAAGTAGAATTAGAAATGGAGGAAGAGAGAGAGAAAAAACATAAGAACAAAACACAAAAACCCTAAGAATGGAACTAGCAGCACCTCCCCTCTCCCCCAAACTTGGTCTGGAATGCTTGGAATGGTCTTGTATTTATAGGCAAAAATCTGTCTGGGTCACTCCCCCTGTCATGCACGGGGAGGGCATGTTAGGGGGCGTGTCAAGTATGGAGTTGACCTCTGGCACTGGATTCTGGCGGGAATGATGATTGCTTTTGTATGTTGGTGGCCACGCCCTAGGACAGGCTCGTGTAGGGGGGCATATAAGGCATGTCACTCAAAATCATTGGTCGGAAATCTGTCAGCCATCGTAAAAGGTGCTACACGCCCTAGGGCCACGCCCGTGTCGGGGGCGGGTCACGTATGGTTTGACGTGCAACAACAAAAAAACTTTAATTACTGCAACAAGCTTAGGGATGTGGGTGACACGCCCAGAGACACGCCCAGGGAGGTCGTGTAAGGGGGCGTGTCAGGTGTTTTTCTCATGATCTAGCTTCTAGCATCAAACTTCCTCGGGATTGGGTTACACACCCGGTTACACGCCTAGGGAGGGCGTGTTAGGGGGGCGTGTCCGGTCATTTTGGCCGAAAGCTATGAAAACTTACAAAAAGAAAAGAAAACATTAGTTATATTATTTACATAAAAAGAAACTAAGAGGAACCTAAAAATATAAAAAGAAAGAGTTTAAAACAAAAATAAATATATTTTTACCCTAATAAATTAAGCTAAAATATGCATCATCACACTGCTACTAGATGCTCTAAAGAAGAGTAGAAATCTTGCCAAAAGGCAAGCAAAGGAGATCAATGTCCTCAAGCCCTATAAAACTCTGTATAACATTAAATCTATTGAGTTTTATAAGAAAATTCATGAGGTGTCTGAACTCAAGAAAAGTCTTGAGTGCCAGACCAAGGTTCTAAAAGAAAATTTTAAACATATTTGATATCTAGAATAGAAATTAACTGAGAGATTAGGGATTGTGATTAACCCTTCTTAATCTCTTGGTATGTTGCCAAAAGCTACAACTTATCAAACCTCTAAGAAGTTGGGTATTAATCACATAAATTATCAATTCAAATTTACCATCCCCGATAAGTTGACAGTATTTCAAAAGGTGAATTTACCTTCTAAAAATGTCAAGTTTGCACCTCCCCATGAGGGCCAATCAAATGTGTGCTCTACAAGTGGGGTAAAGACACATGATCTTAGAAGGAGTGATTCTGTCCACTCCAGCCATAAAGCTCAGGATACGTTCTTTAGATTTGTATCCAAATATCCTGCATCTAAAGAGATGAGAGAGACCACTAGATGGCAGGCTCCAAAAATATAATTGGCCCATCCTGGACTAGCTGTATTTAGTTCTTCAGCACCTTCATTCAGGAAGAAGGAAGCAGCATTATGTAATGCTTATCCAGCAAAATTTGGAGTTGCTCACATCTCTCATGGACAGTAATTCTGTGCTGTCCTGAAGAGAAGGTAAAACATTCATAAATGTTGGTGCTATGGGAAGGTGGGCCACTTTGCGATTTATTATTAGCACAGCCTGAATGTGGTTAGTGGACAGAATAGTGCTCAACCCAGGCAAAGAGTTAGGCAAAAGTTTTATAATACTAACAAGAACCTAGGATCCAATTATTATTGGGTGCGTAAGGGTAAATGAATTTCTTTTTGTAGGATAGTCCAAATACCTGTCTAGATAAGAATTTATATTTGGACAATGGATGTTCCATGCAAATGTCTGGGACAGGATGATTGATTAAGGAATATGATCCATGTAAAGCAATAAACAAAGGTTGAGGCTGTTAAGTGTATAATCCTCAAAAGCTAGAGGCAGCAAGACTCAAGATAAGTCTCTCTCCCTCTCTCTTGTATAGAGACTAAGTTTGCAAATTCATGAATAAAGTTCGATGTGCTAAGGATGAACCTAATCAAGCACACCAATTAGATAATGATGATTCAATTATCCTTCATAATTATCTATATTGTTAACTTATGTAGCCTTTTCTCTCAAGACCAAATAACATGTAAATCAGTGCATAATAAGGTTGCTAATAAAACTTGCTTATTAGCTTGTTAGGTCTCCACTATACTTAGAATAGATAAAATATTTGTATAATGGTATGACAAATAGAATGTACATCCAGACAGTGAGGGAAGCTACAAATTAATCAGGCATTAAGTGAATAAAAGAATAGCTGAGAGGTATAATAGAAGCACTAAGTGCCCTGTATCATAACAAGAAGGGTAGAGCAAGCAGTAAAGCCTAAAAGTATTAACTTAAGTCTAAAAATGTTTAATTCGTTATTCTAAAGATAAGGTATTTAAACTTTTTCATTATATATATAAAGGCGACAAGAAATGAAAAACCACATCACTCTTAAAAGCTTTAACCCTAGCCGTCGAGACCGAAACCTTCTCAGCGTCTTGCCGCGCTGACTCAATGGTGCCGAAGATCTCAAAGGAGCTCCATGAGGGCTATGAAATTATGAGAAATGGATTCAGTCATGCCTCGCCAGAGATTAAGGAAGTGTTAAGGATGATTGAGATCACAAGTTTGGAGTACACCCTTTTTGAACCCTCCACCATTCTTAGAGAAGAGGCAGTAGAATGTTTCTCCAATGTTAAGGTGTCTTATTCTCAAAACTCAATTAAGTCTAAGATTAAGGACATCAAGATGAAGGTAAACCCTAAGATACTAGGCAAAGACCTTCATCTACCCTCCATCAACCCTAGTGAGGAAGAAGAACCCACCATCACGGATAAAGACAGTGCTCTAAGGTGGTGTGGATACAGTGATGCCAAACCTGGGTCTCTTAAGAGGAAATTCTTCAATCAGAGAGGTAAATTGTTAGCAGATATTGTAGGGAAAGTCCTTATCTGCAAACCTGGATCACATGAAGTAATCTCCAAGTCAATGTTTGATGTCATGACTAGGATAATCTTCAATAAGAAGACCTCTTAGTCTTCTCTCATCTACCAAAGAATAGTAGACTGTCTACACACTCCATATATGGGCAGAATTCTTTTTTGTACCAAGTGAACACCTACCCTGATACATTCAAGCAGGAGCATGGAGTGAAGATTCACTAACTGAAAAGGATGGATGTAAAGACATTGGATAGATTCACTAGGATCCTACCCAAGAACCAAGCTTCAACAATAAAGGACTCCTCAAGGGATAAGGAACAGGAAGTTGCTGAAGTGTACAGTTCCTCCTACTCTGAACCTGAGCTAGGAACTTCCCCCCTGCAGATGTTGGTTTGCAGACAGACATATCCTTGAGTCTCTCCTCAACAAACATTCTACAACAGGATGCTGTTGTGCATGTTGATAAAATCCATGCCAGCCCTAGGTCAGGACAAGTTTCAAATAATGCTACTGAAGATGAGGTTATTTCAGAAGATGAGGCAGATATGGCTGACACTGATAATTCAACTGCAGTTGAAGATATCCCTGCTACAAAAGATAACCATGAGCCTCCTGAGGCATTAGATACCTATCTTGATGGGTGAAGCCCAGAAAAGGATGCCCAGTCTGAGGGGGAGCATAATCAAATGGATTTGACAACCTTGGACCAAGTTATCACCAGAATTGTTGAGTTTGCACCCACTACAGGTAATACCCATACCCTCTTAAGTAGTAGTTTTAATACAGCTTCGGTTAAGAAAATGTTTCTCTCTATAGGTGCTGTAGTTGAGGGGGAGTCTTCACAGATCCCTACTCAGGAAGATATCCCTCCTCTATTAAGCCAACTACCCACTGCCCAAATCTCTAATGAGTTACTCCTAAACCATATCAAAGCACTCTTAGATGCTCAGACCACAACCCTCAAGGAATATGTTGACCAATTAGTTACCAAGCTGAGGGATGAATTATTAACTAAAGTCAAGGAAAATAAAGAATAAATCTCTCACTTAAATACACAGGTCACCACCTGGTTTGAAAGGGCTGGAATTACTGGTATAAAGCTGACCACCCTCATGAAATCCTTGGACACAAGCTAAAAACTCTCTACAGATGACATAGGATATGTCAAGAATTATTTGAGTGCAACTGATGAGGTGATCAGGGGGTGCAACAGATAATGTAAATCAGCATGTCACCAATATTACTCTCCACTCTATGCAAGAGGCAATACTTCTGAAAAATGAGATGTTTGCTGATAATGAGAGAATATTCCAATCTATATCAAGCAAAAATGAACCAAACTCCACCCTACTACAATAGATCATCTTTGAAGAAGGAAGAAAGGGGGAGAGCAGCCATGCTAAGAAAGAATCACTCATTGAAGTTCAAGCCTTCAATGTACTTCAAGGCACCAGGGTGGCACTACACCTTCCCCTACTAGATAAAAAGAGCCCATAGGACCTAGACTTCCCAACACAAGCTAAAGCTGTACAGGATGCAAAACTTGTTGCCAGAAGAAATATGGAAGGAACTAAGATGGCTGAAGAGTTCATGATAAAGAGGAGAGCTAAGAACAGAGATGATCCAGATCATGAACAACTAAGTGATGCCTATTAATCCATCATTATCAATGATTGGGTAAGCCATGGACAAATATTAAAGAATATTGATAGTGTATATCTTTCTGAGGAATGGATAAAGAATTTGGAAATAAATTCCCTAAGGGAAAGAGTATTTAAAGAAAATCTAGTAAGGAAGAGCAACCCTAAGAAAATGCCTCCCAGATATATTCCAAAGCCATTCCTTTACTTCAAATGGCAGGAGAACAAAGCTGAAAACTTGAAGAAGACTGTTGCTACTAAGGATGCTGATTCAAGTTCATCAAAGAAGAGCTGAGATGAGGCTACAAGACTTAGGGTTCTTTAAATATTTAATCAATGTCTTGTAATGAATATCAATAGTGTAGTGATATCAAATCTCTATCAATGAAATTAATTTGAGTTGGCCCTGACTATATTGATGTGATAAATGTGCATGCAATTCTCTTTTGTATATCTGTGATTAATAAATATGCTACTCTTTCATAGATATCATATAATCACAAGTTTTGCTACTGTTGTTTGGCTAAGGCTCTCTAAATTAGTTAATAATTAGGTAGATCTTAATCATAATGTTTATCTTGGCAATGATTAATAAAGCTTTTGCTGTTAATCATACTGTTACATTGTTAATGATTGATAATTCACCAGTACTATTGGTTATTCAATCATAGTGTTAAGCCATCTCATCTAGGGGGAGTTATCTAATACTGGGATGGCTAATTGTCATGAAAATATCTCTTCTGGCCTATCATGATACTCTTTGTGTTGATGCACCTGTTGAAGTAGGAGACCGAATGGTCTAGCGGTCTGGCTGTCTATGCTTGGCGGGTTGAAGACTGCGCGGTCTGGCGGTCTCTCTCCAACAGTTTGATGTCCAGACTATTGCTGCTTACTGTCCGAGTGGTCTAGCTGTCTCCTATCACGGCTTGTTCTCTTCCCTCTAGTATTGTCGAGCAGTTAGCCCCTTTATCTAACTGCACTGCCTGATCGGTCTATTTTTGTCTAGCCGCTCAGTTCTGTAAATTTTTTAGTCCCACATTATTTATTTATACTCTCTCCACTCTCCTCCATTCTATAAAAGGGAGGTCATACCTTTGTAAATCTTATCTTTTGGATAATAAAACTTTCAATTATTTAAGTTCTAGCTTGTTTTTAGTCATCTGTTTGCTACTTATACATGGTATCAGAGGAAACACTCGATTCCTCCTTATTCCTTAGGCCCTTCTGTCTGAGCGGCTTCGTTCTCTGTTTTCCCCGATACCAGTCTGTCCGCGCGGCTTCTTTTCCTTATAGCTGCCCTGTTTATGCGAATTCCTTCCCTCTTTTTTGCGACCTATTTTTGCAGCCTCTCTGCTTCCCTTTTGCTGACTTCTCTTCTCGTCCGCTCGCACCCTGTGTGTGTTTGTGCGACTTCTTCTCTGTTCGCCCGGACTCTTTACTATTAGCGTGATCTCCCCTTCTTCTCACGAACTTCCCAGTTCGCGCAACCTCTGTCCCTATCCTTTGGTCTGCTTCTTGGTCGTGGCCCTTCTTGCTGCTAGTGTGTTGACATCGTGACCGTTGCAGCTTCTTCTCTTTAGCCCGGTGCGGTCTCTGTCTTTTCCACTGTGGTTTCTTCTTTGTGTCGCAGACTCCTTGTTCGCACGGCTTCCCCCTTGTTCACATGGCTTCCCCCTTTTCGATTCGCGCGACCTCTCTTCTACTCGCGTGGATTCCTGTGTTTCTCTATGGCCAATTCCGATATCTCCACCACCGTCATATCTACCTCCACCACTCCTGTGGCTCCTCCTCCTCCTCCTTCTAGAAACATTATCATGGTTTCTAAACTAGTTGGATCCAACTATCTTGATTGGAGCGTTTCTTTCACCTTTCTTCTTCGTTCTTAACGCAAACGTCATCACCTCACTGATGACCCCCCTCCTCCAGGGTCTACTCAATTTGATGACTGAGATGCGAGTGATGCGCTTGTCCGCATTTGGCTGTCCAATAGCCTCTCTGATGAATGCCTTCCCGTCATCCGCCGTGATGAGACGGTCAAGGCATCCTGGCTTCACCTCACCCCTCTCTACTCGAAGGGGGCCCAAACATCCCGCATTTATACTCTTTATGCAGACCTCTTCGCCCGCCCTTCCTTGTCTCCTATTGCGGCTTATTAGCAGGTTCAGGCTCTTGGCGCAGAGATCCTCCAGAATCGGCCCTTCTTCGCGGACTTAGTTGAGAAGCACAAATAATTCCAGGAACTCCGAGTTGGTTGTTATCTTCTACGACTTCCCGATTCATATGATATGATCCGCCAACAAATCTTGGGCGAGGCAGAATCTCAAACTTTGGATGCCACCGCGGCTCGCATCGCCGTTGTTACTTCGCTTCTCCAGCGTCCTCTATTGTCCTCCCATCCTCCACAGGACTCCTATGCACACCAAGCTCAGTGGGGTGGCACTAATAGCCGTAGCTAGTCAGGCGGGCGTGGTTCGTCTAGGTTCCTCTGCTCTCACTATGGTCGTACTAGCCATTCTGTTGACTGCTGCTGGCATAAACATCCTCATCTTCGCCCCTCTGGTGATGCATCGTCCTCCACCTCCGCCTCCTCTCAGCCATCTGCCTCTGTGGCTATGACTTCAGGTAGTGCCCATGTCATTACCCAAGGTAAATGGCTGATTGAATCTAGTGCTACAAATCACATGATCGGCACCCCTCAATACTTCTCTCTCATAGAAACGCATGATCGGTTGCCCATGGTTCTTGTTGCAGATGGTTCCGCTTCCCTGGTTTATGGGACGGGCGTAGTTCAAGTCACCACGTCGCTTTGCTTGGCAGACACCCTCTATGTACCGAAGTTCCCTTGCAATTTGTTATCCGTTACTACTTTATGCAAGCAACTTCAGTGCTCCGTCTTATTCACTCTAACTTCTTGTTCTTTTCAGGACATGAGAACCAAACGGACGATTGCTACTGGGATTGAGAGAGGCAGCCTCTACTTCCTCGAGAATATTTCCGCTCTGTATGCCTTCTCCTCTTCTACAGATCTGCTTTAATGGCATCTTTGCCTTGGACATCCTCCTCCTCGGATTCTTCGCCAGCTTCTGCCCCACTTACCTCAGACCAGTCCTCCGCTCAACTGTTATGCGTGTCAGCTTGGCAAACATCACTGCTCCTCCTTCCCGCCAAAGCAAGGCCGGGGCTCTTCTAGCCCATTTGATCTCATTCATTCTGATGTCTGGGGTCCTGCTCCTACCCTCACTGTAGGTCGGGGTAGTTCTTACTTTGTAACTTTTATTTATGATTTTTCTAGATGTACCTGGATGTATCTATTAAAAGATTGCTCTGAACTATTTTATGTATGACAATCCTTTTATTTTATGATTAAAACTTAGTTTGATATTTCTATTAAAGTCTTTCGCTTTGATAATGCTAAGGAATATCTTAGTCATGAATTTTCCTCTTTTTGTATGCAATATGGTCTTGTTCATCAGACCAGCTGTGTTTATACCTCCCAACAAAATGGGGTGGCGGAGCGTAAAAACTGGCACCTCCTCGATTTCGCTCGCACTCTTATGACGCAGATGTAGGTACCTGGCTCCTACTGGGGATATGCTGTTCTCCTCGCCTTCTATCTCATCAATCGCATTCCCTCTACGGTTCTCCACGGCAAGACCCCCTTCTCCATTCTCTACCTGGTCAAGGAACCCTTTCCACTCCCTCTATGTATCTTTGGGTGCACGGCTTTTGTGCACGCTCATTCTGCTACCCACGACAAGCTTTCCCCCCATTCCACCAAGTGTGTGTTTTGGGTTACTCTATAACTCAGAAAGGCAATTGTTGCTTTGACCCCATTCTGTGCAAGCAGTTTCTCTCCGCGAACATTACCTTCTTCGAGAATGCGTCCTACTTCTCTCTTGCATCCCCTCTTCTCCCTGATGTCTCTAATTCTCCACCGTCTCCCTCCATTCCTTCCACACCTATCAATGTCTCTCCTCCTACATCATCTCCTCCTTCGTCTCCTCCTCTCTCCATTCTCTTCCCTCACCCTTCTCCCTCTTCTCCGCAACCGTATCTCTCTTATCCCGGGCCAGCCTTCTCCGCCACGGATGCTCCGGTCACTTAGGAATACGTTGACTTGGATCTTCCCATTACTCTTCGCAAAGGGGTGCGGGCATGTACCCAACACCCGCTTGTGGATGTTGTTTCCTATGATCGTCTTACTTCTTCTCGCAGGTCTTTTGCTCTGGCTATCTCGGCTACTGCCACTCCCCGCACCTACCAGGAGGCTCTTGCTATTCCTCACTGGAAATCTGCCAAGGATGTGGAGATTGACACTCTTACTGAAAGAGGTACCTGGACCCTTGTTCCTCCACCAGTTGGTACTGATGTGGTTAGCTATTGCTGGGTGTTTGTTGTGGGGTTTCTCCCAGACGGCACTGTGGATCGCTATAAAGCCCGGCTGGTGGCCAAAGGCTTTACTTAGACTTATAGGGTTAATTACTTCGATATCTTCTCTCCGATCGCTCACCTCAGCACCATCTGGGTTCTTCTCTCTGTGGCCGTCAATAGGGATTGGGCTATTTCCCAGCTTGATGTTAAGTATGCTTTCATCTATAGGGATCTTCATGAGGATGTATACATGAAGTAACCTCCTGGGTATGTTTCTCAAGGGGATACACGTGTATGCCAGTTGAAGAAGGCCATCTATTGCCTATAATAGAGCCCTCGGGCGTGGTTCGATAAGTTCAGTGGCATTGTGGCTGCCATCGGCTTTGCAAGAAGTTCAGTCAATCACTCCTTATTTATATGCAAAACCACCTCGGGATTGGTGGTTTTGGCAGTGTATATGGATGATATTCTTCTTACTGACGATGACCAGGCTGGGGTGGAATTGACAAAGAAACACCTCCGTCAACACCTAGTCATGAAGGATACGGGCTCCCCGAAAAACTTTTTGGGGATTGAAATCTCTCGGAAGCCTGACTCGTTGGTTCTATCCCAAAGAAAGTATGCTCTTGATCTTCTACAAGAGGTAGGATTGACTGGTGACAAATCGGCCCGGTGTCCCATGGCTACTGGAGATGACAAAAATGGACAGATGACTCTCCTCTTCTATCCGATGTCATGAGGTACAGACGTCTGGTTTGCAAACTCATTTATCTCACAGTGACCAGACCCGACATTTCCTATGTTGTAGTCAAGGTTAGTTAGTTCATGTAAGATCCTAGGGAATGCCATCTTCTATCTGCCTTGAGTATATTAGAGTATGTTAAAGCCGCACCAGGAAAGGGATACTTTTTTAGAAGAATGGTCATCTAAGGGTTGAAGCCTACTCAGATTCAAGCTATGTAGATGATAAAGGCGACTGCAAATCTACATCTGTTTTTGCACTTTTGTCGGAGGAAATCTTGTGAGCTGGAAGAGTAAGAAATAGTCTATTGTCTCAAGATCCAGTGCAGAAGCCGAATATCGGAGTATGGTGTCAACCACCTGTGAGTTAAAATGGTTGCGTGCTCTTATGCTTGGCTTAGGAGAGGTCCATGACTATCCTCTTCCTATGTTCTGTGACAACAAGGCCGCCATATACATATCCAGAAATCCAGTCTTCCATGAGAGAACGAAACATATAGAAGTTGATTGCCATTTCATTCGGGAAGAGGTTTTGAAGAAACAGATTTGTACTCCATTCGTCACCTCCGACAAAGAGTTGGCAGATATCTTCACCAAGCCAATTTCTACTTCCTTCTTCCACATTTGTGACAAGCTGGGCATGATTGATATCTATGTTCATGCTTGAGGGAAAGTGTTGAAGTAGGAGACCGAGCGGTGTGGCGGTCTTTGCTTGGCGGGTTAAAGACTGTGCGGTTTGGCAGTCTCTCTCCAGTGGTTTGATGTCCAGACTGTTACTGTTTGCTATCCGAGCGGTATAGCGGTCTCCTACCATAGCTTATTCTCTTCCCTCTGGTGTTGTCGAACGGTTAGCCCCTTTGTCTAACCACGCGGCCTGATCGGTCTGTTTATGTCTAGCTACTCAGCTCTGTAAATTTTTTAGTCCCACATTGTTTATTTGTACTCTCTCCACTCTCATCCATTCTATAAAAGGGAGGTCATACATTTGTAAATCTTATCTTTTTGGATAATAAAACATTCAATTATTCAAGTTCTGGCTTGTTTTTAGTAGCCTATTCGCTACTTTTACAGCACCTTAGCATGGATGGGTGTTCCACTTTCTTCAAATAGGGGGAGATTGTTGGGAATTGTGCCCTACAATGTTCCTCAGAATTTGAAGAGACATCACAAATCATGCTAAGGGGCATAATGTATTTTATATGTGCTTGAATTCATACTTGCAGGTTGTCCTTGATTGGACAGGTGAACAAAAGAGGAAGCTGGTAGTCAGACATTTTGACTAAGGCAAAAGCATCGAGACGGCTAAGACAGCTGAGAAGAATGTCTCAGCATAATCGCTGAGATAGCTGAGAAGCTCAACACAAAACATTAGGAGAAGTGTTGGTCTCAGCAAAATCGTTGAGATAAAAAATAGTCTCAGCTGTGAAGAAGAAACCGCTGAGATAGTTGAGAAGAAACCGTTGAGATAGAAGATAGTCACAGTTGTGAAGATGAAACCGCTGAGACAGTTGAGAAGGAACCACTGAGACAAAGCCAGCGAGAATTCTCTAACTCCAGAAACATTGAGTGAAGCAGGCTCACTCAATGCTTCTAAAGAAGAGCTCAGTTCAGAATTTGTCGAAATGAATTCTGAGTTTGTCGAGCTTTGCTCACCCTTTGTCGAGCTAATGTTTAAGTTTGAGATTATGAGTTTGTCGAGCTCAGTTCAGAATTCGTCGAACAGATTTTAGAATTTGTCGATCTCAGCTCACCTTCTGTCAAGCTAAAGTTAAAGTTTGAGATTCTGAGTTTGTCGAGCCCAGTTCAGAATTCGGCGAACTGATTTCAAAATTCATCGATCCCAGCTCACCTTTCGTTGAGCTAAAGTTAAAGTTTGAGATTCTGAGTTCGTCGAGCCTAGTTTAGAATTCATCGAACTGATTTAAAAATTCTTCGATTCTAGCTCACCATTTGTCGAGCATAGTTAGAGTATTTCATGATGTTGCGGGAAAGCTACAGCAGCGCCAGCAAGTGCTATTTTTCCTCTTCTAAGGGAGGTGGCGCTCACCATCTTTGGCTGGGACCACATTCAAATTGTGTCATTGATTCAAATCAATAGATATAAAAAGAAGAGGGAAAAGGGGATTAGGGTTAACAAAAATTAAAAAACGAAAAACATAGGTGGCTGGACTTCATCTTCTCCAACGAGCTTGAAAGCCAAGTCCAGCAGTGTATGCCAGCAGGCAGAGAAAGATAGCTGAAGCTTTCTAGTTAAAAAAGATTGTTCTTTGGAGAACAAGGTGGCTGATTCATCCAATCAGCAAGAATAGATAGTTGTGTGAAGGGCCATCAGCCTTCGACAATAGATAACTGTTCTTTAGTGAAACAGAGAAATAGCTAGCTGGAGAAGAAGACTAATTCCTTCTATAGCAAGAAGGCTTGACTGATATCTGCTCAGTCCAGCAAGGTAGACTTATAGATTTATCTCTGGGTCAGTATTTCAATTTCTTGATTATATTCCTATAAGATTCAGGTTGTTTGAATATGAGCTGTAGGGCATTTTGTGCCTGAGTTGTAGGTGACTAATTAGTCACTGAGGTAGGTGCCCTACTAGGGTACTGAGAAAGGATCCAAGTTTGGATCTTTGAGCAGGGCTATCCTCCCAGCCTGAGTAGTAGGCCTTAGAGATAAGGCTGAGGTAGGTGACTATTGAGTCACTAAGCTGTAGGTGACAAGTATGTCACTGAGTGTTGGTCTTGGAGGAGACTGAGTGTAGGGCTTTTTGGCCTGAGGTAGGCGACAAGTTTTTCACTGAGCTGTAGGTGCCTAGAAGGGCACTGAGGAAGGTACCTGGTAACGTATTGAGTTGTAGGAGTGCTGCAGCACTTTGAGAGTAGGGCCTTGTACCTGAAGTTGTAGGGTTGAGAAGCCTGAGCTGTAGGCCTTAGAGATAAGGCTGAGGTATGTGGTTTGAAGACCACAGGGCTGTAGGAGCACTACAGGGCTCTGAGGTAGGAAACTTTGTAGTTCTGAGGTAGGGTTCTGAAGAGAACCTGAGTGTAAGGCAGAGGGCCTGAGGTGTAAGCTCTGAGGATCATTTTGGAGGAGTTTGTGCCTTGTCTAACATAAGTTAGAAAGGTGGGAGGTAAAGTGGATGTACCTAATTGGGGAACCACTATAAATATATGTGTGCTTTGTTGTGTGCTTGTTCTTCTTTTATATTACAGGTACTAAGGACAAGCTCTAAATCACTTAGTAAGAAAACAACCAAAAGACTTAAGAAATTTCAAAGACCTATTCACCCCCCCTCTAGGTGACTAGCTAACCTTGAAGTAATAACTTTCAGGATGACCCGATCCATCATTCTTTGATACGTTTCCCCAGCATTCTTCAGCCCAAAGGGCATCATCTTGTAACAGTAACACCCATCCCCTGTAATGAAGGAAACATCTTTTATGTCCGACGGGTGTATCCAGATATGGTGGTATCCTAAAAGGCATCGAGAAAACTTATTAGAGAAAAACCGACGATTGAGTATACCATTGCGTCGATTCGAGGCAGGGGATAATAATCCATAGGACATGCTTTATTCAAAAGTAAAAAATCGATACACATTGTCCACTGCCTTTCTCACTTCTTGACCATCACAATGTTGGAGACCCAGCCTGGGTACTGGATCTCTAATACAAATCCTTCCATAAGAGGCTTACCCAACTCTTCCCGGATGGGCTCGACCAGCTTGTCGATGGTGGACCACTTTTTATACTGGATGCGGCGAGCACCAAGATCAAGGTTGAGGTGGTGGAAAACCACATTTGCATCAATTCGTGGCATATTTGCCGTGCTCCATATGAAGATATCCACATTCTTAAGGATACGTTCCAACATCCTTTCCTGATCCTCCGTACTCAGCCCCCCCACTAAAATGAACCTTCTCCACCCTTCCTCCCTAGGTGAGGACTTCCAACTCCACTTCTTTCATCACTTCTAGTTGGGATTGTTCTTCCCACTCTCCTGCCGCCCTCTCTCCTGGGATGATAGTTTCCTACTCCTCGACTTCCTCCACTGCCATCACCTCGGCCTCCGCCTTTGGAACCTCTTCTGCTCACCCACATGGGCAGGGATCTATAGCTCCTCCCCATATATCTCCTTTTTCTTCTCCCACGGCCTCCTGCCTAGATAACTCCTACATTATTCTCTCCATCTCCTCAGCTCCCTCCTTCCATAAGATGGCGTTGACCATAATGACATAACATTCCCTCGCCGCCTTGGGGTCTCCTCATACCCGGACCTAAATTCCTTTGGCGCTGAACTTAAGGTATTGGTGGAAGGATGAGGGCATGCAACGGAAGGCACTGATGAGGCGCCGCCCGAATATCACATTATAGCTGTTGGGAGCATCCACGATCACGAACATATAGTTTCTTGACTTACTGATGCGTGTAAATACGGCAAACGCACCGGTCGCACAAGTAATAAAGTTTGGGAATAAATACCCGAGTGTCGGTCTCTTGAGGAACACAGTAAGGTGGAGTTAATTTCGAGGAGGACTTGAGATTGAATTCCTCAGGTCGGAGGAAATTAAATGGGGGTTTTGATGGTTGCGATAAAAGAAAGTAAAAATCTATCAACTACTCCTATGCAATGCCGCTATGCAAAGCTTCGCTAGGCGGGATGAAGACTAGTCGGGCCGCTATGTACCGAATCGCTAGGTGGATGGGCGATAGGTTAGCGGATGAGGTGGAGAGAACGGCGGAATGAGGGTTGTAAGCACCTCTTCGCTACGCACGCTTCTAGTAATTGCTAGTGCGGCAAGGATGGATGGTGGTGGATGGAATATGGCGCACCTCAAGCAAATATAAAAAAATTACACTAACTCACATAGACATGAATAAGTGAAAATTGTTAATCAAATGTAATAATACTTCATCAATACATGGAAAGTAAACTAAACTAACAACAACAAATTAAGAGAAGTGTGCGAAATCGACCGGGTCTGAAGCCTTATTGAGGGTTCACGGTTGGAATCCCGGGTTGTCAATCCGAGTCCAAGCTCGGTCCTCAACTGCGTCCGGGGTAGAGGAGGCTGTCACTCACTCCCAGTGGCCCGTCTTCTTCGTATCACGCTGCGAAAGATGGAAGCACATACTCCTACTAGCTTGATGGAGGAAGCTAGGTCAAATCTCCCTTGAAGCTCGAGGATGAAGGAGGAGGCCGAGAGGAAGCTCCGGCTATGATTTGGCGTTGAAAGCTTGCCCGGAGCACCTCCCTATGGTGGAAGATGAAGGAGGACGGTGGAAACCCTCCTTGGAGACGAAAATGGAGGAAAAACGACGGACTTTAGTGATCTCCCGAAATTAGGGCGGAACCTGCGTATTTATAGATTGCAGAAATTACAGCGCGCACGATCACTGGCGCACGACCAGTGATCGTGTGCCCTGTGGTCAGTGATAGTGCGCGAAGTCCAGGCAGAACTCCAGGAAAAAGTGGAATCAATGCGCACGATCAGCGGCGCACGACCATTGGTCGTGCGCACTGAAGTCAGTGGTCGTGTGATTGCCCCGACAGAACTTTAGAAAATGGGGAATAGTACGCAAGATCAGTGGCGCACGACCAGTGGTCGTGCGCAATACAGTCGATGATCGTGCGCAGTAAACCTGTTTCCAAATAATCCCGGAACACGCACACGACCCCAAAACCCAGCACTGATATGTGCAGACATTCCAAACAAGCACAGAACGGAGTACAATAATAGAAGAACACAAAATAAACACAACCACGGGCCAAAAGTGCACTTCCTAAAGAAATAAGGATAATATGAAATATGAGCGATAACAAACTAAAAGTGAAGTGCAAGCATACGAAAACAAGCCCAGATGAGTCCGAAAATCATGATATAAATAGGACTCATCACACCCCCAGACTTAACTGCTTGCGTGTCCCGAGCAAACACAACCTAAGCAGACAAGGAAAAAGAAATAGCTAACAAAAGAAATTGCAGAACAGAGTACCTTGCGAAGTCGCATGCCCGTGTGCATAAAAATATAGTAGAGGGAATTCTTAAGTATACAAAATATTATATATTTTTCACAATGCGTATCAAAAAGTTATTACTACTCAAAAATAGAATCACGGTGAATCATCCGGTCCTACGTAGGAAGAAAGTAGGCAGGCCACTAAGGTGAGCATTGCCGAAGACCGGGGCTTGGGATCACCTCCAAAGGAATCAACCAATATCGGGGACCATACGCTTGCCCATTCACACTCTCTCCACGGCACTAGTTAGACTCAAGCGCAAATCTGTAGGACTTTAGGATAATCACGGGGCTTGGGTTACGGTGAGGTAAACAATGATAAAAAGAAAGGCTATGCACCTAACCCAAATGAGCTAGCCTAAAAGAATCCCTCAGCAAACCACAATATAACCAGGTGCACCACACCCCCAAACTTGATTTTTGCAACATGGGTGTGTGCACCGCCTACTCCAAATAAAAATCATCTCCATAAAGATTTTCATTAAAACTCTTTCTTTTCCTTTTCTTCTTTCTCATTTTCTTTGTATAAATTTTTCTTTTAAAACTTTTTCTTTTCACAATACACAATTTCAGCAAATAAAACTTGGGGGCATTTCCACATTTTCACAAATCATATCACCACATCAACATCCCAACATAAAATGAAAAATACTATAGCTCGACTTGGGTGTGCGACTAGGATCGGCTATGAGGCTTTGGTGAAATACTAGTGGAGCTGAATCAAGAGAAGGGTAGGCACAACGTGGCTTAGCGAGGTCAAGACGTTCAGAACGGTACAAATCTCAACCGGGTCAAAATGATGGCCTACATCACGCTCACGCTAGACTAACCATGTACCAATGCTTCGAGAGTAGCTTAGGGCAAGTTCTTAGCCACCCAGAAAGATAATCCTTCCCCCCGACTCAAGCAAAACGAGTCTAGTAGCGGCTACACACATTCCTACGCTACCGTTTGATTCACACCGGATTCACCAACTTTTGAGTAGAATAAGAAATATTTACGCAAATAGAAAAATATAAAACTATAAGCATACAGAAAAATTAAATCTACACAAATTTCTACACAAAACGAGAGTAATTGACTAGGAACACAACAAGGCCAACATTTTACTCTATCGTGCAATCCTAAACTAGCACAATAATTTTTTCAAATCAAACAAAAGAAATGAGTTTAACTCGCAGCACGCTAATAGCTAAGCACGCGCTCATGTGGGTGTAGTGGAGTGCAAAGTAATGAACTAAATAAAATAAAACTACAAAAGCTTCTAGTATGCGTATGCAATGTGCACGTGCAAAAGGCAACAACTAATAGCTCTCCCCCAAACTTAGACTAAACAACACATCAAATGATAGAGAAATTAAAATCAGAATGATCTAAAGGAAGAGGTTACCCAATGCTCAGCTAGTGAGCATACCAGAAGACGCATGAAAAGCTGAAACAGGCTCGCCATACGAAGAATCACAACCCCGCCAACACAAAGTTGCCAAAAATACCTGCAGGGGTGAGCTCCGCAAAAGCAAAAGAAAAATATACAAAAAGAAATGCTAAAATAAAATAGACATGGAAATAAAAATGCAAAAAATGAAAGATAAGTGCTGTGGTTATTGTCATCCCAGCACGACTTATTAAATTTTAAACAGTTCTAGCTAATGGGCTTATGAAAAGAAAAATGCACAGGTAACTGGCCTAATATCCGTTGTGGTAATGGGTACCGATACGGACATAGAACAGTTACCCCTCTGCCTAAATAATCATACCTGCTCCTCGCAGGCAGAGGAAATAGGAAGTAAGATGAGGAGGAGCACTGGTCCTCACTCAACTCACCATAAAACAAATCCTTGCCTAGCAAGGTATCGTCCACCACAGGTTCGTAGGAAGCGACGGCAACGACAAAAATTCCAGGCACATCGACAACCCCACATACCCGTGGAGATTCCACCTGCACAGGCTCAGATAAAGAAGGGGGATAAAGGAATAAAGGAGACGAAGAACATAAGGAACTAATCGGGGGAGTGGTCCCGGTCTCACTCCCAGCAGGATCCAAGCATAGATCACTGTCGGTGTCATGCGAGTCATGACAAGGGGAAGCTGAGACCATGAGGTCCTTGGTGGTGATTTGGACCTCCTCAACCAACAAGGAAGTGGAAACTTCCTCATCAGCAAGGATCTCCTCATCAACACACCTCGGTGCGTCACCGTGTTCCAAGACATAATACTCTCCATTGAAGAGAATAATGTCCTCGTCACACCATGGCGCATCCTCATATTCCCAATCTCCAAAGGGCACATCATCAACCAACTCACTAAAAAGAGGAGTAGATGATTCTTGCAAAGAAAGCAGAGGAACAACAACATCAAAGAAAATAGCCGCAGGTTCCTCCGGGGGTGAATCAAGAAGAGGGGAAGAAGGTATAGAGGGCGACGGTACTGCAATGTCGTCACATCGATCAGTAGAAAGTCTGATGGGTATATCCATAGCAGTCCCCCATAGACAATGTGGTACTGCGGATACATCATCAGAATCAGAAGGATCAACACTTTGAGAGGTGGATGAGACAATCCGGTTATCTAGTTCATCATCCGCCTCCAACTGGCGCTGAAATTCTGCGCAATCTTTCAACACATGGTCGGTGCTATGACAACACAAACACCGTTTTCCATTACTCCTTGGTCCAGGTGGGACCGGAGAGGAATATGAAAAAGGTGAAGGCGGAGAAGAGTAGTGACCATAAGACTGGGGTACGGTGTATGGAGTACCATAAGACAACGGTGCTCCATACACTGAACCACGAGAATTATGCTCCCATTCTTCAGTGGGGCACTCATCACTGCTATGCCTATAATCCCCGCACCAATGGCAACAGATATTCGCATAAGAATACATGGTGCAACAAGAAAGAATTCACCACGAGAATTTTCTAAGCAAAAATTAACTACACACAAGCAGATAAATAAAAAGGAACACCTGCTACTGAAATATCAAAATTAGAAAAAGAATAAAGATAAATAAGCAACAAATTATAAAAACTAAAGCAAAGAAAAATAAAACATGGAATGAACAGATGGAAAAGGGCTTCAATCTATAATCTCCCTCTCCAAAAACTCACACGTCTGTGTTCCCCGGCAACGGCGCCAAAAACTTGATGCGTGTAAATACGGCAAGCGCACCGGTCGCACAAGTAATAAAGTTTGGGAATAAATCCCCGAGTGTCGGTCTCTTGAGGAACACAATAAGGTGGAGTTAATTTCGAGGAGGACTTGAGATTGAAGTCCTCGGGTCGGAGGAAATGAAATGGGGGTTTTGATGGTTGCGATAAAAGAAAGTAAAAATCTATCAACTACTCCTATGCAATGCCGCTATGCAAAGCTTCGCTAGGTGGGATGAAGACTAGTCGGGCCGCTATGCACCGAATCGCTAGGCGGATGGGCGAGTAGGCTAGCGGATGAGGTGGAGAGAACGGCGGAATGAGGGTCGTAAGCACTTCTTCACTACGCACGCTTCTAGCAATTGCTAGTGCGGCAAGGATGGATGGTGGTGGATGGAATATGGCGCACCTCAAGCAAATATAAAAAAATTACACTAACTCACATAGACATGAATAAGTGAAAATTGTTAATCAAATGTAATAATACTTCATCAATACATGGAAAGTAAACTAAACTAACAACAACAAATTAAGAGAAGTGTGCGAAATCAACCGGGTCCGAAGCCTTATTGAGGGTTCACGGTTGGAATCCCGGGTTGTCAATCCGAGTCCAAGCTCGGTCCTCAACTGTGTCCGGGGTAGAGGAGGCTGTCACTCACTCCCAGTGGCCCGTCTTCTTCATATCACGCTGCGGAAGATGGAAGCACATACTCCTCCTAGCTTGATGGAGGAAGCAAGGCCAAATCTCCCTTGAAGCTCGAGGATGAAGGAGGAGGCCGAAAGGAAGCTCCGGCTATGATTTGGCGTTGAAAGCTTGCCCGGAGCACCTCCCTATGGTGGAAGATGAAGGAGGACGGTGGAAACCCTCCTTGGAGACGAAAATGGCGGAAAAACGACGGACTTTAGCTATCTCCCGAAATTAGGGCGGAACCTGCGTATTTATAGATTACAGAAATTACAGCGCGCACGATCACTGGCGCACGACCAGTGATCGTGTGCCCTGTGGTCAGTTATAGTGCGCGAAGGCCAGGCAAAACTCCAGGAAAAAGTGGAATCAATGCGCACGATCAGCAGCGCACGACCATTGGTCGTGCGCACTGAAGTCAGTGGTCGTGTGATTGCCCCGACAGAACTTTAGAAAATGGGGAATAGTACGCACGATCAGCGGCGCACGACCAGTGGTCGTGCGCAATACAGCCGATGATCGTGCGCAGTAAACCTATTTCCAAATAATCCCGGAACACGCACACGACCCTACCCAGCACTGATATGTGCAGACATTCCAAACAAGCACAGAACGGAGTACAATAATAGACGAACACAAAATAAACACAACCACGGGCCAAAAGTGCACTTCCAAAAGAAATAAGGATAATATGAAATATGAGCGATAACGAACTAAAAGTGAAGTGCAAGCATACGAAAACAAGCCCAGATGAGTCCGAAAATCATGATATAAATAGGACTCATCACTTACCCCTTAAGGTGATATGGAGTCCCACTTCCCCTTACACCTCCTTTGTTTCTTCAACGAACCCAAACAAAGGTCCGTCCGAGGCTAGAACCCTTTTGGACTCAACCTTCATCGCGTCGAATGATTTCTTGAAGACGATGTTGACGGAACTTCCGTTGTCGATGAGGATTCAAAAGACAGTGAAATTTTTTTTGGCAGCTTGGATTACCAGCACATCGCATAATGGATCCTCATGATCCGACATATCCTTCCGGGAGAAGGTGATCTTCTCATCTAGGGACAGTACTTGGGACGTTGATGCAATGCTCTAATGGTACATGGTATGGAAACTCGCCTTGCGGGTGGCCTCGACTCCCCCCTCATGGATCACTTTGATCCCTCATCGACCTCCTACATCGACCCAGTCCTCGCACCAGTCCTCCTCCTCTCCTGGAAGAACTTCTATCCACACCTCCTGATGGGGTTGCTGATTTTATGGGGGCCTGCTCCCTTATAACCCTCATCTCCAAGAACTCTGGGTAGGTAGCCGTCACATGGCCTTCCTCCTGGTGAAAATTGCAGTAGGGAAGCTCCGCCCTGCCTTCCTGCCTCCTCCTATGGACACCTCTCCTCCCTCTTCGTAGGGCTATCGCAATAGCCTGGTGCTGGTCAGGTAGAGCGGGTCTTTGGCCTTGCCTCCAGCCTAGGGGTTGAACCGGCCTTACCCTCTTAGAAGTTTCCCCATCAGTGGAAAAATCTTCCTTTGACCCGATTGTACCACTCCTGCTGCCTCCAACCCACCTGATTATTCGGCTCCTAACGCCCCCACCTCGGCTGTTGCTGTTGTCTGGGCTCTTCTCTCTTTGCTTCTTGACTCCAACCTCCTCTTGGCTCTCTCACTTTCTCTACTGCCCACTTGGCCAATCTACTGGCAAATGCCGGATTTGCCGATTCTCCCTCAACCTCCTTGGCTTCCCTCTCCATCAGCTCTTTGAAAGACAATGGAGGCACCCGCTTCTGCTCCATCTTGAAGAACCCCTATCGCAGCCTTAGAGGGAAGGCCACTATGAGGGTATGCCTAAACATCTCCTGAACTTGGAGGACCTCCTCCTAGAACCTGTCAATATAACTCCCCAACGTCTCCCCCACCCCGTGCTTGATGAGAAACAGGGACTCTTATTCCTTCTTCCTCTTCTTTGAAGTTAAAAATCTTAGCAAGAACCTCCGACGCAAGTCCTCAAAATAGTATATGGAGATGGAGGGAAGCTGATGGAACCAATACCTTGCCTTCTCCTTAAGGGTAATTACGAAGAGTCGACACTTGAAAGCATCTGGCATCTACCGGATTGAGACCACATCCTTGAACCATTAGATGTGCTAAACTAGATCATCCCTACTAGTGTTGCAGGACATCTCCAGCTCACAGAACCCCTCTAGGACTGGGACAGATACCACCAGCTTGCTGAAAGGACTTCCTTTCCCTTCAGTACGAGCAAGGCGATCTCACGCATCCACCTCCCTGACCCTTCCCGCACTTGTCGAACTGGGAACACCATGCGCCCTGGGAGATCTCACTCACTACCTTCCCCCACAACCTCCTTCCCAGGTCGATTGACGAGAGCGTTCTTGCCCAGAGCCGGGGCAGTAGCCACCGGGATGGGAGGCATTGAGCACTCATCACGAGTCGCAAGTGTGAAGAGTACGAGATCCTAGACTTCCTTCTTGAAGTCCTCGAACATTTCGAGGGTGGCTAGGGGAGCGGGAGGCGGCGAGTAAGCTGGATTAGCTCCTTTTCCTTTGCCTCCAGTCATTGAACTTGCCATGGATTTTCTATGCTAGTTACGCTCCACGCTCATCACACCAAAGTGGTGAAACTAGAAACCGGCTTCTGTGGAGTTCGGGCCCTAAAAAGGGGTGACTGCACACTTACTTCTCCTAATGAGCCATCTAGACCAAAAACATAGGATTTGAGACTGACCTACGGCTATAGAACGGAGGTCCCACCACACACCCGGAAGATCATAGAGCATTTCCCCTCCTTAGCCAGCGCTGAGCTAAGGGTTTCTCAAAAAGCACTACAAGACAAAAGAATTAGAAAGCTTGCCTTCTGAGGTACCCCTGTGGGTCTCTTTATAGAATTTCAAACCTGATCTACAAAAAACACAACTCCGCTATTATAACATGCTATAATAAACCCAAATCGGTCTGCCAACAACGCAATTCCGTTATTCTGAATGGCTACTAACAGGCCAAAAAGGGCAAAATAGTAAAAGATACTATTGGGCGGGTGGTCCATGAATAGACCACTCGTCTGGGGCGGTGAGTGCTCAATGGGGCTAGCACTCGCTCCCCCCTACCAAGGTCAAGGGTGAGTACAGACCCATCCATCCCACTCAACCATCTCCTACCCAGGTCCAGGGGTAATTGCGAGCCTAGATACACAACTCGCCCCACATTTTATTCCCCACAGCCTGGGTGAGTCGAGAAAACTCTATAACACTCTCCCCTCTAACTCGCTTGAGACCCTGACCGCGCATTACTTGGCTGGGCCTTCTCCTTCTGACCCTAATCGCACTTAATGCTATGAACTATAAAGGGCCACACATGCTTGATGTGCGAATGGTAGAAAATTGAATCCTGAAATATTCTCATGATAATTACCCAAAAAACCTGAAACTTGATACATATCATCATACTCACCTTAGGAAGAGCACCAAAATTGGTGGAATTGCTGGAGGACCACAAATTTCCTAAATTAAGGTGTTTAATTTAATAATGTGATACATGAAGTCAACAAGATTAATATGACTTGTTTGATGATTTAAAAATATCAAAAACTTATCATGGAATAAACATGTTATGAATGATCATTGGCAGAAATTGTAGAGTGTTTGTAATTAATTTGATTTTGTTTATCATGTTGTGAATCATACTTATATTTTGGGTAGTTTATATAACTCATTATGATGTGAAGTCATGTAGGACCTTGCTACCTTTTATTCATGTCAAGTTCAAAACATATATAATGTGTACATGATGATTGGATGTTATTTGTACATGCTCTCACGATGATAGGATGCAACTTGATCATCTTCGTAAAATTTGAGTACTTGACCTTCTACTTCATAGTTGACTTTTCAATGCACTGGAATTATGAAGATTATTAACCAAAACCAAATTTTATACATAAAAGTTTCCATTCACATGGAGGAAAATATCAGAACAAGGAAGGAGCATGTACATCGAGGATGTAATATTCATAAAGAGACATTAAGAGTTGTCTCAGATATTTGACGTAAATAAGGAGGTTTTAACACCCCAAATAAGGAGGTTTTAACACCCCACCTGAGGAGAGTCGTGATACCTTAATGCATGATGACCTTCCTTATGTAAAGTTCATTTGTTAGTGCACCAAGAGATTGAGCAAGTTGCCTCCAAAGGATCAAAATATGGGGCAACCTTGGAGTTGGTAAGAATATACGAACAAGTAGGAGTACATGCAACATTATTGCCTCGACAAGGTAAATTTATCGATGCTCTGTATCGTAAACCAACTATTGGACAAGGTTTATATTCACAGTAAAAAAGCTCTTTAAATGAAATTATTTTGATCACAAGAGAAATTCTTCACGAATTCTGAATTCATTGCAAGTCTAAGTAGGATCTGAGTTAGACAAAAGTAGTACTTGTCTAAGGTTCTTGTGCTCTTAGAAGGCAATGATGTGATTATTATCTATGTGAGGTTTGGAGTCATAGATTCACTTTCCCTTAAGCCTGCAATTATGGTTCGTAATATCATTGGGACCAATTATTAAGCATCATCAGATGAACAAATATGAATTTTGGGACTATGGGGAACATTAAAGATTTCTAAGCTTAAATAAATGAGGTAGTAACACCATGTTTATAAATTTGTGGATTAAAATAGGGTAACATCATGACAAGTGAGATGGAGTGGTTGGGGAACTTTATGTGAGCTAGAGTATTACCGATGAAAATTCTTGATGTTTGAGCAATTATGATTGTTTTACCATAACATGACATTGGAAGTATAATGACCATGAAAAATTATAAATTTAGTGGATCACATGCTAAATTTAGAAGATTAATACTACATGTATGATACTTTGAATATAACTCTAATAATATTTAGAATCAGAGCACATAAGTTGAAAACATTATGATCACCTCTACGAAGGTTCTTGTTTTTGGGAAAATTTTTGATTATCGAATGTGTATATAATGAAATTACATGATATATTTTAGGCTTTAATTAGATCATCCTTAGGACGAGACTGCCTCATGACGAATCTTGTGGTTTGGAAAGATTTTACCCTTATATCTCATACATCAAATTCCATGTGGAGAATGATTTGACGTCATTTTATGGACATCCATATTGAAAATAATTACTAATATGAAATTGGAAGGTTCACTAGTGTGACCTCTTGAATTCTTAAAGATTTATGAACCACTTAGTCATGTGTCTAGACATATTAAATGCTAAATTTCTAAAAAAAATCAAGATAATTGTATTGATCAACTACTCATGCGAACTTAAGTGAAATACAATACTTGACCATGTTGAGAAAATTTACAAGTCGCTATCTGTATAAGCAATGTGAGTCTTCATCATGAAGGGAAAAATTGTACTTATCTATAGCCAGTTGACGTTGCTAGTATTAATGTTATTTGAATGATGATGTTTATATTTGAAGAATCAATATTTCACAAGCTAAAGACATATTATAATCTTGGAGGAGGAAATGTAAATTGTATATATGAGTGCTAATCTTATATATATAGCGATCATTGTTCATAAGGAAGGTTAGACCTAAAGTACAACCAATATTGACTTGATAATGTTACAACTAAGTACTTGAAGATATATCCACTAGATTGGAATTGTAAGCTGTGAAGATATCATAATAATGATTAGGGGATTCAGTGTTGGACGACTCTCATTTAGTGATAGCATAACCTTAAACCAAACTGTGTCTTCCCACCACCATTTAAATCTTCATCAAAGATAAGGGATCCTTCAAGAGCCCTCTTTTTTGAAATTTTGATTACAAACATCATGAGGCATAACAAAAGTACACCTGATAGAAAATGAGTGTGAAGCAATGTGAATGGGCTGTAAACTTTACTAGTGTTGAGAGTGCGTGAAGGCATACTAAACTATTGACCTCCTTGTTGGGTATTGTATCCACAATAACCTAGATTTGTATGAAGTCACCCTTGAACTAAGATGAATTAAGTTATATTTAATGCCCTGTTTGAGTTATGTGTTTGCAGGATATAATTGCCAAGTGTAGACCAATGTCAATCTACAATGAGTCACCAAACACATGACCATACAATGTAATCCCTCATTGTGTGATCCATGGTGTTGACTCATGTGTATCCTCTCTATTGGGACAAACTTCTTTTTCAAGCACTAAAGTTATAGGAGAAAGACTAGTTGCTGAATTCCTTGAAGAAAGAAAATTTTCAGAAAGCCAAAAATTTTCCAAGTGTTATACTCAAGAAGGACCAATAAGTACTCGAGTAGAATTGTAGTCATTTCTCGAGTTAGCTTAGTCTAGGTTTCGAGTAACAGAAGTAGTTCTCGAGAAAGCTTAATTTAGTTCTCGAGATGCTATGTAGTACTTGAGTAAGACTTGCTTCGTTCTTGAGTCAACTGAAAAATTTTCCTCAGAATTTTTCTAAGTCTAGTACTCAAGAGCTATGTCCATTACTCGAGATGTCCAAGACTTTGTCTCGAGAAACAAAAGTCTAGTACTCGCGAAGTATAACTTGTTCTCGAGAAGTCCAAAAGTCAGTTTCTATTTCCTGAGTAACAGAAGTTACTTCTCGATAAGAAATAAATTATTTCCAATGTTTTCTCCAAGTATTGTTCTCGAGAACCTTATACTCTTTTCTTGAGAAGCAAAAGTTATTACTCGAGTATTCTATAATCCACTCGAGAAATGATGATCATTTTCCGAGAATTTCTCTAAGTCCTGACAGAAGTAATTTCAAATATGATTTACACTTGATTGGTCCATGTGGCATGCATTTAATATGATTATGACCGTTAGGAAAGTCCTATAAAAGGTCTTATCAAAATCAATTAACCCTAATAAGAATGTTGGAACACCCTATTACTAATTTGGGTCAGGATCACTATGTCAATAGGATTGTTGCTTTGACCTTGTTGTATAGAGAAAAGGTCAACAAGTTAGGTCTAAGGCTTAGGACTTAGGTTTGAAGATTTACCAAAGACCTCCTAGTTAAGATGAGAAGCCAAGAAGAAAAATTCAAGTTGTCATCGAGCTCAGATCGACGAAGTGTCGAACTTAGTTCGACTTTCTCCAAGTTCAGGCTGACAAAGCGCCGACCTCAGTTCGACGATCTCTGAGATCAAGTCGACGAGGCGTCGAACCCAGTTCGACGATCTCTGAGCTCAGATCGATGATCTCTGTCCAAGTCAAATTCAAATATATCTGAGCTCAATTCGACGATAGTTGAGCTCAGATCGATGATTTTATTTTGAGATCGATAATTTCTGGGATTTTGTCAGCTTGTTAAGGATTTCAAATCAGAGCATTTAATGAAGAAGATTTCTAGCCGTTATAATAAATCTGGAGCATGTTTTAAGGAAACAAAGAAGGAATGTACTTAGATTATTTCCCCCAGAGGTAGTTGACAATTAAGGAAATCATTTATGACTTTGCTAATGGCTATCAAGAAGATTGGACAACTAGATTTCATATAGAGAGACAAAAAGAAAGATACAAACATAGAGCACCATACAATACAGAACAAGATATACAAAAAAAGAAAAAAGGAGATCAACAACACAGAAAACTCAACAAGTTTTCTTTCTGATTCCTGCTGATCAAAAGCTTTCTCAAGTCTTCATCTTCCATACTCCAGACAATAAACATATCAGTTCTTGCTGAAAACATCTTTTGCGGGAGCAATCAAATTCTTTGAAGACCCATCACCCTTGCAAAGCTTCTAGTTCCTGAATTCTTGCTACATCTCAGGGGGAGCTTTGACAATATCTCCTCCACTAGTGCTTATATTTGATAGTTGACAGAGAAGACAACTTCACCCCTTTTCCTTTCCTGTAAAAGGGTTTTTGAACTCCCTTCAAAAGTTCTGCTTTGGTGGCAAGACACCTGATCAAAAAATCTAGTTTGGTTTTTGAGCACCTGATCAAAAGCTCATTGGTGCCCAGGACACTTGATCAACTCATCCTGCAGTGGATTCCTACCAAGGGTGGTAGAAGAGTGAATGTAACCAGGTTTTGGGTAACCATTATAGCTCCTTGTGTCTTCTGGATTGCTTGCTCTTTCTTGTGCTGTGTGCTGTGAATTTATCCCTTTTAGTTGTTGTATTTCAGTTTCTACTTAGCACTCTACACTTATTAAATCAAGTCTTCCACTGCTAGAATTATTTTTAAATTAGAAAAATTATTTTAAATCACTCTATTCACCCCCCTCTAGAGTGTAGGATTGATCTTACCCTCACTTTCAATTGGTATCAGAGGCAGGTTGATTGCTCAGCCAAATTGGTTGTTAATACAGACTAACATCTGAACCAAAAGATCTATCTTAAGATCCATCCTTATAGAGGGTTATTTTTATTATATTTATTTTAATCTTAATTCATGGCACAGAACAAAGATTATGCTAGCAACAGACCTCCAATGTGCAATCTCTCCAAGTTTGCACTTTGGAAGGCAAGGATTATATTGTACATGAATTTTATTGATGAAGATATATTTAATTCTGTTTTGACAGACTGCCCAAAGCCTCCTGCAAGCACAAGTACAAATGATGTTCCACCTCCTTCAGGAACAAATACTAATATAAAGAAATGGAAGGTTGCTGATGCCAAAGCTATGAAAATCCTAGCACAGACAATGTCTAATGATATCTTTCAAAAGGTAGCTGAATACAACTCAGCTAAAGAGATTTGAAACAAGCTATCTGAGCTTGTATCAGGATCAGCTGATGAGAGAAAAGACATAAGATCTTATCTTATCACCCAGTATGAGTATTTCAAGAAAGCAGAAAGTGAATCAGTAGCTAACATGTACAACAGATTAAGTCTAATTGTCAGTGAACTTAAGACCTTGGACAAGGAGATCTCTCTCACAGAGATAAATGACAAAATTCTAATGTGCTTCCCCAGCACTTAGGATTCAAGAATCTGGCCAATCAAGGATGCCAGAATTCTGAATGAGATTACAACAGAAGCTCTATTGGGCAAGCTCAAATCTTATGAGCAGCTCATCAAAAATAGAGAAGAAGAACAAAAGACAGTTTCTCTAGCAGTCAGGAAGGAGAAATTGATTGCTTTCAAAGCCATAGAAGAACAACCTGAAGACAAAGTCACAGGCAATGAAGAACTGATGAGCCTCCTAGCCAAGAGGTTCTACAAAATGGCTAGAAAGGATTTCAGAAAAAGGTCATCCAGAGGCCAAGAAAAGCCAAGGTATGATAAATCAAATAATAAAGAGATTATTTGCTATGGTTACAAGAAACCAGGCCACATACTGCCTTATTGTCCAGAAAATAAAAACAAGGATAAGAAGGTAAAGAGAGAAAAGAGAAAAGATAAAACTCCAGAAGAAATCATCATGACAGATCCTCCTCCAGCAAGAATAAGCATACAAGGAAGGGATTTGTAGCTGAAACCTGAAGTGAAACTGAAGAAGAATCTGATGCAACATCAAGCTCAAGTGATGATGAAGATGATGCATAAGAGAAGGATTTTTGCATGATGGCAATCAATGCATCACAAAACAACACTAATTCAGAACATGAATCTGAATCTGAATCTGAACCAGAGCTAGAAGAAGATCAGGTAATTGATTCATTTGATTTTAATTCTGAGGAATTCAAGTCTGAATTTAAAGCACTGTGTTTAGATCTACTCAATTCTGAGAAAGAAATTATCTCTCTCAGAAATCAATTATCTGAATATAGTACCTTAAGTTCAGATAACCTCAAACTCTCAGAAGAGTTAGAATGTTGTAGGGAATAGATAGCCTCACTGAAAAGTGAACTATCTGAGGACAAAAAGTTTGAAGAAACCCTCAATGGGAGAAGTATCAAACTGATGGACATCACAAGCACAATGAACTCAAGACTTAATAGTACACTGGGCTTGGGTGCTTCATCCAGCCAAGCTATTGTGTTAACAACTCCTATTAAATTTATTTCTGATAAAGGAAAAAGAGTTGTGGAGGTAGCTAGAAAGAAATCTGATCTACCCAAAAAGAACAAAGATCAACAGAAATTGTCGAACGGAGCTCGACGATCTTCGAACAAAGCTCAGCGACTTCATGCTGAATCGCCGAACTCAGGTCGACGATCTCTGATCTTTGAACACAGGCAAGATTGATCGCTGAACGTAGCTCGACGATCTAACCCAAGATCGTCGAACTCAGATCCACGATCGTCGTACGGAGCTCAGAGATTTGACCAATTCTCAAAGGGTACATTAAAAGTTAATTTTAGATACCCTACATATCAAGGGTTCAACCCTTATACTGAATGGATAATTCCTCCTAGGAGATATCATCCCGAAGGATATAAGAGTCAACCAGAGGTGTCTTTCATTTTTGATTTCAAAGGTTATCAAGCTAGACCCAAGGTAACTGGGTCAAAAACAAATGAAATGTTATTTGTGCAGGTGAAGACCTATCCAACCATGGACCATTATTGGTATCTAGATAGTGGGTGCTCCTAGCACATGATAGGAAGCAAGGATAACCTGACATCATTTAAGGCTAAAGATGGACCCAAAGTCATTTTTGGAGATTCAAACTTTAGACAGACCAAAGGATATGGTGCAGTCCAAATAGGATCAGTAACATTCAAGAAGGTAGCATATGTGGAAGGACTGAAGCACAATCTTATCAGTATCAGTCAACTGCGTGATGAAGGCTACCAGGTCACATTAAATAAGTCTTCATGCTTCATCAAATCAGAAGACAACACAACTGTGTTGACAGGTAACAGAAGAGGTAACATCTATCTAGTAAATTTTCTTTCAACCATGGTAGACATCTATTTATTTAATTCTCTTAGCAAACCTAATGAATTATGGTATAAGAGATTAGGACATATCAACCATAGAACCATTGCTAGGCTATCCAAGGACAACCTTGTTAGAGGACTACCTTCTGACCCCTAAAAGAAGGAAGGAATCTGCAGGTCTTGTCAATTAGGCATGCAAACTAAAAATAGTTTTAACTCACTTAATAAGAGTGATTCACCTAGGATTTTGTATTTATTACATATGGATCTATTTGGACCCATTTCTATACAAAGCCTAGGAGGGAAATCTTACACTTTAGTAGTTGTAGATGACTTTTCTAGATTCACATGAGTGTTCTTTCTGAGGAAGAAGTCTGATAACTTCAAGTGTTTGACAGAGTTTCTCAAATGTATACAGATTGAGTTAAATACTCACATAGCCCTGATTAGAAGTGATTATGGGACAGAGTTTGATTCTCTTCTTATGCAAGAGTTCTGTCAGAGGGAAGGGATCAGACACACTTTCACATCTCCTAGAACTCCTCAACAGAATGGGGTAGCTGAAAGGAAGATTAGAACCCTTATTGAATCTGCTACAACATTATTGAAAGATGCTCACCTCCCTCTATCCTTTTGGGAAGAGGCTGTGAACTCTTCAAACTATGTTTTGAATAGGAGTTTGATACATAAGCTAAAGGACAAGACTCCCTATTAATTACTCAAAGAGAAGAAACCTAAAGTTGATTATCTTAGGATTTTTGGTTGTATTTGCTACATTCATAACAACAATAAAAAATTCTTAGCAAAATTTGAAGCCAAAGCTGATGAAGGAGTGTTTCTGGGATACTCCATGATCAGTAAGGCCTATAGGGTTTTTAATAAATCATCTCATAAAGATGAAGAGACTGTGCATGTTTCTTTTGATGAAACTAACATGTCTTACATGGAGAAGAGCACTTCTACCATAGAGCCTTTGCAGGTACATTCTATATATGAAAATTTGGACAGGCTGTATATCATTGAACAAGATCCATCACCTTCATCCATTCAACAAGAAGCTGAAAGCAGTGAAAATGAAGATGACAGTCAGATCTGAGCAAGCCAAGGTGAAAATCTGAATAAAGTGCCAGTTGTTGTTCCACAAGAGGAAACAACAACACAGGTTGGTGAACAATCAACACCCATTATTGATTTAGTAACATCAAGAGACCATCCAATCTCCCAAGTGATTGGAGACATCTCAGCTGGTGTGCAAACCAGAAACCAATTCAATCAAAATCTTATGAACACTTGCTTTCTTTCTGAAATTGAGCCTCAATCCATACAAGATGCAGAACAAGATCCAAACTGGATCATTGCAATGCAAGAGGAATTAAATCAATTTGAAAGAAACAAAGTTTGGTAACTAGTACCAAAGCTAAAGAATCATACCATTGTTGGAACAAAATGGGTATTCAGGAACAAGCTAGATGATCAAGGAGTTATAGTAAGAAATAAAGCAAGGCTAGTTGCTCAAGGATACTCTCAAGAAGAAGGCATAGACTATGACCAAACATTTGCACCAGTTGTAAGGTTGGAGGCCATAAGAATCTTCCTAGCATATGCACCTCACAAGAAGTTCAAAATTTATCAAATGGATGTCAAAATTGCATTCCTCAATAGTGACATCAAGGAAGAGGTTTATGTAAAACAACCCCAAGGTTTTATCTCTCTAACTCACCCTGATTTTGTTTATAAATTGCATAAAGCATTATATGGTCTCAAATAAGCTACTAGAGCATGGTATGAGACCCTAGCTTGCTTTCTCTTGGAAAATGATTTTAAAAGGGGTAGAGAAGACCAAACTCTTTTTATTAGAACCCATAAGTCCAATATCCTACTAGTACAAATCTATGTAGATGATATTATTTTTGGTTCTACTGACTCAAATTTGTGCAAGAGGTTCTCCAACCTAATGCATTCCAAATTTGAAATTAGTAGCATAGGTGAGATATCCTTCTTTCTAGGATTGCAAGTCAAGCAAAATGTTGATGGCATCTTTATTTCTCAAACCAAATATGTAGAAGAATTGGCTATGAAATTTAGTATGTCTGAAGCATCCTCTATGAAAACACTTATGCCTACTAATGCTGTATTAGATGCTAATGAACATGGGAAACAAGTTGATCAGACAACATATACAGAAATGATTGGCTCTTTATTGTATCTTACAGCTAGTAGACCTGATATAATGTTTGCTATATGCATATGTGCTTGATTCCAAGTCAGCCCTAGAGAGTCACACCTTACATTAGTCAAGAGGATTCTTAGGTATGTGAAAAGTTGTCCAAATCTAGGTTTATGGTATCCAACTGATTCAAGATTTGATCTAACTGGATTTTCAGATGCTGATTATGCTTGATGTAGAGTAGACAGGAAAAGCACCAGTGGAACTTGTCAGTGTCTTGGTGACAGACTTGTCTCCTGGTTTTGCAAGAAACAAACATCTGTGTCTACTTCAACTGCTGAAGCTGAATATATGGCAGCAGGTAGCTGTTGCTCACAGATATTGTGGATTCAAAATCAACTCCTAGACTATGGCTATAACTTAGAAAAGTCCAAAATATTTTGTGATAACACTAGTGCTATTTCAATAGCTCAAAATCCAGTCCTCCATAGTATGACAAAACACATAGAGATTAGGCATCATTTCTTAAGAGATAATGTACAGAAGAATAAAATTGAATTGGAATATATCCCAACTGATTTACAAAGGGGAGATATTTTCACAAAACCCTTGGATGAAAAGAAACACACCTTCTTCCTTAATCAGTTTTGAATGTTAGATGGAGGAAGTTTTAATTAAGTTCCAAGACCTTTAAACCTAAAAAGAGACGAAGACTAGGCTAAAAATTTGGATTTCCTAGTGTCTATAAGGTTTCTATGTATCTGAACTGCGCTCGACAATTTTCCTGAAGATCGTCGAACGGAGCTTGTCGTTTCAAGATAGTATTTAACTATCTTTTGTTTTCCGTCGAACGGAGATCGACGATGTTAGGAATCGTCGAACGGAGTTCGACGTTTTCCAGATAATGCTGGACTATCCTTTTCGATCAGCGATCTCGATTATCATCGAACGAAGGTCGACGATATTAAATATCGTCGAACGAAGATCGGCGATGCTGAGACCTTTCAGTTTCCCCTAGAGCCATAGATCGTCGAACTGAGTTCAACGATCTTTCCTTTTCAGCGTCGAACCCTGATATAAAATCATTTTTTCAGGCATCATTATCCTTTGCACTTTCATACTTTATGCAAGAACTTTCTTTCCCTCCAAACCCCTTTACACTTGATCGTGTTTGTTTGGTAGGAAATATGTCGGTTTCAGTCGTCGTTTTAACTGCAATAAAGTTCGATACTGGCTTTGACATTGATGTGGATTTGTTTGAAGGAACTGATCAAATGTTCAAGGATATTCTGGAACTGTTTAAGGAGCAACAACTTGTGAACATCATGACAACCAGAATCAAATTAGCAGCAGATGAAATTAAAGAGTCGGTCTATACTGCCCACAATCTGGATCAACACACAGTCACTAGAACAATCTCAGGAACTCAGGTATCCCTAACCCCGACCATTCTTATAGAAATTTTTGGGTTAAGTACAGGACATGATAGCATAGACCTATCAGAGGTAGAATTTACTGAGATGTTAGATAGAATGTGTCACAATTTTGAAAACCCTAATAAGCTGTTGAAGAAAAATTTGTCTATGAAGTATAGATTTTTAGCAGACATTGTAGGAAAAGTGATTTTAGCCAAACATTCAGCTCATGACACAATATCAAGACATCAGTTCTGCTTAATAGATGTCATAGTAGATAAGAAGCACTTGGATTGGGGAGCCATCTTTTTTGATTTGATCAAGAAGAAAATCAATAAGAACTTTGTGAATTTTGGGAGAATTCTGGGCCTATTCCTGCAGAATAGATGCCCTCAACTGTTAGTGTCAAATGGGATGCACATCAATGATTCAAAGAGGCTCTCTTCAGCCCTTTTTGGTAAGTGGGAAAGGCAAATTGTCAATCCCAGTAGGTCTCCTACAGCAAAAACATCTTCAAGCACAAGGACTGAATCAGTCACTGCTCCTCAAACCACTGCCCCAGCAGAAGTGTTGGCATCCACCTCAATTTCCTCTCCTCTATCTTCCCATCCAGTTACATCTTCCATATCCTCTCCCCCTGTTGGGTACATTGGAAAATGTGTACCTGATTTGGAGAAGCCTCACTTAGTTCAATGATATACATCAAGGTGTATTTGATGTTATTTTGAGTTTATATGTGCAGGTTAAGTATTTGCTAAAATGCAGAAAAAAGTTTCTAAGTCCATGTGTCGACACTTAAGAAAGCCTGTGTCGACACTAGAAGCAACTGTGTCGACACACAGCAGTTCTAGTCGACATCAACTATGTCGACACCAGGAGACAGTGTCGACACACAGAATTTATTAGTCGACATCAACTGTGTCGACACCGGGAGGCAGTGTCGACACACAGAAATATTAGTCGACATCGACTATGTCGACACCGGGAGGCAGTTTCGACACACAGAAGTATTAGTCGACATCAACTATGTCGACACCTGGAGGCAGTGTCGACACACAAATTCTGAGACTATATTAACTGTGTCGACACACAGGACTTGTGTCGACACTCAGCAGAGTTTCAACAATGTTGTTTACTGTGAAGTGAAGAAGTGTCTATGTCGACACAAAGAAGTTGTGTCGACACATTCTACAGATGCATTGTCAAGAAGCTGTGTCGACACCAGAGGAGCTGTGTCGACACCAGAGGAGCTATGTCGACATCACCAAAGCTTGTGTCGACACTTGATCTACTTGTGTCGACACATAATGACAATCAGTCTCGACGCTTTGCTGACAAAGACAAAGGTTCAAGAAATGGTTGGAGACTTGACAGCTGTGTATTCCAACAAGTTTGCTGAAGCTGTCAGACCCGTCAGAAGTTGGTTAGAAACCGGATCAGCCGGTTACCATAGATGAAGTCTATATATATATGGATTCTGTCAAATCAACACAACAACAAGAAGAACAATAACAACCACACGAACAACTATTGAAGTATTGATCATTGATCAAGGAAGTGCACATAACACAGAAGAAGATTTTCGTGAGAAGATTTAAGGAGAATTCAAGCAAGAATTCTGAAGAAACTTAAGAAGTTCTGGAGAGAGAGAGAGATCTCCATCTATTGAAGTAAAGTAGGAGACATTTTCCAGTCTCTTAAGAAGCAGATCTTGAACTAATCTACTAAGAAGAAGTCAGATCTATTTCTAGATTTTAAGAAGGAAGTTGGCAGTCAGTCAACTTCAAAGGAGATCAACCCTACTGAGTTAAGATTCAAGAAGCTTTGAAGAAAGCTAAGAACAGGTTGATTTTAGCCATCAGTTTTTTCAAAAAGCTGATCAAGAAACCTTTTATCCCTTCTCTCTCAACAAGAGTAAGAGTTCATCTAAATCACTTATCAAATTTTGTAGGATCTTTCAAGATCTTAGTTGTAAGCCTATTATATAAAGGCTTAGTGTAGGAGATATAGATCTCTGAGTGGGAGGGCTTTTGAGCCTGAGTGTAGGAGAAATTTTTCTCTGAGTTGTAGGCCTTGTGGCAAGGATGAGGTAGGGTTGTTAGCCTGAGATGTAGGAGTGTGGTTACACTCTTAGTTGTAGGAACCTTATAGGGTTCTGAGTTGTAGGAACCTTTCAGGATTCTGAGCTGTAAGATCTGTGGATCTGAGAAGAAGGAAGAAGTTAGGCCGAATCTAGCACACTGCTAGATAGGTGAAGGGGGAAAGTGGATGTACCCAGACCTTGGGGAACCACAATAAACCTGTGTGCAATCTGTGATGTATGTGTGATTATGAATTCTGTGCAGTGATTGCTATAGAATAAGTTAGATTCTATTTTATGAACTGAAATATCATTCTGCCTTAAGTATAAAAGAAAAGAACCTATTCATCACCCCCTCTAGGTGTTTGGGTTATCTTGAAATCAATTCTATCAAGTGGTATCAGAGAGAGGTTGCTCAAAGAAGGACTTAACAGTGTGAGTAAGATCCATAAGGCAGATTCAAGATCAAGAAAATGGGTTCAGGAGAAAATCATAAGGAACTAGGTTCTATGAAATTACCCATATGCAGGAAAGAGATTTTTGGAATATGGAAAAAAAGGGTCAGGCTTTTCATGGAGGCTTCTTATCCAAGGATCTATATTACATTAATGGAAGGTCCTTATATTCCAATGAAGGTGTCAGTTCTAGATGCAAATCAAAGAACTCCCAAGGATTTTTTAGAGATGACCAAGGAAGAGATCATCCTGGCAACCATGGATAAAAGAGCCCAGAATATCATAGTAAGTGCCATAGATGATTCAACCTTTCAGAATTTGATTCACTACAAGACCTCCAAGGAAATGTGGGCCACTTTGATAGTCTACATGGAGGGTTCTGAAGAAGTCAGACAAGATAGAAAATCTATGCTGAACCAGGAATATGAGAGTTTCAGACAAGGAAAGTCAGATGGTATAACTGAGTGTTATAATAAGTTCTATAGAATAGTAAATGAGCTGATGTTCTATGGAAGGATCTTCAGTACATATGAACAGAATGATAAATTTCTAAGATCCTTGACAAAGGATTTGGACACTAAGATTTGTGCCATTAGGGAAGTGGCCAAACTTATAGATATCTCTCCTCCAACTTTGTTTGGAAAATTGCTGTCATATGAGATGCACCTGATGGCTAGGAAAGAGGAAGAGAAAAGTGCAAAAGGGGAGCATAGAGAAAAGTCTGTGGCCTTTAAGGTGGAGACCACTAAGAAGAATAGGAGGATGTCTCCATCACCTCCTGAGATTGTTGCAGAAATTACTTCAGATAATTCAGACAACCAAAGTTCAGACAGCAGTGGCTCAGTTAAAGACTTTGCTGCCTTCATAAGGCAGTTTCAGAGATTCCTGAAAAAGAAACAGTGGAAGTCTAGGCCCTCTACATCCCAGCCTATGGATGACTATTATCAAAAGAGGAAGTCATCAAAGAAGGACAGGATCAGGTCTAAGCCTAGCAAATCTACAACATCAAAGATAGTTTGCTACTGCTGTAATAGGCCTAGGCATGTTGTGGCTGAGTGTCCAGACAAAAGAAAGGAGTCTGCTGATAAAAGAAAGACTCAACAAAAGAGCAAGAAGGAGAAATCCTTTGTTGCCAAGAAGGAGAAGAGCTTGACAGACCAGCCAACTTCAGAATCTGAATCTGAAGCTGAGGCATACATTGGTCTATATGCAGTAGATGAAGAAGATGAGTTTATGCAATTGCTGAACTCTATCTATGAATAAGAAGACCATCAGTGCATGGGACTGATGGCTGTATCAGAAGAAGACAAGTGCTAGGATCAGCCTGGTCCTAGTAAGGTACAATGTATTTCTAGAAATTCAGATTGTAGTACTGGTACAGAGTCAGCTACATCTGCATCAAGTGATGTGGATGGATCTGAGTCTGAAGGAGATATTCATCAGCTAATAGATGAATATGGGGACTTGTTACAGGCACTAAAGAAAAGCAAAAACCTGGCCAAAACTCAGGCTAAGGAAATTACAGATCTTAAGATGGCTGCATCTGATTTAGAGAAAGAGTTGGATTGAAAAATGAATGAGGTTGCCAAACTGAAAACTATAACTGTTATTCAAATGGGTACAATCACATATAAAAATGATCTAATTAAAAGTCTGGAATTCAGACTTCAAAAGGAGAAAGATTTGGTGGCTAGTTATTCCAAGCCAAAATCAGTTTTACCCTTAATAGATGAGTTTGTGGCTCAAAAGGGTAAGGCTGGAATAGGCTTTAAAGGTAACACCAGGGCTGTCCAATTCAAGAGAAAGGGAAAAGCCTCAGTCCAGCCACTAAATTTTAAAGTCCCTGTAGTTTTTAGAAAGGTACAAGAGCCTTCTAACAAGTATGACCTTTAGAATACTCATGATCATAGTAAGACTGAAGTTCTGAATGACAAGGGTGTTTTTGTCAATAAGGCAGCCCATGTTCATAAACCCCATGTTTGTGAGAAATTAGTGGGAGTAGCTGCAGCAGTACCAACACAATACAAAAGATTTGTTGTCAACCAGACTGTCAAGAATAGATCTAAAAATAGATACAACAAGTATGAATGTTGGTGCTGTGGCAAGACAGGTCATTATGTCATAGATTGCTGGCACAACACTAGTGTTAGGAAGAACAATAGTCTACCTGTTAGAAGAGCTGCAAGTAGATTTGTTAAGTATGAAGCTAACTTGAACCAAGGACCCAAGACTTACTTGGGAGAGGTAATTCTTTATTGTAGGTGAGTCCAAGTTACTGTGCCCCTTTATGGTACTTAGATAGTGGATGTTCCAGGCACATGACTGGAACAAAGGGATTGCTGAAGGAGTACTTAACTATCATAAATGGGTCTAAAGTAATTTTTGGTGGTTCTGAAAAGGGAATCATCAAAGGGTTTGGTAACTTTTCTAATAACCAGATTACTATCACTCAAGTGGCCTATGTGAAGGGTTTGAAACACAACCTTATAAGCATAAGTCAGCTGAGTGATTTAGGATGACATTTCATTTATTAAGAATGGATGTCATATCAAAAGATCAAGTGATGAAAATATCATTTTGACAGGATATAGAAAAAGAAATGTGTACTGTCTTAATTTTGAGTGTGAGAACAATGTGTCTTCTATTTGTCTTGTAGCTGATGAGAGAGCCTCTCATTGTGTCAAATGGCACAAGAGGCTGGACCATCTTAACTACAAAACAATTGGCCAACTCTTTAGCAAAGAGTTATTAAGGAATGGTCCCAATGTTAAGTGTATAAAGGATGGGATATGCTCAGCTTGTCAAAAAGGCAAGCAGACAAAATCCTCCTTTTATAGCCTTGAAAACAAGGATTCAGTGAGGTGTCTATACCTCTTACATATGGATCTATTTGGTCCTATGCTAGTTCATAGTCTAGGTAGGAAGGTCTACACTTTTGTGGTGGTAGATGACTATTCTAGATATTACTGGGTGTTCTTTTTGAGACAAAAATCAAAAACCACAAGTGTTTTATATAGTTTTGTCAAGCAAATTCAGAATGAACATGACAGTACAGTGGTCAAAATCAGAAGTGACAATGGCACTGAATTTCAATCTGAGAGTATGACAAGACTGTGTGAAGAATTTCGGATTTTTCAAGAATTCTCCTCACCTAGAACACCACAGCAAAATGGTATTGCTGAAAGGAAGAATAGAATAATGATTGAGGCTGGTAGAACTCTATTGAGTGACACTTCTCTCCCAGAATATTTCTGGGCTGAGGAAGTAAACACTGTATGTCATGTGATCAATAGGGCTTCTATCACCAAAAGCCACAAAAAGACTCCCTATGAGATCATGAAGGGTAGAAAACCAAACTTATCCTATTTTAGGATCTTTGGTTGCAAGTGCTATGTCCTTAATAATGATAAGTCTTATCTAACTAAGTTTGCTGCCAAATCCCAAGATGGGATATTTGTTGGGTACAGCAACAATAGTAAGGCTTATAGAGTCTACAACTTGATTACTCAAGTTGTAGAAGAATCTGTACATGTTGTCTTTGATGAAACAAGACTGATTAACAGTGAGTTGCCTTGTAGCTCATGCAATTCTACAGGTATAAATGAAAAATTGGACAAGCTTACCATTACAGAAGAATCAACTGAAGAGCAGGAAGTGGAAAATGGTGTCTATTGTCCAGGGGGAGTCCAAGACTCCGTAGATGCTGTTGAAAACCAAGAGGCGCAGCATATTGAAGAGACAGGAGAGGTTCAACATGAAGATAATCTACCTCCAGCTGTTAGACACTTAAAGGATCATCCAACAAATCAGATAATTGGTGATCTAAGACATGGAGTGCAAACCAGAAGCAGGAACTTGAACACAGTGCTTTGCTCAAGCTTCCTATCTCAACTGGAGCCAAAGAGATTTGAAGAAGCTATACTAGACCCACATTGGATTAATGCCATGCAAGAGGAGCTGAATCAATTCAGAAGGTGCAAGGTCTGGTAGTTAGTTCCTAAACCAAAAGACCACAACATCATTGGAACAAAGTGGATCTTTAGGAACAAATTGGATGAAAATGGGATCATTGTGAAGAAAAAAGCAAGACTTATTGCAAAAGGTACATGCAGGAAGAGGGTATTGACTTTGATCAAACCTTTGCCCTTGTAGCAAGACTGAAAGAAATTAGGATGTTCCTTGTCTATGCAGCATATCAAGGCTTCAAGGTATTCCAAATGGATGTAAAATCAGCATTCCTAAATGGAAATCTTAAAGAAGAAGTCTATGTAGAGCAGCCCTCAGGTTTTGTTGATTCTCTCAAACCTGATTATGTTTATAGACTTAGGAAAGCTTTATATGGGTTAAAGCAAGCCCCAAGGGCTTGGTATGAAACCCTGTCTACTTTCCTTATTGAGAACAAATTCTCAAGGGGGAAAATAGACAAAACTCTATTCCTAAGGGAGTCCAAAGGTAAGATTATCTTAGTCCAGATATATGTAGATGACATAATATTTGGGTCTACAGAAAGCAACCTTTGCAAGAAGTTTGCTAAACTTATGCAAGGGAAGTTTGAGATGAGCAGCATGGGAGAACTTAAGTTCTTCTTGGGCCTTCAAGTAAGATAGACTGATGATGGCTTGTCCATATCCCAGTCTAAGTTCACCAAGGAGTTAATTAAGAAGTATGGTATGGTATCATCCTCCACCATGAGAACTCCTATGGGAACAAGTATGCCTATATGCAAAGATGATGCAGGTAAACCTGTAGATGAGTCTTTGTATAGAGGAATAATTGGCTCACTTTTATATCTAACTGCTAGTAGACAAGACATTATGTATGCAACATGTGTCTGTTCTAGGTACCAATCATGCCCTAAAGAATCACATTACACTGCAGTAAAAAGGATTTTGAGATATCTAAAGGGCACACCGAATTTAGGCCTTTGGTACCCTAGGAATGGAGATTTTCTACTGACAGGCTATTAAGATGCAGACTTTGCAGGTTGCAAAGAAGATAGAAAAAGCACAACAGGCACCTGTCAATTTCTAAGAGGAAGATTGGTGTCTTGGAGTAGTAAGAAGCAGACTAGTGTGACAATTTCCACAGCTGAGTCTGAATATGTGGCAGCAGGAAGTTACTGTGCACAGCTGTTGTGGATTCAACACCAGCTAGAAGACTATGGTATTCAGGTAAGTAGAACACCTTTATTTTGTGATTCTACTAGTGCTATTTCTATTGCTAATAATCCTGTTTCACATAGTAGGACTAAGCATATAAAAATAAGATACCATTTTCTTAGAGAACATGTAGAGAAAGAGGACATCTCACTAGAATTTATCAAAACAGATTGTCAAATTGCAGATGTATTTACTAAGCCTTTAGATGAAACTAAATTCAATAAATTTAAAATTGAATTAGGAATGTTAAACATATATTAGTCTAACAAATTTGGCTAAGTAAATCTGTGTCGACGCATCCAAAGAAGTGGTGTCGACACTTCAGTAAGTGGTGTCGACAAAACCAGAGTAGTGGTGTCGACACATCCAGAAATTGTGTCGACACTTACAATAAGAGTCGACACAGAATTTCTAATGAACTTCTAAGTTTGTCTAGTGTCGATATATCATCAATTGGTGTCGACACATAGTAGTCATCGCCATTGTCTAGACATTAGAAGTCTGCGTCGACACATTTCAACAGTGTCAACACATTTAGACTGTTTTTGCCCGCCTTTTGACTTTCTTTGATTAGAAGGGTATAAATAGGTCAAGAACATATTTTGTCGACACGCTATCTAGATTTTCGAGACTAAACCCTTGTGTCGACAAACTCTCTTCTCTCAATCCAAGCTTTCTCACCATCCCAATGGCGCCAAAGGTTGAAGATAACATTAACGAAGGATATGAGGTGGTTTGTCATGCCTTTGATGATGCTGAATCAGAGATTAAAGGAGTAATTACCCTAATCACTGACAATGGTTTGGAGTTTTTGATATCCGAACCAACCAAGATTTGGAAGAAGGAGGTTTTTGAGTTCTTTGCTGCAGAAACAGTAGACCCAACTGGACTTAAGATTAAATCAACAGTTCATGGAGCTAAAGTCAAAGTGACCTTGAAGAGTTTGAGAAAAATTCTTCATCTTCCAAGAACTCAGGATGAAGAAGAAGTACCAGTATCAAAAACAAGGGAGGCACTACAATGGTGTGGATTGGATCCCACCTTGAAGATTGGAGCAGCAATTAACAGGAAAGGGATGAATCAACGAGGTAAATTCCTTTCAGAAGTGTTAGGAAAGGTTATTTTGTGTAAGCCAGGGGGACATGATAGGATTTTTGCCTATATGTTCAACATCATGACAAGGATAATTTTTAAACTCCACACAGATTGGTCTATAATCATATTTGAAAAGATTAAGGAAAGCATCAATAAGCCTAATTTGGCTAGAATAATGAGTCTATACTTGGCTAGAGAAATTCCAGAAGTAATGAACCAGATTCCTGGTTCTAAAATCAATCATATGAGAAAAATAGACATCGGGATTATTTCCAGATGGGATAGGGTCCTATCAAAGGACATACCTGATATAGAGAGACAAGAGGCTACTGAGAAATCTCTTGTACAGGACCTTATTGAGACTGCACAAATGCAGAAGGAAACAGTTAGTGCACAAGTGTATGGGGAGCTAGTTAGTGTACAAGCACAGGACCTGACTGAGAATGCGCAAGTGTAGGGGGAGACAGTTACTACACAGGTGCAGGGGGAAGAGAGAATTCACTTGGCAGAGGAAATAGATTCACAAATAGTCCTTGAGACATCTCATATCAACAGTCCAGCCCAAGATGCTATCATGGAGGATACATCTGGAGCTGCTGATGCTCCTGAGAAAGTAGTATCACTAGTTCACACTCAATAGGAGTTTACTCTTGAGGAATTGTTTCCTGACATTGAGGGAGCATCATATAAGGAGGAGCAAGTAAGAATTGAGGGGGATCAGGCTGACATTGAGGGAGGGTAGCATAGGACTGAGAAGGAGCTGTCTTCTAGTCCTAAGGAAAGAGTAGATATTGCCAGTACATCTATTTCAGAGGATGAGGAGATTGCAAGTGCCAAGAAAAGAAAACTGATGGTTTTCAAGAGAAGAAGCCAGAGCTATAAGAAGGCTTTGCAAGCTACTACTCCACAACCTGCCCTAGAGACTGATTACAACTCCTTATTGGTGGCTTTGCAAGTTAAATTAGATGAGCAGAGAATGGCTCTAGAGAGGTATGTGGATGAAAGCAATAAGTCACTTTAATTTGATTTGGCTTAGGATATCAAATCCATAAGTTTTGAAGTAAATCTTCATAAGAAAGAGATGACAGATTGTTTCCATAAAGGAGGCAATACTGTAGTATTTCTGGTTAAGCAATAGGTAGAAGTCAAGAAACAAGTGGATGATATTGCTGTCAAACAAGGCTATGTCCTTGAAAATTAGATTAGGATGAATGACAATCTGACTGAATCTCACAATGAGATAGTCACTGAAGTAAATAAAACAGTTACTGCAATGACTAAAACAAGGGCTAAGGAGAAAGAGGAATTTGATCAGAAGCTACAGGAAGGTTTAGATTCATTTAAGATAGCCCTTACTTCTTCTCAGAAAACAATATCTGACCAGCTTCTTAAGTTAAAATCATTTTATAAAGATGGTGTAAATTTTCTTGATGGCTAAATAAGATTTCAAAAAGATGACTTAAGAGATCACATTGAAAGAGAAGTCATAAAGGGGGAGAGAGTGTTAGTCAATGCAGGCTCAGATCATGCCAAATGGATATCCAATAGCATCAGAGCCACTCTGGGATATCCACCCCTTTGTGATGATGATAATGTTGCTGAGTCTGGTGTGCAACCTGCTTATGTTGGAGGTGATCAACCTGAAGTTGCTCAGATCATCTACCCTCCAGCAGATTTTTATATGATTCAACAACAGGTTCAGATAATGTACAGTCCTCAACAGGAAGTTGATAATGTTATAATACAAAAAGTTGAAATGCCAAAAGCTTCCTTGAAAGCTCAACAGGAACCTCAACTTTCAAAGAAAAGATTCAGAGAACAGGCTGAGTTAAAGCCTGAATTTGAGCAGTGGAGCCCCACTTCAAGAAATATAATTTTTACTGCCTGGAAAGCTGTGAAAGATCAAGTTCATGAAAGGGGCAAGTGGTATAATGAACATGAATGGCAGAAATATGAGGCAAGGCAAGAAGCCATTGTGCAACATAGAAGAAAGGCAAAGATTGGGAAGCTACCTCCTAATGCTCAGGAGCCTAGCAAATATTTCCCTAAGCCTTTTCATTATTTTGAAAGGCAAAGGATTAAGGCTGAAGATCAGAAGAAGGCAGAGTTGAAAGGAAAGAAGCCTATTGATGAAGCAGAACCTGCTGTGCAAGCTCAGATTAAGCTAGGAAAAGGCATAGTCATCAAGGAGCTTGATCAGACTTAGGATAGATTTACTCGATTTTGCAAGATCAATGCAATTTTTAGTTTTAGAAGAAATCTATGTAATCTGTTGTTAAGAAACGTTTTGTTAATATAAACAAAATAATGTTTCATGTTCATTCAAGTTGCATTCTTATTTTGTGATGTGATTTGGTTATATGTTTTGTTTATAAGTTACCCTGTCATTTATTATTTATATACATCATCATATTTGTTTATTATAAGTGGTGTATATCATTGACTAAAGGGTTATGACTTCTCCAAATAGGGGGAGATTGTTGGGTACATTGGAAAATGTGTACCTGATTTGGAGAAGCCTCACTTAGTTCAATGATATACATCAAGGTGTATTTGATGTTATTTTGAGTTTATATGTGCAGGTTAAGTATTTTTTAAAATGCAGAAAAAAGTTTCTAAGTCCATGTGTCGACACTTAAGAAAGCCTGTGTCGACACTTGGAAAAGCTATGTCGACACCAGAAGCAACTGTGTCGACACACAACAGTTCTAGTCGACATCAACTGTGTCGACACTAGGAGACAGTGTCGACACACAGAATTTATTAGTCGACATCAACTATGTCGACACTGGGAGGTAGTGTCGACACACAGAAATATTAGTCGACATCGACTGTGTCGACACCTAGAGGCAGTGTCGATACACAGAAGTATTAGTCGACATCAACTGTGTCGACACCTGGAGGCAGTGTTGAAACAAAAATTCTGAGATTATATCAACTGTGTCGACACACAGGACTTGTGTCGACACTCAGCAGAGTTTCAACAATGTTGTTTGCTGTTAAGTGAAGAAGTGTCTATCTCGACACAAAGAAGCTGTGTCGACACATTCTACAGATGCAGTGTCAAGAAACTGTGTCGACACCAGAGGAGCTGTGTAGACTTCACCAAAGCTTGTATCGACACTTGATCTACTTGTGTCGACACATAATGACAATCAGTCTCGATGCTTTGCTGACAAAGACAAAGGTTCAAGAACTAACTGGAGACTTGACAGCTATGTATTCCAACAAGTTTGTTAAAGCTGTCAGACCTTTCAGAAGTTGGTTAGAAACCGGATCAGCCGGTTACCATAGATGAAGTCTATATATATATGGATTCTGTCAAATCAACACCACAACAAGAAGAACAATAATAACCACAAGAACAACTATTGAAGTATTGATCATTGATCAAGGAAGTGCACGTCACACAGAATAAGATTTTCGTGAGAAGATCTAAGGAGAATTCAAGCAAGAATTCTGAAGAAACTTCAGAAGTTTTGGAGAGAAAGAGATCTCCATCTATTGACGTAAAGTAGGAGACATTTACCAGTCTGTTAAGAAGCAGATCTTGAACTAATCTTCTAAGAAGGATTCAGATCTATTTCTGGATTCTAAGAAGGAAGCTGGCAGTCAGTCAACTTCAAAGGAGATCAACCCTACTGAGTTAAAATTCAAGAAGCTTTGAAGAAAGCTAAGAACAGGTTGATTTCAGCCATCAGTTTTATCAAGAAGCTGATCAAGAAACCTTGTATCCCTTCTCTCTCAACAAGGGTAAGAGTTCATCTAAATCACTTATCAAATTTTGTAGGATCTTTCAAGGTCTGAGTTGTAAGCCTATTATATAAAGGCTGAGTGTAGGAGATATAGATCTCTGAGTGGGAGGGCTATTGAGCCTGAGTGTTGGAGAAATTTTTCTCTGAGTTGTAGGCCTTGTGGCAAGGCTGAGGTAGGGCTGTTAGCCTTAGCTGTAGGAGTATGGTTACACTCTGAGTTGTAGGAACCTTATAGGGTTCTGAGTTGTAGGAACTTTTCAGGGTTCTGAGCTGTAAGATCTGTGGATCTGAGAAGAAGGAAGAAGTTAGGCCGAATCTAGCACACTGCTAGATAGGTGAAGGGGGAAAGTGGATGTACCCAGACCTTGGGGAACCACTATAAACCTGTGTGTAATCTGTGATGTATGTGTGATTGTGAATTCTGTGCTGTGATTGCTATAAAATAAGTTAGAGTCTATTTTATGAACTGAAATATCATTCTGCCTTAAGTATACAAGAAAAGAACCTATTCACCCCCCCCCCCCCCCACTCTAAGTGTTTGGGTTATCTTGAAATCATTTCTATCACCCCCTCTCCACCTGTAGTTACTTCATCCATTCCTTCACCCCCAATAACTTCTCCACCTCCTCCTGCCACCCATCAAGAAGCTTTCCATCCACTACACTTCTTCTCATCCGTAGATTTAGAATCATCCTCCAATCTTACATCATTCAACGTTTTAGATGATTCCTTTATGGATGATTCTCCATATTCACCTCAAGACATTCCATCAACCTCATCATCCTTTCAACAAATTCTACATGACATCATATCTCAACCATCCTTTTCCCCTATCATGTAAGACCCCCATTTTTTTTTCTTTTTCGACACCGGGGTCTTAGGCCCAGAACCGCCGCCTTGCGGTGATACCTTCGCACCCGGGAAGGTCGTCACTACAAGACGCCGATTCTGCCGGCCAATTCGATCTCCACTGTAGCATAAGTATACAAGACAGTCCACAGAAATATCACATATAAGAAATTTAAACTCCACAAAGGGAGTGTCCACAGATAGTACATATAATGAAAACCTCGGGCTTATGCCCAGTACATCAAATCCTCACTACAATTCACTCATCGCGGAAGCAAACTAATACAACTACTATAGTTCGGGACTCACTGTCCCTGCTGTTTGGACTCCAGTGCTAGACTGTCCGATCTCCAAACGTGCCGACCTCCGGGGCTGCTCCTCCATGCTGGGCTCCGTGGTCCCCTAAATGATGTGGTTCGAAAACCGTTAGTCTAAAAGACTAAGTCCTATCGTCCCCCACCCCTTCCCCCATGGCTCCTAAGCACCGAGCGGGGAGAAGGAAAGGGAAGGACATGAAGGTGGAGAATAGTCAAATTTCAGATGGCGGCGGAACTAACCTAACAGTGTACGCATGATAATAATTATACAAAATTAAATAAGTAACCTTAACTTATGTGGGTACACATAAGCTAAAGGATCTTTTGCAGGGCTCCTATCGTATAAAAAGTCCCATACCGATTTATACGATAGGGTGTCGGTTCTATTAGCAGGCTTATAATATTGAAAGAGAACCTTGACTTATAAGCACGCTCACACGAACTTATAGGCCAAAGGGGTCGTTTTGCAAGGCCTAATGTATAGAGCGTCCCATACCGCTTATACATTAGGTGTCGGGTTTTATGCAATGGTTATGCTATGAAATACAATTATGCTATGATGAGAACATGCAAGTGCAACTCACCCACTCGACTCTGTGTACACAGACCTTTAGTTCCCCCTTTCAGAGCCGTTACCTCCCAGGATACCTCCGTAGTGGCAGACGGAAGCGGTGGGTTGGGCCTCGCCCACCTCAAAACCAGTACTTGCACTACCGGTCTGACCTATCGTACGCCTCAACGCTTGGTGCACTAAGCGGACGTCTGCGTACTCTTGCCGGCTGGCGCACCGGACTTCTGTTGGCGAAGTGTAAAACCACACTTGCCGAGTCAACGATATTGGTGTCGGTGCAACGAACTCCCCAACATCGAAGACCCACCACCTTATACCTTTTATGCACATGCAATAGTTATGAGTCCAATAAATAACCGAGCCGAATCTTCCCGGACTATCCCGTCCGTCACAATCTACAACCGAGCCGAAGCTCCCCGGACTATCCCATCCGTCACAATCTACAACCGAGCCGAAGCTCCCCGGACTATCCCGTCCGTCGTAATCTACCACCGAGCCGAAGCTCCCCGGACTATCCCGTCCGTCACAATCTACAACCGAGCCGAAGCTCCCCGGACTATCCCGTCCGTCATAATCTACCACCGAGCCGAAGCTCCCCGGACTAACCCGTCCGTCATAATCTACTACCGAGCCAAAGCTCGCCAGACCACTATCACAACTACTGGGCTTATTGCCCAAGTAACCTATACTATCACCCGGGACACTGTGGTGGGAAAGTGTGAAACCCTAAGTTTACTACTTACTCTATGCCTACGACGAAGTTTTGACTCTCCCTAATTACTACGAGAAAGACGATTTTTCGTCGATCACACGCACCACCTAATACTAGCCAACCCACTCTCACTCCTCTTCTTTTCTCTCTAATGGGAAATCATCCACATTAACAGTTCTAACTCCAATAACTATCCCCGACCTTGACTTATTCCAATTTAGCAATTTTGCTATATGCACACCAACTTAGACGATACGTTGAACCGGATATGGGGTATTCTAAATAATCATCCAAATGTCCTGAATTATTTTCTGGAGACATATCATGATGCAAATGGACTAAATCCAAAATATTGTAATTTTTCTAAGTATTCTGATATTTAATTAATTTCTCGTAAAGCTTCTAAGGGCTACCCATTGAGCATGAAGTGCACTTTTCAACCATTTAACAATAAATCCAAGACATGACAATTTTTCAAGTATTCAGATGACACTAATCTAATTTTGATAATATATCCATTTCCTTTTATTATTGAAGTAAGTGCAATAAATATTCATCCGAAAATTCTTAATTAATTTTCTATAGTATATATTGTATTAAAAATCTCATTGGCCAAACGTCCTAATTATACAGTAGGTAAATTGCTCAAAATGATTTAAACAAACTAAATCCAAAATTGCTAATTGCAGACCACCAAGCCAATTTTTCATGTAAAATGGGATGTATATAAAATAATCATCCTACACCCCTATAATAATTAATGGAGGTTCATTATGACCTTTTAGTTCTAAATCCAGAGTTCCAAAATTTTCCTTACATATTTGATAATTTATTTAATTATTTTAATGTCTAAGATTTCCAAAAATGAACATGAAGTACTACTTTCATTCAAGGAATCATTTTACAAATTTTATATGTTACTCAGAATAATGATATAACCTATCTTCCAAAATATATATTTCTTTTTCAGTAAAGCTTTATCTTTAAATCAAATATTCATTTAAATCCTTGGAAATTCATTTAATAACTATAAAATACTATATTGCTTCCAAAAATTCAGGGAAATTTCAATTATGAATCTAATGTCATATACATGGTTTGGGCCAAATTTCATAATTTATTTATTTGTAAATGGGCCTAAATGAATTTTTGAATAATTCCATCACATGACAATTTGTGACCTAACTACCTCATATACTTGTCCAAAAATTCTTATAAAATTTATATAAACTCTATATGCTTTCAAACATCCTCTGCCAAAATTTCATGACCTCTCAATGGTCAGAGGTAGCATAATAAATTAATTACTTAATTTAAGCCTTTCTTGTGTTACAAATGATGTGCTGTAATTATTGACCCAAAATTCCCCATTAAAATACCAGAGGCCCATAATGTCCTTAAGACCAATCTACCAAAGTTTCATCTTAGTTTGAGGTGTTTAGCTAGCCCATTTCAACCCTAGGATATTTGTGCCCTAAACTAGGGTTAGGGATTTTAGGGTCCTAAACCTTCCAAAATGTCCTAACAATTTTAACAGAGGGTTATAGTTACCAAAACTCTATCCCTACAAAATTTCATGGCCATACAAGGTGATTTGGCCATATGCCCTTCACAAGGTACAAAAGCCCTTCCTTAGGGTTTGACCTAGGAGCTTGGGCCAAACCAACTCCACTGCCCCCAAATTTCCTTTGGGAGGTGTATCTTGTCATCCCAAACTAGTGTACAAAATTTGAGCCTCTGTTGAGTTGAATAGGTCACTAAAAGCCAAAATTACTTTTTGGACCAAAATACCCTTCTTAGGGCAAGGCTAGGGTTTGCTTGAATCATATTCAAATCAACTCCAAACTTAATGAAATTTTAACCAGAGGTCTATATTGACCTTATAACCATCCCACCAAAATTTGGTTGAATTTAAACTTCATTTGACCACTAATTTAATTTGCCCTAGCATAATTAAATTATTTACAAAAACTATAGGAAAATTATTCCCAAAAATTCCCATTTTTGGGCAGGGTCTAGGTATAGGGTAGGGTGAGCCCCTGCCAAAATTTCAGCTTATTTGGACCAAGGATGAAGAGTGGGCAGCTAGTTTAATGTCTGCCTACTCATTTGTATAGACCCCACCAAAATGGGTGCCCTGGTCAGACCAGTCACCCAAATTGGTTCAAACCAATTTTACCAGACAGTAGACTCATAGGGCTAGGTTTTTGTTGTTGACCACTTTTTCTGAAAATGACTCTAAATATTTTTAATAATTAAAGCAAATAAATAGAAATCCTGTGACAGAATATGAAATGATTAAAATATCATAGCTATAGTTTAAAATCTGCCCAGCACGAATCTTGGCGCATAATCCGACGGCATCTGGTCATCTCCTTCCTCCAGCCAACGGCCAGGATTCCTCCCGCCTGGGCTGACTTCCAGCGGCTGCCGCCGTCGCTCCGGCCACCTCCCCGGCCTGCCACCGCCGCCGACACCTTCGTGGTGGTCGGGGCTACCTCCAGGCGGCGGCACGGCCGCCGGGAAGCCCTATTCCGGCGAACCCGACGGTTGGATTTTTCATGGAATTTCCATGATTTTGAAAACCCGATTGGGCTCAATTGAGCCCCAACCTTAGCCCTATTGATTTCTACGATCTACCCAGGAGAGAAGGAGTGGAGGAGGACCTGTTTGGCGGCCTGAAGTCGGGAGGATCGTCGGTTTGGCATGGTGGTGGCCGGTGGTGGTCGGATTGCTCAAAGATGCAGGATTGGGCTTGGTTTCTTCAGGAAAATGGTGGGGATTACTCCTTGGACCTTGCTGGAGCTTTTAAAGAGGTGAGGGGAGGTGTTAGGTGGCTGAAATGGCATGTGCCATTTTTGGCAAAGTCAAGGTTGGCGGCTAGGGGTGGTGGAGGTGGTGGAGCTTGCTCCAGCAAGTCAAAAAAAACTGCTGGACTCCCCCTTGTCCTTCTGAAATGAATGGGGAGGTTGGGGAGGGGGGAGGAGGAGCACAAAGTCCTCCTTCCTTCTCTTCCTTCTCTTTCTCTCTCCTCCATGGATGATTTTCTCTCTCCTAGTCATCAAGCCTGAAATTTGGGCTCCTACTGTCACATGTCAGCCTACCAATCTATTTGGCCACTTGGGTCAAGGTTAGCCCTAATGAAATAGGCTTGAGCTTGAGTTAGCCCATTTGGGCTAACTTGACCCAAAGTGGGACTAGGGCCCACCTAGGTCAATTTGATCCTTGATATTTCCTTAATAGGTCCTTGGTGACCCATTAGCCTCCCCTAGGGTCATGGTGGGGTTGTATTGGCCCTTGAAGGTCACTTGGCCCTTAACTAGGGCATTTTGACCATTTTAGGTTAAGGGTTGACTTTGGTCAAACTAGCCCCTTTGATTGGTCCCAATGGGTCCTTGGTGACCTATTGGCCTCTCACTAGGCTTATGAGGGTAGAGGTGGTGTCTATTGGGCTAAGGGACTGCAATTGACCCTTGTGTAGGTCAATTTGACCCAATTAGGGCTATAGTTGACTTTGGTCAACTTAGCCCCATTGACTGCTCTCCATGGGTCCTTAGTGACCCATTGACCTCTTCCTAGGGTTATAAGGGTATTGGTGGGGTATATTTGGCTAATGGACTGAAATGGACCCCTGTGTAGGTCCAATTTGACCTAGCTAGGGTTATAGTTGACTTTGGTCAACTTGGGTCTGTTGAATGCCCTCCATGGGTCTTTGGTGACCTATTGACCTCTCACTAGGTCTATGAGGGTATGGGTGGGGTCTTGGAGTCTTAGTGAAGCCTCATGATCACTTTTAAATCAAGGTTCAGGGATCTGCTAAGTGCAGACCACAGTGGCCCTATTCACACTACCAGGTTCACTTGGCTCTTCCTTGGGCTTTCTAGGGTTTTGCCATGACAAAATCACTCTTAGGGGTCTAGTTGGAAATGGGATGTTACAAATCCCAATAAACAAAACAAAGATTTCGTCCCCGAAATCCAGGTTGGGCCTACGGGGACTCCTATCGGGGAGGAAAAACTTGTAACATCCCATGTGAGTTGAAGGTTTTATGCCACGACACTGTGTTTAACCTGTGAGGTTTAGGGCGTTTATTAAAGTTTAGCCCAAATGGCAAAAATCTAGACCCCAATAAACAAAAGATTAGCCCATATCCTTGAAATTTTTGTTCTACTAATTAAACATATGAAGGGAACTGAACATCTTGAGCGGTTGCGAGGAATACCTGACTGAAGAGTTCCGGGTATCTTTGTCGCATCAAGTCCTGGGGCTCCCATGTGTGCTCCTCTCTTCCGTGATTTCTCCACAGGACTTTGACTAACGGGACCTTCTTGTGGCGTAGAACTCGTACCCCCTTGTCGTCAATCCGGACTGGTTCTAGGTGAACTGACCGATCAGATGCTATCGGTCCATCTGTGGTTGAAACTTGCTGCTCTGGACGTAGTAGAGCTCTCCTAAGAGAGGATATATGGAACACGTCGTGCAGACTCGCCAGCTCCGGTGGCAGTTCCAGTCTGTATGCCAAGGGACCGATCCGCTCCTGGATCCTATAAGGTCCCATGTACCTGGGCTGAGCTTCTTCCTTTGTCCGCGTACCCGAGTAACTCCATGCATGGGTCGGATTTTCAAGAACACCTGATCTCCTACATGGAATTCCACCTGACGGTGCCGAGCATCGTAATACTTAGCCTGCCGGCTCTGTGCTTCCAGCATCCTATCCCGTATCAATCTCACCTGAGCCTCGGTGTCCTCAACAAATTCCGAATCCAATGCCTTAGGGTCCTCGTCCTGTATCCATGACAGCGGAGTCCTGCACTTTCGTCCGTACAATGCCTCATAAGGAGCCATCTTTATACTAGACTGGTAGCTGTTATTATATGAGAACTCGATCAATGGTAACAATTTCTCCCAAGGTTCACCACGATCTAATATGCAGAGTCGTAGTAAATCCTCCAGCGTCCGGTTGGTCCGTTCCGTCTGTCCATCCGTCTGGGGATGAAAAGCCGTACTGAATGTTAGTCGAGTGCCCAAGTAAGTCTGCACTGACCTCCACTCTCTGGATGTAAATCGTCCATCCCGGTCTGACACAATCGACTTGGGGACGCCATGATAGCGAACGAACTGCTCCACAAACTTCCGGACTAACACTCCCACCGAGTCATCCTTCCTGATTGGAATAAACCTCGCCACCTTCGTCAGTCGGTCGATGATTACCCATATCGAATCGTTCCCTGTCCTGGATCGAGGAAGTCCATGTATAAAGTCCATGGCGATATCATCAAACTTCCACTCTGGTACTGGGAGGGGCTGTAATAATCCTGCGGGGTTTTTGCACTCCGCTTTTACTAATTGGCACGCCTTGCAACGGGTCACGAAGTAGGTGATATCCTTCTTCATGCCGGGCCAGAACATAGTCTTCTTCAGATCTGCAGTCATCTTCGTAATCCCCGAGTGTACCGAATATCGACTGCAATGAGCCTCCGTCATGATGTCTTCCCGGATCTGGCCTCCCTCTGGTATGTAGACCCATCCTCTGAAGCATACTAAATCATCTCTCAGCGTGTATTCTCCCGCAGTGCCTGCTTCTAAGGACCGGAATACCGGATCTAACTGGGCATCCTGCCTCTGTCCACCCTTGACCCGCTCTTGTATGTCATCCGTGGCGATTAATGATGACAGGTACTCCCGGTATAGCCCAGGGTGATCCTCGGATACTAGGGATATTTGCATTTTATCAAATATCTGAATCAACTCTAAGGCCATCAATGGTGTTCCTACTTCAGTGTTTGCGGTCTTTCGGCTCAATGCATCTGCTACCACATTCGCCTTCCCTGGGTGGTAGTGCATCTCGTACTGATAATCTGCCAAAAATTCCACCCATCGTCTCTGTCTGATATTTAGCTCCTTCTGCGTGTCCACGTACTTCAAATTTTTGTGGTCGGAGTATATGTCGCAGTGGACACCGTATAGATAGTGACGCCAGACCTTTAATGCAAAAATAACAGCTCCATCTCTAAGTCATGGATTGGGTAGTTTTGCTCATGTTTCTTCAGCTGCCGAGAAGCATAAGCTATCACATGGCCATTCTGCATAAGTACTGCACCCATGCCCTGGTAGGAGGCATCGGTGTAGACCTGGAATCCTTCTTTCCCTGAAGGGAGGGTAAGTATAGGGGCCGAAGTGAGTCGCCCCTTTAGCTCTTGAAAAGCCTCTTCACACCGTGGGGTCCAGGTAAAGGGCACCTCCTTCCTTGTCAGAGATGTGAGTGGGAGGGCGATACGAGAAAATCCCTCTACGAATTTCCGGTAGTATCCGGCAAGCCCTAGGAAACTTCGTACATCTGTGGCCGTCTTTAATTGTGGCCAGTCCCGAACTGCTTGGATCTTGGCCGGGTCCACTGCTAACCCAGCACCACTGATGATATGGCCTAGGAAGGCCACCTCCTTCAACCAAAACTGGCTCTTGCTGATCTTTGCATAGAGCTTGTGCTCCCGTAGTTTCCTCAGAGTCAGCGTCAGATGTTGCGTGTGCTCCTCTTCTGTCCTTGAGTAAATGAGGATGTCATCGATAAACACGATGACAAATATATCTAAATACTCCTTGAACACCTGATTCATAAGGCTCATAAATGCTGACGGCGCATTTGTGAGCCCGAAGGGCATTACAGTAAATTCGTATAGTCCGTATCTGCTACTGAATGCAGTCTTCGGAATGTCCTCTTCCTGGATCCGTAGCTGGTAGTAGCCTGATCTCAGATCCAATTTGGAAAAGAAGTGCGCCCCTTCTAGCTGGTCAAACAGCTCATCTATCCTTGGCAACGGATATGTATTTCGGACTGTCAATCGGTTTAGAGCTCGGTAGTCGATGCACAGTCTCAGAGTTCCGTCCTTCTTTTTAACAAACAAGACCGGGGCTCCCCAAGGCGAAGAGCTTGGTCGGACAAATCCAGCCTCCACCAGTTCTTGGAGTTGGCTTCGAAACTCTGTCAATTCTTTCGGGGCCATCCGGTAAGGGGCCCTAGCTGCTGGCTTAGCCCCCGGCACCAGCTGTATCTGGAAATCCTGCTCCCGGTGCGGGGGTAGCCCAGGCAGTTTCTCGGGAATACGTCGGCAAAATCTCGCACCACCGGAATATCCGAGGTGGAGATCTTGGTTTCAGTCATCTCAAATATTATTTCATACACTTCTTCTCCTTGTAAGTGAGCCTTGACGGCTTGTACAGACGATAGTATGAGAGGGGGAATAGATTTTATACCTTCAATGACGAGGTATGAATCCCCATGTCTTACGGTAACTCTTTTGGACGTGCAGTCAATTTGAGCATGATTCCAGTTCAACCACGTCATCCCTAAGATCAAATCAAAGATTGGCATCTTTATGATCGTCGCTGGAGCTTCAAATATCCTTCCTCCGATCTCTGCCTCCATGTTGCAGTGGGCAGAGGTGAACAACTCCGATCCGTCGGGTAGTCGTATCCTCACCATCAGACCCGTGAATCGTTCCACGCCTTCCAATCCTCCTATGAAGGCCTCCGATACAAATGAGTGCGAAGCACCCGTATCAAATAGCGTATAAGCGGGTTTGCCGCTGATGAAAACTATTCCTGGGGTTTTGGGAAAATTAAATGTCTCAGAATTCTAGCCATGGTTTCTTTCCTAGATGGTCACTTCTATATCAAATTTAACTTCATGAGGAAATAACTTTAACCAAAATTTTTCAGACATACCAGTGATTACTTGCTCCGGGTTCCGGGCTGAGCCAGATCCAGTGCATAGATTTGCTCCCTCTGCTACCTACGATCTGCACCCTGGAAGCCACGTCCTCGACCTCGTCCTCGTCCTCCAAACTGCTGGACATGTGGGGCAACCTGTGGTGCCTGTAGAGGTGCTTCCCTCATGGGGCAGTTTCTCCGAATATGCCCTATTTGATGGCAGTTGTAGCACTCTGGTGGGGGATATGCCATGCCCCCGGGTCTTGGTGCCTCCCTCATCTGAAGAGGCTGAGGAGCTAGTACCACCGGCTCCCTCGGCTCTCGTCTTATTTCCTGACGAGGTTGGTCTTCTGTTCTTCTTCCTTCTCTCCCATCTGTGATGCGGCCACGCCGCTGATCATTCCGGGCTCCCCGGCCCTGGTCCTCTGTTGGCCTTTTTCGACCCCGAGTGGTGTGCCAATCGGCCTCAATCCTCTTGGCCATTTCCAAGATCCGAGAGATAGGTCCGTTAGAAACGAATAGAAGGGCCTCCCTCAAGTCCTCTCGTAGACCCTTATAAACCTTTTGTGTAGCCCGCCTCATCTAGTTGATACGAATCCGCGTAGCGAGCCAAGTGGTCGAACTCCCGATGGTACTCTACCACCGTCCTGGTACCCTGCTTCAACTGTAAGAACCGTTCCTCCAACTCATCCCTGGCTGATTGTGGAACAAAATGTTCCAGGAGAGCGGTCCTGAACTCTTCCCAGGAGATTTCTGTAACCTCCCTATCAGCAAATGTTGTATCCAGCAGCGTCTTCCACCACCTCTTTGCATGAGACTCTAGGCAGGAGACAACCAAGGCCACCTTCTCCTCCCAGGGACATCGTATCCCAGTCAGCATTTCGTACATAATATCTAGCCACTCCTCTGTCCGTACAGCGGATTCTGTCCCCAAGTAAGATGGAGGAGAGAGTCCTCGAAAAATGCTCAGCCAATTGGCCCCGGGTTCGGCTGCGGAGCCGGAACCTGCTGAGCCCTGAAAGCATCTAGAATGGCCGTCAGCGTTTGACCCATCTCCGAGTGTAAGAATGGAGTGGGGGCCGGGGGAGGTGGTGCAACAGTCGGAGTCTGCTGAACTCCGCCTTGTGTGTTGGCTGCGCTGGGGGCTGCGTTATAGAAGACAATTATAAGAAGTCTCACAGATTTAACTAAAAGTGGACAATTTTCCATGTGATTTTTCCCTTTGGGCCCACCACTGCTTCCGCTGCTTAGTTTGTCCGCAAACTAAACTCGAGCAGGGGTGCCCAGGGTTGGTGGACTGCTACATTTCTGATCGAGGTTTGCTCTGATACCACTTGTAAGACCCCCATTTTTTTTTTCTTTTTCGACACCGGGGTCTTAGCCCAGAACCGCCGCCTTGCGGTGATACCTTCGCACCGGGAAGGTCGTCACTACAAGACGCCGATTCTGCCGGCCAATTCGATCTCCACTGTAGCATAAGTATACAAGACAGTCCACAGAAATATCACATATAAGAAATTTAAACTCCACGAAGGGAGTGTCCATAGATAGTACATATAATGAAAACCTCGGGCTTATGCCCAGTACATCAAATCCTCACTACAATTCACTCATCGCGAAAGCAAACTAATACAACTACTATAGTTCGGGACTCACTGTCCCTGCTGTCTGGACTCCAGTGCTAGACTGTCCGATCTCCAAACGTGCCGACCTCCGGGGCTGCTCCTCCATGCTGGGCTCCGTGGTCCCCTAAATGATGTGGTTCGAAAACCGTTAGTCTAAAAGACTAAGTCCTATCGTCCCCCACCCTTCCCCCATGGCTCCTAAGCACCGAGCGGGGAGAAGGAAAGGGAAGGACATGAAGGTGGAGAATAGTCAAATTTCAGATGGCGGCGGAACTAACCTAACAGTGTACGCATGATAATAATTATACAAAATTAAATAAGTAACCTTAACTTATGTGGGTACACATAAGCTAAAGGATCTTTTGCAGGGCTCCTATCGTATAAAAAGTCCCATACCGATTTATACGATAGGGTGTCGGTTCTATTAGCAGGCTTATAATATTGAAAGAGAACCTTGACTTATAAGCACGCTCACACGAACTTATAGGCCAAAGGGGTCGTTTTGCAAGGCCTAATGTATAGAGCGTCCCATACCGCTTATACATTAGGTGTCGGGTTTTATGCAATGGTTATGCTATGAAATACAATTATGCTATGATGAGAACATGCAAGTGCAACTCACCCACTCGACTCTGTGTACACAGACCTTTAGTTCCCCCTTTCAGAGCCGTTACCTCCCAGGATACCTCCGTAGTGGCAGACGGAAGCGGTGGGTTGGGCCTCGCCCACCTCAAAACCAGTACTTGCACTACCGGTCTGACCTATCGTACGCTCAACGCTTGGTGCACTAAGCGGACGTCTGCGTACTCTTGCCGGCTGGCGCACCGGACTTCTGTTGGCGAAGTGTAAAACCACAATTGCCGAGTCAACGATATTGGTGTCGGTGCAACGAACTCCCCAACATCGAAGACCCACCACCTTATACCTTTTTGCACATGCAATAGTATGAGTCCAATAAATAACCGAGCCGAATCTTCCCGGACTATCCCGTCCGTCACAATCTACAACCGAGCCGAAGCTCCCCGGACTATCCATCCGTCACAATCTACAACCGAGCCGAAGCTACCCCGGACTATCCCGTCCGTAGTAAATCTACCACCGAGCCGAATCTCCCCGGGACTATCCCGTCCGTCACAATCTACCAACGAGCCGAAGCACCCCTGTATACATCCCAACCCACAACCGACCCCCTCCCCGGACTCA